>NC_047567.1:7432238-7789738 GCF_902806645.1 Magallana gigas | reverse complement strand
ACTTGCTATTACCTTTATCTCCAGGCACTATTTTTTTTTATTAGCCCAAATTTTAAAAATGTTGAATTTGAATGATTTATAGAATGGCATTTTTTTCCTTTTTCATTTGCACATTCCAAAACCAATATTAAGAATAAAAGTATATGCACCTGAGTCCAAGTATCTCTGTAATGTGTGTTGTAGATCAGGGACGGGCAGAGATGGTAGTGATTCGTCCGAGCTAAAAGTCTTTTCATTGTCTGACGCAAAGAGCAGTTTGGGATCCGGAATGTTTTGAGTGTCGTTCATCTTTTTTCAACTACAAATCAAATGAAATAAGTTAATAGATGGAGCTTTGGGAGCAGGTCCTGGCACATTTAGAGTATTCTTTATGATTGAATATTTCCCCTACTGATAAATTAATTATGATATGTACATGCATGTTTTTGTTTAAATTGTTGATTCTGCATGATTGTAAATAAAATTTCAAGACCTGAGATTTTTCCGTATTTTCTTAGTAGAAAATAAAATTTTGTAACTCTTACTGTATAGTTACATGTACATTAAATTTTGGTCATATAGTATTTTTATTTAGCTTGCAAAGAAATTACTGTAGATTCCTAATAACATGCAAAGAATTAATATCCGAGTAAGACTTCGTGAAGCACATCTCACAAATTTAAAAATCTCGCACTTTTTTTGGAACATAGCTACATGACACTTTGATAAAAGTTTGGCATTCTTGATTTTATGTTCTTGTGGAAAGCTTAATTTTGATTGAAAATGGTTGAATTGCATAAAATAAGGAATCTACAGTATAGACAACATTTCATTCTGTTGGATATGGCAAAATATAACACAACTATTGATGTTCAAATTTGAGAAAGGTATTTAAAGCATTTTTTCCATACAAACTGACTGATTCCTGGTGCACTGAGCTTAAAGCTGAGCACCGCTCGTAAACTGGCACTATCAGTCATAAGCTGAACACCACTTGTAACCTGGCACTGTCAGCCATACGCTTAACACCCTCGTAAGCCGGCATTGTCAGCCAAACTTCTCTTTTTAAGCTGAGAAACACTTTAAAAACAGTCTTAAAATACTTTACAGTATAATTCTCAACTGTGTGAATGTAGATTTTGCCTCATCGTGTATGCTACTCGTTCGCAATGAAATTATCAAATTTTATGCAGCCACTTTTTTTTCAAGCCAGGAGAATACAAACATCAAATAAACAGGTCAATGCATTATTTACAAACAGAAAACACACATTGAATAATATATAAATGCATAAAACCCAAAGACCAAGAGAGGGGTACTGGTACTACACATCAGCCATGAATTTCATGTTTGCAATCGGGTGTAACGAAATTGAATGGTTTATATACCTGTGTGAAGGTGCCTATTTACAAGCAGTGTTCAGCTGTAATTGAGTTGAAGTAATGCAGTTTTATCACATTTGTAACAATAGTCAATGAAAAAAAAAACAACGATTGTCATACATATTCAAAGAATGCATACGTTTAAAACCAAAACAAATTTTACTTTCTAATAATATTCTAACAGAACGCGTTTTCCTCTGCATATTTTAGTCTTTAGATCAATCAGTAAGGGTTCAGCAGCACTCGCCAAAATTTGTGTTGCAGGTATAAGGAATTTCGGCAAGCGCTCGCGAGCACCCGCTGACTACCCCTGCCGCTCTTGTTTACAGCTCATTCTGCAGGTTTGGTGCTTACTGTACTGTTCTTGGGATACTGCAGGAAATACTTCGAAAACGTGATTTTTTTTTTTAAAAACATATTGTGAAAATAAAATAAAGCGAGTGTAGTTTAAGAGCTGTGTTTGACATTTATCAATCAATACCTTTATGACTGCCTGTATACACTGCCCATCGTTTTAGGTTCAAAGTTCTCTGGGACACCGGAATCGAATATATTCAAGTTTCATATTTGAAACCGAAAGTAGGGCGCGTCGATTTACCCAAATAGACCCAAAAGGTACCAGAATGGAGAAAATCGTAAGGCTAAGAACAGTTCTATTAAAAACTCTCTCCAAGAACCATCTTCTACGTTAAATATTTTTTTCATAATGAATCAAATGGTCCAAAAGGTAACAAGCGGAGCAGTAGCTGAAAACTTAGACGTTCTATAAAATAAAAGGGGGGGGGGGGGGGGTAATTATTCATAAAATCATACTTGTAACTATATTTCCAACATTATACTATATAAAATACGGGGACCGACTCTTACTGAGAATCTACTCGTATGAACAAGCAAACACATTATGTTACTTTTAATCTTTAATGAAAGCGCAGGTATTTAACACAGATGCTTGAGGACAGGACAGAACCCAACCCTACTTCCACTCCAGGTATCTAGACCTCGAGATTCTGCTCTCTTTTTTCCATAAAACATTTAACAACTATCCTTTTAAGACATATACTTGTACAAAATAGTGAGCATGGAAATTTTTCTAGATACATAGTTTTTGAGCCTTTATGGCTCAAGCAATGAATTAAAATGGTGAAATGAAAAAGAAAGAATATGAAAATTAAATGACTTACAAAGAAGTAATTGATATGTAAATGTTGAGTTATGATTGGTTTATAAAGTTCTAGAGTTATCTTTCTTAAGGCATTAAACGTTTTTAAAAGTTCATAATCACAGAATCTTGGATTTTTTTTATTTTCATGGAGTTTAAAGAGCTGTCGAAAAGTCTTTTCTTTTTTGTTGAAGAAAAAAAAACCCAGGTCTATCGTATTTACTTAATCATTCTTATTTTAACCAAAGTCGATATTTTGAATTGGTTTTGTGTTTTCATCATAGAGATGGCAATCGATTGCAGAATGGCGAATCCATCGGAACTCATTCTGACCGATTATGCATACAGGTATATATAAGTTATATAAAAAAAAAACGAGCTCTTAATAATCTTAATAATTGCTTTGTTTACACTTTATTGCCTTTATTATGTACTCGAAATTAGCTTGACCGATAATCTATATCATAGTTTGTACAATTGCCCCTATATTCATTTCAAACATGCATCAACATTTTAAAATGTGATCTACAATTGCTTCGAACTTTAAGGGTTCTAATTAAAATTCACAGTGTTTCACACCGAAATTCAGAGCCAGACATTATTTATATTCTAATATTAATTAATGCGTCATGTCATTAAGCAAAATTAAGCTGTCGAAAAGTCTTTCCTTTTTTGTTGAAGACAAAAACACCCAGGTCTATCGTATTTACTTAATCATTCTTATTTAAACCAAAATCGGTATTTTGAACCGGTGTTGTATAGCAGTTTTTCCCCCATAGTAGCTTTTCCTCCCGGAAAACCTACTATATAGTAGACTTTTCCCCCGGGGGGGGGGGGGGGGGAAGCTACTATATAGTAGCTTTTCCCCCATAGTAGGGTTTCTCCCTCACGTTTTTGGTTCAGATTTTAAAAAAATATTTATGGAAATCCAGTAAGGATTAAAATCAATGTTTCTACACTACAAGGATGCATATATCTGCATCCATCTGTACAGGTTACGTTTAGTTTTGCCGATTTATTATTTTTATAGAAAATGCTGAAACTTGAACACGTGTTTAATGGAATTACACATAGAACTTAATTAAGGTAATTAATTGAAAAAAAGTACTTGGTTTTACAAGATATACACTTAAATGCATAATTCTGTGTTCTGAAATTGTAAGTGAAAATATTTTAAGATTTTTTTGATAAATCTATCAGTCTGTCTGTCTGTCTGTGCAAATTTTATCCAGGCTAAACCTCAGTTTTAGAGAAATTTTGTTTCCGAAGTTTCCGATCCCGATGCTGAAAATCCTATTTTAAGGTCCGACGACACGTTCCTCGAGCATCTTTTTTGTATCTCCTCGTAATAAACAGTTCCAATAAAAAATAATTAATTTAATGATTATTTTTCAAATGATTAAAATTTACTTGTATATGGTTTTATGTCTATATGGTCGAGTGGTTAGAACCGTGGCCGTTTACTCCCAGAACCGTATAGGTTCTAAACGTCGTGAGTTCAAAGCCCTGCCCCGGCCGAGATAGTGTTCCAATATAGTGAATATCGCTGTGCTGTATATTTATTTATTTTTATATCAGCAATTCAAGTGTATTTTCAAGAAGATTATATAGGAAATTTGCATACTCTAGTATTTTGCAGAAATGCCTGGTAATGTACCCTAATTTTTTGCAAGAAATCTTATCAAAGAGTAGTAAACCATAAACAAATTCCTGGAAAAAGCTATATAAAATTCACAATGGAAGTGGTTTACCACTTGTAGACGACTCTAAAAATTTCAGCCCTGGGAGAAGTGTCCCTCGATGTTTCAGTGCCCGATATTTAAAACCCCATTATAATGATTGAATAGTGTTCTGTAAGTAGGAACCCGAATCTCAAATTCTAGAGATGATCACTTAACCATATTTTCACAGTGGTAGTGGTATACCACTCATATGTCCTTTTTACGCTGAATTACGAAAGAAAGATAAGTTTTTATTACAAAAAACCAAGTGTTTTTAAGCTAGCTAAACTTTCAAGTGTTAACAATACAAAGGAACTCAATATGTATTTCATTCTATGTATTAATAAATGCCATAATTTACCTTTATTATGAGAAATTAATATCATTTCAGTTATTGCAAATTTTTGCCACGAATGCTCCGCCATAAACATGACCGGATTGTAAAAAAGGGGAAAAATCCACTATATGGTAAGTTTTCCGTGGGGGTAATCTGGCTATAAAAAGGGGGAAAACCCACTATATAGTCAGCTTTCTGTGGGGGAAAATCTGCTATATAGCCATTTTTCCGGGGGGGGGGGGGGGGACTGCTATACAGTAATTTTTCCGGGGGGAAAGATGGCTAGGGGAAAATGCACTATATAACACCGGTTTTGTGTCTTCGTCATAGGGATGGCAATCGATTGCAGAATGGCGAATTCATTGGAACTCATTCTGACCGATTATGCATACAGGTATATATATAAACTAGTAGACTAATTGTTCTCGAACAATTAGAGGTCTTTCCACCTAATTATTTTTTATGATTTGTTCAATATAATTAATAAAACATTTTCTCTGCGTAACTTTATAAAAAAAAATCAAAAACTTAAATACGGGATTTTTTGGGGGGGTTTGACCTTGACTTTTGACCTTTATGGCACATTGACTGATAAAGGTCAACATTTAGTTTAAAGAGGTTTGATGAACCCACGATGTAAGGTTCAAAAGTTTTAAGTTTTTTTTAACAAACTTTAGAAACTTTCAGGGGCGATAACTGCTTAAAGGGGTACTGAGGCCCTTTCGGTTTGATAAACTGAAGAACCCTATAAGAGTACTGAATACATTAGTAAAAGTTTCATGTCTCTTACGGTTTATGAGAAATAGCAATAACAAGCTTTTTGTACAATAGCAGAAATAACTATATCCTTGTTTTAAGGCAGGGGCTGAAGGGTTATATTTTGAAATGTCACAAGAAGTCCTTCAACATCCCTGAAAAGTTTTTTTGTACCATCCTAAACAAAAGAGATCTAAAAACTCATTAATGAACAGATTTTCAAATGACCTTGACCTTTGACCTTTACGTCATTTTCTTTGGCCAAGGTAGACGCTTCCATCCCAAGTGGTTCGAAGTCTCTATGACAAATAATAAAATAGTTGGAAGTGATTTTATAGATATGTAAATACTTTCAGGGACAATAACTACTAGAAGGGGGCCTCAGCTCCTTTCGGTGTGAATAGATTGAAGAACCCTCTTAGTGTACTGAAGACATTGGTAAAAGTTTCAAGTCTCTATCTCGTTTGGTTTCAGAGGAGTAGCAATAACATGCTTTTAGTACACAAGGGCAATAACTTTGTAAGTTCTGGGAGTTATCAAGCAAAGGTTCATTTTGTACCATAACTTTTAATGGTCAATAACATAAAGAAAAAATTGTTTCAATATCTCTAGAAATAAAAAAGCTGTCCCTGGGAAAACAGAGAAGAAAAAAATCATAAAAAACATAAGAAATACAAAAGGTCTTTCACCTGAAAGGTGGAAAGACCTAAAAATAACAAGAGGCCCATGGGCCACATCGCTCACCTGAACAGCAGTTTCTTGTAACATTTCATTTCGTAGCATATGCTTTTTCTATTTTAAACATTGAACCCCTTTCTGGGGACCCAGTATTGGTCCGAGGTTTATGGTTGGCTTGAACAACATAAATAGTAACATAGTAATGGAAATGTGTAGCACTGCGGTGGGACCGCACGTACACAGCCTGAAAAACTGAACGTAGAAGAGTTCCACTTCAAGAGGAATAACTCTCAGACTGTACAGAACATCAAAAAGATAACTCTTGGTTCCACTACATTAGAGTTTACACGATTTGAGGATCCTTGCATAGTAATCTCACAAACTGTAGCATTATAGTTCTCGAGAAAAACTTTTTAAAAACATTTTCAATATATCTTTCTATGTTAAACTTTGAACCCCTCTTGGGGCCACAGTATTAGTCCAGTGCTAAAGCTTTAATTATTTGGAATCTACATTATTTAAGGATGCTTGCATAGTAATCTCACATGCTGAGGCATTATAGTTCCCTAGAAAAAGATTTTTCAACATTTTCCTTCTATATTTCTATGCTAGACTTTGAACACCTCTTGGGGCCCCAGTATTAGATTGTGGTCACGGCTTTTATAATTTCGAATCTACACTCTTTGAGGATGCTTACGTAGTTATCTGACATTGTAGTTCTCGAGAAGAAGATTTTTAAACATTTTCCATATGTTCTTCTACATTTAAGTTTAAACCCATCTTGGGTCCCCAGTATTAGTCCAGGGGTCACTATTTTAAAACTGTCGAACCTTCATTATCCAAGGTTGTATGCATGATAGTAATCTCACAAATTGAAGCATTGTAGTTCTCGAGAAGAAGATTTTTTAACATGTTACCTTTATATTTCTATAATAAACTTTGACCCCCTCTCGGGGCCCCAGTATTGGTTCGGGGGTCACGATTTTACCAATTAGGAATCCACATAAGCCAAGGATGCATGCATAGAAATTCCACAAACTATAACATTGTAGTTCTTGAGAAGAAAATTTTTAAAAGTTTCCTTTATGTTTTTTAAAATGTTTAAATTTTGAACCCCTCTTGGTGCCCCATTAATTGTCCGGGAGCTACAATTCTTACAAATTAGAATCTACATTATTTAAGAATGTACATGTATGCATAGTAATATCCCAAACAGTTGCATTATAGTTCTTGAGAAGAAGATTTTAAAACATTTTCCTATATATGTTAAAATCTAAACCCCTCCTGGGGCCCCACTTTTTGTTCGGGGGTCACGATTTTTACAATTAGAATCTTCACTATATATACAACCTTTTGTGTAAATATTGGCATTTTTGGTGCAGTAGTTCTTGAGAAGAACATTTTTAAACGTTTTTCATATGTAGTTCTATGTTTAACTTTGAACCCCGCCTGGGGCTGCAGTTTTGGTCCGAGGGTCACGATTTCTACAATTTAGAATCTTCATTATACATATCAAAGGCCGGAACGCCCACAAAGGCCTCGAGCTGACATTTTCTTTAAAATAGGTATCATTAATTTAAATTTCTGTACCAATAGTCGTATATCAAATAATATCAGACTAAAATATTTTGTTTTATAACTATATTCGTACATATTATAGTATTTATTGCCAAGCAGACAACATACAAATACACATAAAACATGGGTTCATCAACAAGATTTCACAATAGCCCTCGCCATGCGCCGGGACACATCCGTCCTCGACCAGGGATCCCGCGAGATAGAGATCAGTGGACGCGCTGTCTGAGCTAGGTCGTACGTACAATAAGTCCATTAATACCACAATATGCAACTATGTTTCAATATGCAATTTTAACATCACCATCTGATTGTATACTCAGTATATTTCCTGATAAAATACGTAGTGATGCATTTGTAATACAATGAATCATAACTCATCATGGTTACAAAAATCGAAGAAATTTCAAAGTTAAAAAATAAATTATCTTTTTTCTGCTTTAAACACTCTTTGAGCAAATTTTACGCGTTCATCATTTGTATACGAGGGAAACACATTAACAGTGTTACCCTAATTATAATAAAACACACTTTTTTATAAATTTAATTCCCGTGTGAAACAAGATTATCTATGGTATGGTTGTAAATAAATCCACACCACGTGCATTGATCTGCCGTATCTATTATGCTCAACCAAACTAGCTGCAATATTGCAATAAAATCACAAGATAAATTTATCGCTTACATTTATTTTGAGACCGTGCCCGATAACAAATCAATTTACATAATAATTTTTATCTTTATCGGGCACGGTATCTAAATTACATGTAAGCGATAAACTAAAATAATATTTAGTGAATTTTTACACCTTATCGTATTCATCCGTCATTTCTTGATTAAACAACCTTATATACTTATGCAATAAGTTCTCAATAATCAGGGAGACACAGTTGGGTGTTTTGGTGCACAATTTAGTTGAATAAATGGAACAAAAGTCATGAAAACATTTTTCGTATGTATTTCTATGTTAAACTTTAAACCCCGCCTGGGGCCCTAGTTTTGGTCTGGGGGTCACGGTTTTTACAATTTAGAATCTTCACTATATATGCAAGCTTTTGTGTAAAATTTGGCATTTCTGGTGCAGTGGTTCTTGAGAAGAAGATTTTTTAAACATTTTTCCTATGTATTTCTATGTTAATCTTTGAACCCCGCCTGGGTCCCCAGTTTTGGTCCAAGGGTCATGCTTTTTACAATTTAGAATCTTCACTATATATACAAGTTTTTTTGTAACAATTGGCATTTCTGGTGCAGTGGTTCTTGAGAAGATTTTTAAAGACACGCACCCTATACTCACTGTTTCGCAATTATCTCCCCTTTGAAAAAGGCTGTGCCCTTTATTTTTAAAAAATTTTAATCCCCTTTCCTTAAGGATGCTTTGTACCAAATTTGGTTAAATTTGGCCCAGTGGTTTTTGAGAAGAAGTCGAAAATGTGAAAAGTTTACAGACGGACGGACGGACGACGGACAACGGGTGATCAGAAAAGCTCACTTGAACCTTCTTTTCAGGTAAGCTAATAAAAACATAAGAAATGCAAAAGTTCTTTCACCTGAAAGGTGAAAGACCTAAAAAAAAAAAAAAAACAAGCTCTTAATAATCGCTTACACTTTATTGCCTTTATTATGTACTCGAAATTAGCTTGACCGATAATCTATATCATAGTTTGTACAATTGCCCCTATATTCATTTAAAACATGCATCAACATTTTAAAATGTGATCTACAATTGCTTCGAACTTTAAGGGTTCTAATTAAAAATTCACAGTGTTTCTCACCGCAATTCAGAGCCAGACATTTTATAACCTCTAATATTGATTAATGTGTCATGTCATAAAGCAAAAATAAGCTTTGTGTGAGACAACGTTTGCTATGTGTAGGCAATGACCTTTATCTTGCGCTTTTAGGATGCCAATTCGAGGAAATAAGTGCTTCAGTCGGATTATTTGAAATTATTCAGGGCAATACATATATTATAGGCCTTAATAATATTTAATTTACAGGTTCAGTAGGTTTCTGTTTCAGTGAATTAAACTAAAAAAACCATTCGACGTCATTTTTTTTGTTATTTCGTAAAATAATGAGGTGCAATTCCAAATGATAGTGAACGAAAGTGTGAAATAAGACCTGATGCCTATATACTATAATGTATGTTGAATTGTAACGTTTTAGCTATTGAATTAATGTTTAATTATTTTATTTTCAACATAGCCCCTCTATTCAAGATTTTAACTAAGATAAAATGGCCATGAATTGGACATGTACATGTATGTAGAATGCAGCCAACTTCCATCCCAAGGGTACCAATGAGGGGGACTCCAACTGGAGAGAGAAAAAACGAGAAAAACCAAAAAGAGAAGATCAGTTGCGAAAAGAAATGAAAGAGAACAAGTGCACTTGGGGTCAGTTCCGGAGATGGACATAGGTCAGACCAACATGAAAATTTCTAGTGACGGCCATATGTGCTAACCAGCACGAAAACGTCACTGTAACTGTGACGTAGACAGCAGAATTAGTTATTGCTCCATACATCCTTAATTCTTTGTGATGACTTATAGAAAGCCGCATTGTCAAACATGACGTTACAAAAGTAATCGTTACATGACTTACATTAGACCTTAGATGGTTTATACGGGGGTCAGTAAATTTCGCTCTCGCCCCATATGGAATTTACTGACCATGTAAAAACCAAAATAGGTCAACATCAAACGATGTAACAAATAATAATTGGTCTATAATAGTTTCTAATGAAAGTTTTAAATATGATATTTTGGCCAAACAATTTTCATTTATTAAAGAAAATTCCAAAAATCATGGTTTTAAAATTTAAGCTATTTCCTCCATTTTTAAGCAGGGCTGGTAGTAATTAAAGCTAAAATGGCCACAAACAGTCCTGCAGTTGTTTTAAAGACTTTTTTCCAAGCAATAATACAAAAGTGAAACAGAACAACCTGTATATGTAAATTATACTTTCGTGGTTGCAATTTTATCAATTGTTATGATCTCTTCATGTATTTATGATTAGGACGTTCAAAAAAGGTTATAAATTTTTGACCTGATTTGGTGTGCAAGGATTTCTTCACCACTAAGGATGTCTGACGATATTAAATCATGTGCCACATGACGCCTACAATTGTATTTAATCTTTTAAATGTGATCTTTAATGAAGAATAAAGCAATGATAATTGATTTTCACATCTACCCACATTTGAAAACCAATCTTTTTACACGATTCTCTAACTTGTGCGTGTTTTGTTTAAACTAATTCATGATTATACCGTTTTTTATTTTTTGAAATTTCTATGTTATTATTTTTACAATTTTTTTTTTTTTTTGCTCGAAAAATTTATGTTATGAGATTTTGTATGTACACTATTACTGGCTGTGCAATATTTTTTTTTCGAATTCTTTTACTTAATACGTCTGCCTCTGTCCAATACTTCATGTAACATATAACTTTTAGAAATTCATCGATTAATTAATGATCTGTCCTGTTACAATTAAAATGATATGGATGTGTTACCTTTAACAAATGATTTCATTATCACATTGCTTCTAATTACAAAACACGGAATAAAAACACGAAGCACAGTTTTTACTTAAATATATAATTTAAATACAGCAAGCAGTAAGGTTAGAATAATAAATCACAAAGCAGCTGATAGTAAAACACATTCATACAAATTATATAATTCCAAAATTATTGATAGAACAAAGAGGGAATCATGACCATTGTTTTGCCAAGAATTTTTCCAAGGAATTGTTTGCAGAGGATTGCTCTTAAGGTGTTCATCCATGCACGAGCTCTCTAAATCTGTCCAAATGTTTCCGGTACGGCCAGTGCCCTCTAGAGCAGAATGATAGTATTGTTCGAGTCCTTCCGGGACCAGCTGAAAGCATGTGCAGTTATCGACTTTGGAGAGACAATGGCTGTTACTAGTCTGAGTAATTCATAGTGTTACAGTGCTCCCTCAAGAGAAACATAAAATGTACAATGTTTTTAACCTCAGCTGCGGGTTACCTACAAAAAATACCTCATTTTGAATAATAAGTACTAAAAAAACACTTTAAGTATTTTGCTCGATTACGTATGAAACATTTACTTTTTCTGCTTTACCATTTATCAATTTAGAACTTTGTTTGAATTCTCATATTGTTTAATAATGCTTTCTGAGGTTTGTAGATTGTCAAATCGATTATCCCTGACAATAAAAAGGAATTTTTTCTGGAAAAAATGTGAATAAAATTAAAAATATATCTAAAATTCCTACATTAGTTTGATATTTGCATTGTGATAATTAATGTAATGGTATATATTTTGTCAAATTTCATTTTTGAATGTTTTGTTTCTCTCAATTTTTGCCTTGACGTGAGTTTTTTCTGTTTGTAATTGTTTTTGGTGGGTTTTTTTTTGGTATTTTGTTTTTGGGGTTTTTTTTTATTTGTTTGATTTTTTTTTAATTTTTTTTTTTTCTTGTTTTTTTTTTCTTTTGTTGTGTGTGTGCTTAAGACTAGTTTGCTATTATGTTTTTGTGTAACTAAAAGGTTAATATATTTGTTCAATATTGTATTTACATGACAAAAATGTCCGCCAGGGGGGTGGTGGATTGGTAAATGATATGAAATCTTTAATTAGCATTGGGTTTCTACAAACCAATAATAAAAAGTCTCGTTTAACCAGAAGTTTTGTTTATTCAATGCTTCAAAGCTTCCGTAAAAAACAATAAAAAGTATATTTAAACGCGACTTGTTCAAAAAATTGTTCTGATCAGTGTATTGATTAATGAGATTTACATGTATGTTTGTACTTAGAGTGCTTAGAGTCATCTACATGTAAAACAAAAGGTTTTTTTTATTTATTATCATTCTGAATGTATTCAGGTTACCGTTATCCTTTAAATACATTAAATTCAGTTCGGTAAGCCAGCAAAAAATAATGTACTGCTTGTTTTGCATTTTTAAAGATATTATATCAGCTAAAACGGAAGTAACCTAGGTTTTTGATACAGTTCTGTAGGGACCAGTTTTAGGGCCTTCATTTGGATTGCTGTAATTCTCTTTTTTTACCTAACCAGTGGTACCTAATGGGCGTCATCCCTCTTTTATCTACCGCAAATATTATTTCGTAGTATTTTTTTTTATTTCTTTGCATTTGAATATATGAACAATTGAATTAAATCGGTACTGTAGCATTGCATGATTGAATGATCACAAAGAGAAATATATTCAAAGTTAGATAAATAAAAACGAACTAATTTTTTAAATGAATAGGAAGGAATAAAGTGACCAGAGAAAGAAAAGCTTATGTCATTATTCTTTCACGACATAAAAACCGTCCCGAATTTCCTCAAAGAAAGTCGCTGACTTTCCCATTATGATTTGTTTAACGGTTAAACCTATAGAAACATCATTTTACCATGTCATTCATACTACACGAGCAACAAATGTGAGGAATATCAAAAAGTTTAAATGATAAAATTTAGATAGGTAAGGAAATCAGCTCAGGGTAAATTTGCCCATTAACGCGTAAATAATGGTTGTCGATTTGTTCAGACTCCGACAGGGTAACATTACATCAACTATATATAATACCAGCTAGTTATAAAACTTCAGAGAAAATATAAACATAAGCAAATGAATTCTTTGTTACTGTTCTACAAAGTGCACGTGGTGGCAATCCAAAGGATGGAGCACTTATAATCATAAGTTTTCCTATAATGAATTACCGGTCAAATAAAACAAATATTCAAATAAAATGGTTTTAATTTATTTGTGATCGAGTTTTAAACCGATGGATTTATACACTACAAGTATATTTTCAATATATGTTATTGTGTATAGCAATTTGCACCTCGATAGACCCTGTTCACTCCAGGTGAACAACATCTGTATGAATGGGGCCCCGCCTGTTTTTCAGTAACCTTACGGTCATGAAATGGGTCTTAAGGTGGCTCTATACACCCACAGTTTATTCCAATTTTCAATAGAAGACCACAAAACATATACTTATCAAATATTAAAATAACGATAGGGATACTATAGGTATTTTTAAAGAATTTTTTAATGTTTTTTCGTGTTTTTGTAAAATATTTTTTAAAAAGACAGCTATCAACAAATTGAGAGATATTATTTTGTCATATGATGGATATTTCCTTCGGACACATAAAAAAAATATAACACTTCTTAACATTCAAAAATGTTATTATTGCAATTTTTTTCAGTATTTCCCCAAAACATAATTTTTCATATTTTCTTACTCTGTTGACAAATCATCTGAAAAAGTTGCTTGATGTTATAAGAAAATGTATTTTAATAAATGTGACATAAAAAATTGAATGAAAACCATTGCAAATAAACACAAACATTTTTAAAAATTTTATTTGGTATGAAAGTTCCTCATGTAAGGGTTATCGTTCCTAAGTCCCAAGGCCCAAACACCTTGGGGACTTTTCATTTCTGAGTTGAAGAAAATTTCCTAAAAATAATGTTGGAATGATAAATACATACATATTTCATTATAGACTTTGCCCTGTATAAGTAAATAAATACGCTTTAATGCAAAACTAAGTTAAATAAATAAAGGGGAACATTGACTAGGCTAATAGGATTTATGTATCCCAACCTGAGAGAAATTCAAAGCAACCCTCTCATCCCCGTTAGGTGTCGATATTAATGTGCATTAAAGTATATTATAATTGAAATATTTTCACCTGTTTAGAATTTTCTTTCACGGTATTCAACCAAAAAATACGTTTTAGAAATTTTTGGAAAGTTAAAAAATTTATTGATCTCAACTCATGACCTACTGGTTTGTAGTGAATCCACTAACCCACTGCGCTACGGTGTAACATATCGATGATGCTAAAGAAACTTTTTAAAAATTTATACTTGATTTTATTGTTTATTTCGATAAATAATACCACACAACGTGAAGGTGTCACATACCACATTGCTTGTAAGTAATGAATTTTCCAATTATCAAATTAAATCTATCCATGGCATTTAACAAATTTTTCAAAATAGCGGTTCCCATACAATTCACCTCAGTTTAAATCAGCCAGTACCGGAAATGCATGTTTCCAGATTTACTTTTTTGCGTACTGCGTCATCAAAAAGTGGTGTATAGAGCCACATTAAAGGTGGCTCTGTACACCCCCAATTTATTCCATTTTTTTCAATAGAAGAAACATATACATATCAAATATTAGAAAGATGATAGTGATACTGTAGGTATTTTTAAAGAATTTTTTAAATGTTTTTTCGTGTTTTTGTATTTCTTTTTAAAAAGTTAACTATAAACAAATTGAAAGAACATTTTTGTAATACGTTGAATATTTTCTTTAGACACATAAAAAATATAACACTTCATAACATTCACAAATTTTATTATAGCAATTTTTTTTAGTATTTCCCCAAAACATAATTGTTCATATCTTCTTACTCTGTTGACAAATCATCTGAAAAAGCTGGTTGATGTTATAAGAAAATGTATTTTAATAAATATGACCAAAAAAAAATTAAATGAAAATCATCCAAAGAAACACACAATTTTTTTTTTAGTTTATTTGGTATGAAAGTTCCTCAGGTAAGAGTTATCGTTCCTAAGTTCCAAGACCCAAACGCCTTTGGGACTTTTCAATTGTTGGAATGCAGTGGCGTAGCTACACTGAAGCAATTTTAGCATGTGCTGATTTTTTTTATCTATTAAAAAAAACATTGTTATATTTTCAGTGCAAATCACGACAAAATTTTGCATTAGTGCCGGTATTTTCCCGAAGCATCCCGATCTTCTTGTTCATATATATGTAGTAGTATAGAACATCAGTCAATATTCATGTGGATTTAAGCATATAATAATTGAAATACTTTCACCGGTTTAGAATATAATTTTACAATATCTAACCAAAAAACACGTTTTAGAAAATATTGGAAAGGTAAAAAAATTAAAATCCCCAGAAAGATTCGAACACGACTTACAGGTCCGTAATAAACCCTCTAACCTACTGCGCTACGCTGTACGATGAAAATGATGGGAAGCAAACTATTCTTAAAATTATAAAATTATTTTATAATACGACACAACATGATGGTGTCCTACTTGTTAATAGTGAATTTTCCAATTATCAAATTAGATCTATTCGATTAACAAATTTTTAAAAAGAGCGGTCCTCCTGCAATTCGCCTCACTTTGAATCAGCCAGACCAGAATTACATGCTTCCAGATTTACTTTTTTGCGTACTGGCTCAAAAAGTGGTGTACAGCGCCACCTTTAACAAACATTGGGGCATTTGGCTGGTGATGTAAACGTGAATACACTGGCTAGAACTCGTTTGATGTAAGTAACAAACTGAGTGGTTTGAATGGATAAAAATTATAATTCATTAAAATAAAAATAAAACATAGGCACTTGAATCTTTTCACACATCTCTTACATACATGTATGTTTACATGGAAAACCTATTTCTAGAACAAACAAGTACTGGTATATTACTATAGATTGATTTTAACGTAATGTTTTCATAATCAGCCGTGATTATGCTCTCGTCGCCTACGAGTTGATTGTTAAATAAGATGATTTGGAAAATAAGCCCCACTTTGTTACCAAAACTTAAAATGTTAATAAGCTGCGGCTTTTTTCAAGGTGTTAGGGTGTATGTAATGTTTTGTCACAAATGATATCTAAAATCTAAAAAAAAAAAATTCAGAGATAGATGTAGTAAAAACGTTATGTTGCATTTTTTTTTTTACATGTATTTAATTTTTAAAAAGTGCTTTATCAAACGCTGCTATTTTCTCCGTAAAATAAGCAATATTATGTCTTTCTCATTGACTTTGAGCTCCTGCATGTACATTTAAAGCCAAAAAATATACAAATGCAGCCTCAACGTAGCAACGTTTGTTAACATTTATTAAAATGCATGTATAGTACATGTATGTTTGAAGTGTTGAAATTAGTTCTAAGAGAATTCATTTTTCTTTACTTTTATCATATCTATATATTTTAATTTACAGAATTCTCTTCTCTTTTAATTTTTCTATTGCTTGTATACATTATATCAAAATACGATGTGTATATTGCCCTTTGACTAGTACTCTCTGTGCAATTACTTTGTTCTCATTTTCCTTTTTTATAAAATTGATACGTCTGTCTGCTTACAATGCTTTATATAACTTATATTATCGTACATGTATACGTTACATTATGTATCCTATTATTCCAATTGTCGACGCTCATGTCTCACTACTAGAAGTAGGTGTGTTGTCTTTGAGAAGTGAACCAATCATCGCATTTATTCAATTCTAAAACTGTATTAAAACACGAATGAAGGTTTTTTTTTTTTCATATATAATATTAACCGCTAACGCTACTTTTATGACATTAAGTCACAAAGCAGTCGATAATTCAACACATTCAAATTATCTAGGTATCTCTAAAATTCTTGACAGAACGAAGGAGAAATCATGGCCATTGTTTTACCACGAAATCTTTCCGGAAAATTGTTCGCAGAAGTTGAATTTCAAGATATTAATCCATGCGCAAGCTTTCCATATATGTCCAAAGGTTTCCGGTCCGGTCGGTACCGTCAAGAGCAGGAAGATAGTATCGCCCGAGTCTTTCCGGGACAGGCTGGAGGCATGTGCAACTATTGACTTTGGACAGACAATGACTCTAAGATGGACTAGTATGAGTGATTTACAGTGAATCGGGACTCCCTAAACAGGAACTTTGAGCGTGTAATACAGCCCAAGCTTGAGGTTACCTGCCAAAAAAAAACGGTTATGAATGATAAGTACAATCGATTTAACGTGTAATATGTATAAAAAAAATTACGTTTTTTGCACGAACATGTATGAATTATTTAATTCTAATTTTGTGTTTCATTATTTGTCGAATTATGATTTTTTGTTTGAATTTTCTTTTTCTTTATTCATTCTTTATGAGATTTGTACATTGTCGAGAGTACGATCCTTAACACATAAATGGAGAATTTTAAGTTAAATGATTTGCATTGAAATCAATAATTAAACAAAATATTAATGATAAAATTACTAAAAATGTCTGTTTTGAATTGTTTAGTAAATTAATCTAGTTTGACCAATAACATTATGACAAATATTTTAAAATTGTATTCACATTTTTTTCTTTTATACTTTTTTCCAGCTTTTCATCACTTCATATTACTTGATATACATTTTTTATTAAAGACTTATTAATTCAAATAAAATTAGGTTGATAATTGCATTGACAGAGGATATGAGAGTATAATTTATTTCATTAATGGTGCTTTCAAACTTCTTCCGATTTTGTCACTGGTTCAATCTTTCTGTTTCATATGGTGCATTTAAAAAGTGAAGTTTATTTTTGTGTTGTACTTGATTAATTCTTAATTTCAATAGATATCTACATGATTGTATTTATTTTAATGTGTTTTTTGATTTTTAATTGATTTCGACAACGAGAAATATATACTAGTACTTCACTAAATGTTTTGTTTATATATATATAATAAAAAATAACAGAAAGCCGGTTTCATTATAATCTTCAGGAGTTTTTAAGTAAACTCCTGAAGATTATAATGAAACCGTTAGAGTTTTAAATCGGCCTTCTGCTATTTTTTATTATTTAATACTTGTGTGGATTAACTTTACTCATCTATATCTATCTATCTATCTATCTATCTATCTATCTATCTATCTATCTATCTATCTATCTATCTAAATATAATCATAAAAGAGTGAAAGGTGATACCACACAGTATAAATAATCAAAAAAAGAAAATATACTGATGTACGTTCAGCTGAAGAAGGATGTAAATCCAGAAACTTTGAGTGAGAGAAAGAGAGAGCTTATAGTTAATTCATAGCTCTAAAAAAACAGCAGTAGAAACTGACAAGACTGAAATTAACATGCCCCAATTATCTATTTCGTCGAAACCTGCAGCGACCTAAGAAAAACCAGGGACTGCACGAAGTAATCATGCCGATTACGGTGATGTCAGCCTCTACCTCCCATAGGAGATGATTTTGCCGTTTCTTTTAGTTAACGTGATTATATTTAACAGTAATTCTGCGAACTTTTATTACATTTTACGATTAATTTATTATATTAATTTGTCAAAAAAAAAAGATGTAAATATAAACAAAAAAATCTTTTTGGATAATTTATGCGGGTTATGAAGGTATCGATCTTTGCATAACGAGGGTTATGTATTGTTTTTCTGCAATGTTGCCTACTTCATATGAATTGACATCGAAATAAAGCGTTCTTGAGAAAACTACAATTTGCAATTGCAATTACAATTTACAGTTTGTCAAGGTTCATAAATTATTTGTAGTTCAATTCTGACTCTTATAACAAGTGTAGATCAAAACCGCGGTATCACAGACCTCTCGTGTAATCGATTCGAGGCCAAATTTAACTTCTTCTGTTTCTCTGTCCGTTTTGTTCCGTAAAGGAAATTAGAATAGATTGCTTCTGTAATATCCGAGGAAAATCATTGTGCTCTTGAATGTGAGTCTGCGACTGGATTTCATCTGAAACTTACTAAGTAGAGTCTAACTCAGTTTCAACTGATTTGTTTTCAAAGTTCCAACTGTTCTTGTAATTCAACGGAAGTGGCGTTAAATTAGGGTTATAATTTCATATTTCCTTTTGTAGATATAAGAGAATACACGTAATAACGTTCCATGAATTTGTAAAATTTAAGCAATCCACGAAAATTGGCCCTAGAAATTTGAATGATTCCACAGTAATCTATAAATATTAAACAAATGCTTGTGTATACATTCGTGGGATATTAATTCGTGGGCAATTGTTACCCCCGAAAGTCAGGAACATTGGTCCTTCACGACCATGGTGATTCCATAGTGGTAATATTTTGTTCCTTAAAGATGTTTACTGACCAAGTTATATTGAATCCAAGAAAAACAAGCTGGCAATTATGATCAAAGTACTGAAGTACTGACGGGAGTTGATTTTATCGATTATCATTTATTTTAAAATCAACTTATCTTCCATGGCAATTATATTTTATTCTGTATTTGAATTTACGCACTTTTTTATTATATGAATTTTAGACTTTTCCGACAAGAATTTCGAGAAACCCCATATGAATCATGTTGTGAAATATTTAAAATAGATTTCAAACTATGTATAAGTAATCAAAGCAATTCTAAAACTTTTATGGATTCAAGCACTATTGATATCGGAATCTAGTCTCGTTCAACCAGACGCTCGGCTGTCTTCGTTACTCTCCGACAGCAAGAGAGCCTTTCTGCTTGTCGGAGATTTACGGGGACAGCCGAGCGTTTGGTTGAACGATGCTATATTAAACTCCGACGTAGTAATATATGAGACTATAAAAATATCTTACTTGTTCGTATTATATAAAATCTGACTATTTCAAAGTGTTAATTGATAAGTTTCCTTGAAAAAACAATGCCTCAGCATACATTACTTTGAATTTTTCTATTATTTTCAAGAACTAAGTCTTGTCAGCGGTGATGATTTGTGCTTAGGTCCAAACACTGTAGCTTTGCCAGAGTAACTGCATAGGAGAGTTGATTAAAATCAACTCCCAAAAATGACACAAATTTGCTTTAAACAGTGGATGTAATTATTTTTGAGAATCTATGTCCGATCCTTTTGGCATTTGATAGTTAATACAACATGTTCAACTCATTATTTTACATCTTCTTTCCTTGTCTTAACTATTTGTTTTTGTATTGTTTTCTGGGAGGTTGAATACAGAAAAGAACGTAGGTGTAATTACTCATAACCTTTTAAAGATCATTTATGATAACAAAAGATTTTTTTAATTTAAAATGGTTGGTTTGAATAAAGGTTATCTAAAAGGACTGTTATAAACTGGTACCCACTCGCTTTTCATGAAAAACAAATTTAAATCGATAACGCATGTTTTTCATGCTTAACCGCGCCTCTTGGCACTTAAAAATTAGGGGGTTTGAGGTTAAATCGGTTCTTTCTTTATACCTTAGACTCGCACATTATGCCGCGTTTAAATGAAGCCCAGCGCAACACTGCTGTTGGTAGACAGAGACAGATGAATCTCAGACAGCTGTAGTTGGAGTTTTTTATGTAAGTCATAGTAACATTTCACGCCTAGGTTTCGACAGCATGGGTCAACCCGTGACCTTCCAAGGCCAGACCTTCCAAGGGTCACCACTGCTGCGCAAGACCGCTCCATTAGGTTACAGTCTTTGCTCGAACGATTCAGAATAGCAACCTCAACCGCTTTGTTCCTGGAAAGCGAGGATCTCAGTTCAAACGGTCAGAGACCGACTACGAGATGCTGGTATCCGAGCAAGAAGTCCTGTAAGAGCTGTCGTTTTAAATTGACAACATTGGTAAAACGGGCTTTATAACTCCCTCTTTTGATAAGAAGCGAATTATCCAATGCTATTATTGCATTGTACTGTTTATTGGTCAACAGCTGTACAGCTCATACACATATACCTGACAGTTAATACATACATGTTAATATACATACAAACGGGTCGCTTGAATTTATGCATAGAGTTTTCTGATAACAAAAGCATTCTTAACATATCTACCTAAGTTGCACAAAACTTTTACATTTTGTGTTGACAATAGTTGAATTAATTTAAGTTGCACAAAACTTTTACATTTTGTGTTGACAATAGTTGAATTAATTTAAATACAGAATATAATTGAGAAATTAAGTACGAATTTTCGTGAATGTTGCAGAATAACCTCCGAGGTCGATAAATGTTGTTTTGAAAAATAAAAGCCGAGGCGTTAGCCGAGGCTTTTATATTTCAAACAACATTTCGAGACCAAGAAGATTATCCTGCAACATTCACGATAACAAGAACTTTATTTATATTCTACTAACAGCCCAGTATTTCTACAAATCGTTTCTATATAGAGAGACTCACAGGAACTGTGATATAGACTATAGCAATTATCTCACCTGGTCAGATTCCCGTTTCGCACACATTTTTTCGATACCTAGTTTTCAACTGTGTGCAAAACGGGAACAAACCACCTTCCGGCAGGAAGATTTTAATAAAAGTTCTGAACTAGAAAACGAACACACCTTGATATCTGCAGCTCTAATTAAAGGGCATCATTTGAAAATACTGCCAATTTTGTTAATTTTCAGAGTGTTTTGATTATTTTTAACGATTTTGATATTTTAAAAAAATGATATGTACCGTATACAAAATTATTCAAAATTACTATATTTCAAAGCAATTTTGACACCACAGAGGAAATCGATTTTTTAAAAGCCATTGTTTTCATCAGTCAGTTGCTGCTCTATGAAAATTAGAATTATAAAATGTACCCCTTTTCAAAATTTGTGGCATAAAGGAATGAAAAAAATGACAATAACAAAGCGTGAACCATCTTAAAATTCCATAAAACGAAATACAAATTCAAAGCAGAGCAACACGGACCTCCAAATGGATAGAGGTTGGATCAGGTGCCTAGGAGGAGTGAGCATCCTCATTGTTTATAACAATTTATAACATAAATTCATAAAATGATTAATAAGTAATAGAAAGTGTTATATTTTCATGTACCCTCTTCTTTTTTTCTGTATTTGTCTACGTAATGGATATTGTTTCACCAGGCCTCCTTGTGCTGCAGCAGGTAATTGAGAAGAAATTTCTTTATTAGTCTCCTACCGGTTTTCACCGGAGGGGACTATAGCTTTCCTCTGCGTCCGTCAGTCCGTCTGTCCGCCCGTCTGTCTGTCCGTCCGTCAGTCTGTCCCACTTCAGTTTACCACACTCTTTTTCTTTATGCGTTTGAGGAAATTTGCTGAATAGCTTCAAAATGTCAAACTACAGATCAAGTTTACACTTTTGGAGCGTCTGGTTGACAAATTTTCGAGAAAATTAATTTTTCATATTCCAATTTTTTAATGTTCGGGTTCGATATTCTGCATAACAGTGCATTGTTTTCACAAATTTCTACCAGCAAATAACTCAACAAATAACACTCAAATTTTGGTTGTCAATTAAAAAAGCCTTACTGAAGCATTATTAACATTAAAATATAAAAAATAATTTTTGACTAAAATCGTGACCATGCCCCTTTAAAAGAGATTTTTGCATTTTACCCTACGCCTTTCCCCGGATAGGTAGGCTAGCGTTCCCGTCCGCAAGGATGAGGGTGATTTTTTGTGCTTTTGATGGTGGTTTTGAGAGAGATTTTTGATAGGGAGTTTTGATAGTGACATTTTTTCTATACTCGGCAGGAATTTACAATACTTTTGGTTGTCAATTAAAAAAGCCTTACTGAAGCATTATTAACATTAAAATATAAAAAATAATTTTTGACTAAAATCGTGACCATGCCCCTTTAAAAGAGATTTTTGCATTTTACCCTACGCCTTTCCCCGGATAGGTAGGCTAGCGTTCCCGTCCGCAAGGATGAGGGTGATTTTTTGTGCTTTTGATGGTGGTTTTGAGAGAGATTTTTGATAGGGAGTTTTGATAGTGACATTTTTTCTATACTCGGCAGGAATTTACAATAGTTAAGGTCTTCCGTTTCCAACGGAAGACCTTACTATTATTCTGAAAAAATTTCAAATTTCTTATTATTTTTTTTTCTTCTAGACGCCAACTTTGATCCTTAATATCTCGCTCGTTTGTTCACCGATTGTTTTGAAATTTTCAGGACTGATAACATGCCGCGTGATGTTGTCGTTGCATATTTTAGTTGAGGAAAATCCCCATTCGGTTTTGAGTTATTCCCCTTTTAGTAAAATTTAACGACTTCTTTTGTCCAGGGGGGTTTAGCTATAACGATGGCTGGCAGAGTCTCAAAGATGGGCTGGTTTGGAAGCTAATACATTGAATTTGTGCGAGATATATTTTATTTATTATTTAAATGCAAATAAAAGGGGTGGTATAGATGTTGAAACAAAGGCAAGAAAAAAATTCAAAAAAATTCGCGTATTTTCCGTGTTAGTTTCCTACCTGATAAAAATTTGTTATAACATGTATTTTAAAAGATCTTGGTCTTACCAAGACCTTTCATTCGGTATACAGAAAAAGGGGCTGGCCCCTATAATTAAGGAGTTAGATGCGTCAAAAGTTTCTTGTCAATAACTTGTAAAGGAATAAAAATTTCTAATGCATTATTGAAGCAAAGTTGTAAAGAAATTAATTTTGAATCCTTCCGTGGTATTCAATTTAATGTTTTCGTAATTTATAGCCAGTATTTGCAGAAACAATTGTTGTCAGTTCGGTCCATTTTTGTGGGGGTGCGCACGTTTAGGAGGTTATGAAAGGGCTTTTTGTAATGCACTAACTGATACATGCAGCGCGCAAAAATAATTCTACATAAAATTCCCAAATGTTTTTATTCATATGTACATATTCATTTCATAAAGATGAACGTCTTTGACCTTATTTTTGTTGTTTGTTTCATAACTGTGCCCCTTTCTATATTTAGATGTATGGAACGCCATGGCTGCCTTATAGCATAATACTATAGGTACATTATGTCAAATTATCATTACATTATGTCAAAGTCCATTACGTGGTGTGAATATATCTTTACGCTAGGTCAAATCGTTATTACGTGATGTCAAAAGCACGTTAGGTGAAGTAAACATGTCTTAACATGATGTCAATTTTTTACGTTGTGATGTAAAATCATCCTTACGTTATGCCAACATTGTACAGCCAAAGGTCAATACATCATGACATTATTTCGACACTGTATTACATGGGGCGAATGTATCCTTACATTATGTCAACATTTTATTACATGATATCAATATATCCTTACATTATATCAACACCGCAGTACGTATCGCGATTCTATCCTTACATTATGTCAACATTTTATTACATGATATCAATGCGTTTTTACATTTTATCAACACCTTAATACATGGTGTTAACTCATCCTTTCATTATGTCAACACTTTATCACTTTATGTCAAAAGTACATTACTTGATACGAAAATGTCTTGACTTTTTGTCTAAACTTTATTACGTGATGTAAATAAGTCTTTACATTAGGCAAATTCTCTATTCCGTGATGTATACGCTCTATTACTTTAAGTCGAAACATCATTCCGTTATACAAACACGAAATCCTTGGTCTTTGTATATTTGTCATGTTTTAAATACAAAATTTACTATATAGAAACGGTACGCCGATTTACCCAAATGGACCCAGAAAAACCCCAACAGTAGATACTAGTAAGAAGCAGTGATTTAATCATACAAGAATGAAAATATATATAGGCCTATATATAGGTCTTCTGAAAGCTGTAAAAGACTTAGTTGCTGACAATTTAATTTCTCGAGAGTGAATGAACATTTACGTATTTAAACATTGAATTTATAGTTTAGATAGACCTAAGTTATAAGAATAAGACTTAAAATCCAAGTTTTCTCGTGCTCATCGGCCCTTGAATATTTAAAATGAAATGGATATAAAATCTAAAAATAACCCCTTCATTGGTTTTTTTTTTTGGGGGGGGGGGTTTAAAATTTTATTTTTGATTTATACTTTTTTTTACTTCAATAATATTCAAATTACGTTCGTTACTACACACTCAGTCATTTAGCAGTCAGGGTTCTTTATCGTTCCAAAGCCTGTATGTCGTGGTGCAGACACCCAGTGCATATTTAATTTTCTAAAATTTAGTCTCAAAGTATTTAGTAGTTAAAATAAAGTATTTAGTAGTTAAAAGTAAACGTTGCTATTGCTATCTTAAATTAAGGATACTGACCCTAACTACACATGTAGGTATGGCCGTTCTGCTACAAAATTATTATGCTATGAAAATGATTTTTTTCTTATTGCTGCAGAGGGGGTGGGAATGGTGTTTGTGGAGGGGGTACGCTACGTTCCTCTGAATAAATTTTCTCCTTTTCATCCAAGAGGGCACTTGATAACTTATATGAAATAAAATCTACAAATAAATTACAAGAGATCTTTAACCCCTTTAAAGACCTTCTCCATCTTGATATAGATGTTTTTATGAAATGTTTGTTTTAGGTAATTGTTCAGACAGAGGGTATAAATAAGAAATATGTCATAATAAAAACGCACACAAATAAGAGAGGGGAACTGTATTCGCCGATTTCAGAATTATCATAAAGAAAGGCAAACACTTTTGGTAGAATCGGTACTGTCTTCAGGGTTTGCCCCATACATGTAACTTACTAATTTTTAATTAAATGAAATAATTCGACAGCATGAGTGTTGGTTTTTGTAAACAGTTAAATGCATGATCATGTTACATATATTTTCGTTGTAAGTATAGAATAGGCGTGAAAATAGGTTGAGAAGGAAATTTACGCTCATTCCGTTCTGTTCCGTTGAATACCAATATCCACAGGGGTAATAATATATTGCAGAACGTAACGGAACCAGAATCTTACAAATAAGTCAAGTACTGCTGACATTGTAATTTTAAAGATGGTATGCTTTGGAATGCGTTTCGTTTGTTTTAAATCTCGAACTAATAGAGAATATTTTTTGCTAGCTTAAACTAATTAGTAAGTTCTGCCGTGAGAATACTGTAATATGTTAATATTAGAGTAGTAAGTAATATAATTATGTATATTTTTCTTTAAACAACGAATTTAAACAATAAAATTAAAGATCAATCTTATTTTGAAATGAAATGAATAAAAACAAAATAAATCATTATTTTTAAATTTCTATTTTCCCATTGGATGACCCTTTACTGGTTCCGTTCTGTTCCACAAAGTTTCAATAACCCCTGGATACATTTGGGTAAGCTTACCGTTTCCTTGTATATAGAAAGGCCGATGTATCCGTGTTCGCGTAACGAAATGATGTTTCACCTTAAAGTAATGGAGCATGTACATCATGAAATAGAGAACTGACCTACAGCAAAGACTTATTCACATCACGTTATTAAGTTTAGACATAACGTCATAAACTTATGACATCAAGTTATAAAGGTTTGACATAATAAAACGATATATTTACACCATGTAATAAAGTGTTGATAAAATGTAAAAATGCATTGATATCATGTAATAGAATGTTGACATAATGTAAGGATAGAATCGCGATACGTACTGCGGTGTTGATATAATGTAAGGATATATTGATATCATGTAATAAAATGTTGACATAATGTAAGGATACATTCGCCCCATGTAATACAGTGTCGAAATAATGTCATGATGTATTGACCTTTGGTTGTACAATGTTGGCATAACGTAAGGATGATTTTACATCACAACGTAAAAAATTGACATCATGTTAAGACATGTTTACTTCACCTAACGTGCTTTTGACATCACGTAATAACGATTTGACCTAGCGTAAAGATATATTCACACCACGTAATGGACTTTGACATAATGTAATGGTAATTTGACATAATGTACCTATAGTCTAATGCTATAAGGCAGCCATGGCGTTCCATATAGATGCATTACGAGACTCAGGTAACCGATCGATAGAAGAGTCGCTAGCTGTATTCAGGCCGTCGCCTTGACGACAGTGCATATGCTTGTAGAGCTGGACGTACACATGTTTAACGCCCCACTGTGTTACTGTAACAGAGACATTTTGAATTGTTTCAGTACTGGGAGATGTGTTAATTAAATGGTTCGAATGCATGGTAATTAAGGTCTTCCGTTTCCAACGGAAGACCTTGTACTGATTCTGTTGGAAATTCTTCATTATTATTTTTAGGGTTTTCCGTTTTTCAACGGAAAACCCTTCTGTTATTCTACTGTTTCTTATTATTATTTTTTTTTTTTCCCGCAAATTTTGTGCACGAGATTTCTCGAACATTTTTTGTCTGATTGCTATGAAACTTTCAGGGTATGTAGATGATATTAATATCTCTAGACGTTTTTTTCAAATTTTTAAAATTCACTTCCGGTTATGAGTTATTGCCCTTTAATTGAAAATTGGGGGGTCTTTTGTCCAGAGTTGATCTCGGGAACTACAGATGATAGATGCATGGAATTTGGCGAAATTGTCGGTAACATTTTATAATTTTGCTGGCATGAAAATTTTGGTAATTTCTTTGTTAGTTTTTAAGCTATTTATCGCCAAAGTTTAAGATTTTTTCGGGGCTGAAATTTTGTTGCTTTTTGTATTATAACCTTTAAACTAAAAATATTTTGTTAATACATATAGAACAAAAGTTGTTTAGAATAACGAGAGCTTTCATTTAAAATTAAGAAAAAAGGGCTGGCCCCTATAATTAGGGGTCAGCAGCTCATACACGTATTTTTCTGATAGCAAAAATCGTTATCATTTTATGAAAAAAAATTAATTTAGTTATTGTTAATATATTAAATAATGTCATTTGGTATCAAATTAAACAAGTTCTGTCCTATATTGTTTTCCAAATTTCATAAAACAAATATGTGAGAATCGTACATGAACGAGTTAATATGTCTACATAGACACACAAGCGAACAAATGCCACATTAAGGCCCAGGCATTTACTGCATTACGTTGTGTTGCGTCTTAGATAAATTGTTGTGATTCAATTTCATTTTTTTCATCTATATCATTTATGAATTCAATGAACACACATTATTTAAACGTTCTATGTGCAACTATTTGTCGGGGCGCCCCTGTTTGTAACCCCCCCGCGCGCGCGCCGAATGTAAACAGTAACGAACGGCATTGTAGAAAAGAGAGAGCCGTAATGCAGAAGAGAAGTTGTGTATTCTTTCGGTGTACACATGCATTTTCAATTGGCTGTGAAACATATGAACATGCACAGGGAACAATACTACATATTTGTTTAAGAAGGATATTTTTCTCGTGTGAATCGTTTACGAGGAAATTCTGACAGCCACACTTCTGTCGACGATCAGCCGTTGATAAGCTACGAGTAATAAAGGAGAAAAGATGGACATTAAAGTGTGTGATTTATGTGGATGTTACTGAAGAAGGTGAGGCTTTTACTCCTTTTAAAGTTTCTTGTTAACTGGTTAAAATTTAGTATATAGTATAGATGTACATGTAAGTACGTGCACACTGTTAGATGTTTTTGTTATGGTGTGGGTGTTTGTTTACTAACGTGTAATTTTTACATGTTTCATGGGTGTTTAGACTCGCTCGAGGTTCATGGGGGACTGGAAAGGGTAACTGAATTTATCTATTTAAAAAAATACCAGATTGTGAATTTTCAACTCAAAATTCAAAGCAGGGTCTAATTAGAAACATATCATATATTCTTGTGCAGAGGACTCCAAATGTAGTCATGAATACCCTGTAGACATAACTTCAAGTAAATAAAATTGTATACTTCAGACTTCAGAGTTAAAACATGACTTTAATATCTTTATGATGCCGATCATTGTATCATTAAAGAGGTATAGCAGACCAACGGGTACCCGGTACATGTACTTGTACATGTAGGTTACAAGTTAGAACTATGCCTACCATTCTACCAGTTCACATAATTTTTCTTGTTTAGCAGTTATGATGTGTACTTAAATTGTCCTTGTTAATGTTTTAAATGTAATTTTTTATTCTCTTTTTTTAATCTGACTACTGGCAGTACTGGCGTGCGAGCAGTTCTCGCCGAGGACCATTTCTCGCTGGTGCACTGTTACATCATATTTTCGAATATAATTTTATGTGTTGATAAAATGACGTAACAATGCACTGGTGAGAAATGGTACTCGGCGAGAACTGATCGCACGCCAATATTGATTAATTACAGACAAAAACTGAAGGTTGCGAGTGTTATTTTTAATTGAACAACATTGTTTAAAATAATTCTTTATATATGTGACGATCAGACGGTTTGAATACCAGTGCCAGATAGCTCAGTTGGTAGAGCACCTGACTAGAGATTCAGGGGGCCCAGGTTCAAATCCCTTCATTATTTCTCCCATCCTGTTACAATATTGGTGTTGTGACCAACCCCTGGAACTGACAGGTTAACTCGATCCTGCCAGGGATGATCTTCGAAGGTGAAGATCATTTAAGGGGGAGGAATGTGACGGTCAGACTGGTTTGAATACCGGTGCCAGATACATGTAGCTCAGTTGGTAGAGCACTTGACTAGAGATTCAGAGGGCCAGGTTCGAATCCCACTTTGTTCCGTCGTTATTTCTCCCATCTTTTACATATACATGTATATCAGATATATGACAGATGATTAAGGTCATCACATGTTTTGCAAGATGCAATAAGTGTTAAAAACCTTTACTTTACAACAGAATACATATTTAAGTGAATATTTTTGTTTCTTGTTATTATTTGGTGTGGTTTTCTTGACAGTGTCGCATAAACAATTTACCCGCTCCTAAAACACAAACTTTCTTTTTGTGGATTCAGCTTACCGCTGATTGGCTGCTGTTGCAGCAGACAAATAAGATATGCACGCACAAAACACAATGAACTTATCAGAGAATGAGTTGAGTTTATTTAAACTGTTGGAATTTGGGAATTTTTTTAAAAATGTATACTTGTGACAAAACATATATGTGGTACATACAGCTGTAGCTTTATGAAGAAAATTTTGGTTAGACCATATATACCTATCATGCAAGTAAATGATATTTACAAAAAACTTGCAATTTTTGGCGCACGAAATATACGCTAGTTTTATAAAGATTGACATACATGTAATGTACCACATTCTTTGAAAAATAATCTATTAAAAATTCTTCATTAAGTTTACTCATACATGTTTTATGCTTATTACACGTAGTATTGTTTTTAAAACATGTAATTTATAAGAAAATAAACAAAAACCCTCGCTAAATTTATTTGCAAACAAAAAATACACAGTAGAATTGATAAAAAATGGTATACCAGAAGCTAATATCAGTACATGTACTTTGACGCTGTTCGGTTGGTAATATTCGTTTGTAATTTACGAATTGAAATATTGACTGTTGCACTACAAGTATGGTAATAAACTCTCTCTCTCTCTCTCAAACTCTCTCTCTTTCTCAATTTGATAAGTGTTTATACCTATGAAAATTTTTTAATATTATATTATGACTTGATATGCAAATTTTTGATCTTGTACTGCCTAAATGTTATGTCATGTATTGGGATATGTCATACTTATTACACTGCATGGTCAGTGTATTTTTTACAGAAATACTATGCATATGTTAATGTAAACACAGCTATTACTAGTACATGTATGTAAACACAGCTAATTATTTTTTTTATTTATTTCAGCTCAAAACAGACTCTTGTTACCACATGGCTTTTACCGGTACCTGTTGATTCTTGTGGGTCAGCTCCTGAGATTAACCTGTCACCTCTATCCACATGCATATTCCTTGTGTTCTACAGACTATTTACTGGTAATTCAAATTAAATCCGATAATGCATGAACAATAATGGAACTTGAAGAAAGCATCATGCCATGTTGTGGTTTGTGTTTGATAAGAAATTATGAAAACAAAATTAAGGCTGTTTAAAGAAATTCATAATTGCTGTGAAAATTTGTTTTTCAATAAAAGTATACAATAATGTTTCCTTTATTTTTTATTTCATAAAGATATTTAGATGTGTTTACATAATTGAACCCCCCCCCCCCCTCTATTTAATTGTCTGCATTAAGATTACATGTAGGATATGTAAATGTACATTTGACTTTGAAATAACATCTGCTATGATAATTACTTTTGAAATGAACAAGAAACAACCTATTTCTACCTTTCTAAGGTATATATACATAAAAAAGTAGAAAAACATGTCAAATTTGAACATTTTTCATTGAAATCAACTCTGTCTCCAGCTACATGTACCTGGGTGTGTTTGAATTTAATTCTAATTTAAGGCAGATGTCTATTTTGTAGGTTGTAACTTACTGTTTTAGCATGGTTAGAAGAAGACTAGAAATCAGAATAGATTAGATATTCACTAAATATGATTGTTAGCTTACTTTTTTCATGAAAACAAGAAATCACAAGCAGGACAGCTGTCTATTTGTTAATTAAAATGGTACAAATCATACAATAAACAAAAAAAGATCACATTTTAGAATCATTGATGATTGTTTTCAAATATGTGTGAGAAATGACTCAAGGAAATTGCCACATGTTTCATAAAATTAGGTAAAACATTTCAAACCATGACTTTTTATGAAAATCAAAAGATTGGGGGGTGGGGGGTATACATGTAAGGGTATTTCTAAGTGATGTGAAGCTTTTATCATGATTATATCATGTAGGCATATGTTGTATTGAATAATGTTTCTTTTTAAAGGTGGTTGAACAAAAGTTGACCTCTAAAAGGTCAGATAAAGATGTTTTTTCTATGGAGAACCCTGTAAATCTGTGTTTACTAAAGGAAATTAGAAATGGTGGGTTCACTTAAATGGCCATATTTTTATTAAACCTCAATGGAATTGGCAATATGTGGTATTCTTTTTCTCAGAATTGCATTAGCTTTCTTATTCTAAGACAAACCGTCTTTTCATAAAAATGTTAGTGTACTAAGTTAAAGATACAAGGAACAGTTTCGGATAAAGTACCGTCAATATTTTTGTAAAATTGAGAGTGACTGTACTTGAAGGTTTATCATTGTTGCGTAGATTCATGAAATGAATTTTAATGATTACCAATAGTTAGAGGGATGTCTCTTGTTGGAATTGGTAAGCAATATTAAGGCCCCTAATTTTAAGTACATGAGAAGCAGAAATAAATTGTGAAACTTGCGGCTATGACAGATATGTTGACTTTACAGTGAAATTGAAGGTTACAAACGGGAGGTTATATAACATGAAATGTAGGTGGATGGGATATTATTATATATGCCTATTTAGTATTTACTGGGTATGAGGACAATAGCAAGTTTATTGTCCCCCAAGACAGCAAATATTTAATGAGGCAAAGCCAAGGGAAATAGTAGCTGTTGAATGGGACAATAAACTTGCTATTGTCCGAATAGTCAGTTAATTGGTATTTCATTATACAGAAGAAAACTTTATTTGTCAGCGATGCAGAATTTCTTGATGATAAACAAATTAGAGTTAAATCAAACTTTGTATTTAATGCGGCGATCTTATTAGGTCAGAGGTGTTCCGAGTTTAAGGTGATATGGGACACTTCCATGTTGTGACGTATTGTTTATCGAAATAAACAATAAAATAAAGTGTAATTATATAAGTACATGTAGTTTCTTCTCAAAAATGGTCACCTAACTCCTTAGCACAGTGGGTTAGAGGGTTTACTAGGAACCTGTAAGTCATGAGTTCGAATCCCGCTGGGGTTTTTACAATTTTTACCTTTTCAAATATTTTTAAAAGCTATTTTTTGGTTAAATATTGTAAAATTTGAAAATTCTAAACCGGTGAAAAGTTTTCAATTATATAGTACTTTAATCCACATTAATATCGACAGATGTCCCATACCACCTTAAAAAGGAGGGAAATCAAATTCTGCTAATGAATGGTTTTGATGACTATTCACCATGGGCAGATAGCATGGATACTATTTTAGATAAAAAGGCATGTTTATGCGGGCGCCTTCTAGTGATCAATTTGTCGGTCTGTCCATCCGAGATGGCTTGACAGGAGCATAGCATCTCTCCCCTTGGCCCAATCTGGCTCATACCTCATCCACAGGGTTCCTTTGGTTGAAGGATGTGCAGTGACCTTGAACCATGTTTTAGGTATAAGGTTAAAGTCATAGCAGAATTATATATATAAAATCCTTGTCTGGGGCATATCTTTTTTCCCTTTGGTCCAATCTGGCTAATACTCACAGAGTGTCTCTATGGTTAAACGATGTGCAGTGACCTTGCATGAAATTTCTAGGTAACGGGTGAAGATCATATCGGATCATGCAAAAATCCTTTTTTGAGAGCATATATAATTTCTACTAACCCCTATTTGGCTCAGACTTCACATAAGCAGAGCTTTTGAGTAAAGGGTGAAAGGGTGTGTAGTGACCTTGAACCTATTTTCAGTGAAAAGAAACTGTGAAGGTCATATCAGAATTATATTTTTAAAAATCCTTGTCCGGAGTATATCTTCTCTCCCTTTGCTCCATTCAGCCTCATACTTTACCCACATGATGCCTTTGTTCAAAATATATGCAATGACCTCGAATGATATTTGTAGATGAAGAGTCAAGGTCATATCAGATCACACAAAAATCCATATTTTAAGAGCATAGATATACTCTCCTTTTAGCCCCTATTTGGCTAATATTTTACCTTTACAGAGTTTATTGGTTAATGGCGTGCAGTGACCTTGAACCAAGTCCGTCAATGTGAAGGTCATAGCAGATCTTTTTAAAATTAGTTTTAAATAGAAGATTATTTTCCAAATATGCTTAATCTTGGTCAGATTGAACAAAAATGCATGTATGTTAGGGGGAATGAAATTGAATTAAAAGTTCTATGCCAGCTGGAAAAATTTCAAGTTATAGGTCAAGGTCAAAGCAGAATTCTCTGAAATAACATAAGCGGGGCCCTTTGAAATGTTCACCATTTCAATGTTGTCTGGTTCATAGTAACTTTACATAGAAAATATTCACAGAAGTACAGTAAAGTAAACTTAACATCGATAAGTTTCTGACAATTAATGACGCAACGAGCACACAGTACGAAAGGTCAACCTTTTGAAAAGCAGTGAAGAGGAAAAGTTGCTCATAATTATGTTTTAAACAAAATTGATTTTTTACATAAATTTTAATTTTGCATTCTGGGTTAAGAAAAAAGATGTTAGTTCAAGGTAAAGTAAACTTGTACCTAAAATGAAGTCAAATTTGTTAAGTCGTACTTAAACACATTGGTTTTTTTTTGTTAAGTCGTTCTTGAAATGGTTAAGGGTTTTTGGTTAAGTCGTACTTAAAAACATTCGGATCATGTTAAGTTGTACCAAGAATCATTCGATTTTCTTTTATCTTTTTGTACTTAGGTTTCTTTGTTACTAGATTAAGAACTCTGCTTCTTAGACGTACTTCTAGCGTTGCTTTCGACATTAGCGGAAAACCCACTCGTTGCTTTGCAACGAGCTTTGCTCTAGTTCTTCTTCTTTTTCTTCTAGACGTTTCTTTAAACTGTAATATCTCGCTTGTTTGTCATTAGATTTTATTCAAATTTTCAGGGTTTATTGTAAATGACAATAGCTTACTATAGCAAAAAATATGGTGAAATCACTACTTCCGGTTTTGAGTTATTCCCCTTTGAATATTTTTTTAGTGGGTCTCGTGTACCTGCAAAGGCTCCGAGTAGATCCGTAGCAAGTAGTTTTAATTTACAAATCTTTAATGTAGACATCTTGAACGTTGTCCTCCTAGTTTTACATGTTTGATTAACACACGTATACTGCTTAAAAAATTACATCGAAATTTATGTTTCAAAAAATGTTAAATTTTGCTTATATCTTTGCTCAATAACTTTTTAGTTGTAAATTTTTTCTAGACACATATAGAATAAAAGTTGTGCAGAATATCAAGAGCTTTCATTTGATACCATAACAAAGGGGCTAGCCCCTAAAATGAGGGGTCTAGATCCCTTAAAAGTCTTTGCTTCATAACTCTAAAACGGTAAATTTTTCGATATGGGCGTCGCTGCAAAAAATGTTGTTTGTGACTTTATTGATTTCATAAAACTGTTTTTGTGTTCGGGTAGTGCATAATATTCGGGTAAAAAGTAATAAGTGTTGACCAGTACTCGCGGCATTTGGCCAAGTTAACGAAACTCTCCCTCGCCCGCGGCCGAGAAAATCGGTCATCATGGTAGCGGCTGGGTTACCTAGCGGTCAGCGGTTATCTAATACACGAGAGTTGCGTCTCTCACAAATGAGTTTATTTAGTCGCGAACTCAAAAATTGTTGTAGTTTTGATTACACATAAAAGTTTATGGACTAAACGATTGGGTGTCAATGAAGAAATCGTTCAGTTAATTAATAAAAGCAATGTCATTCTCAATCTAAAGCAATATCAGACATAGATCAATTGTGGGTTTTAAGTTTAAAATAAAGAACGTCTATTTGATAGAACATGCATGGTCGTTATACGGCAAATTTTTCAAATCTTCCTGGGTTCTGAGATGTGCGTGTCTGTGCGTTGTACCTTTACGTAATCTATCCTTCGTCCACGGCCGATCAGCCACGACTGCACTACTAGCGGTAAGCGGTTATCTAATACACAGGATTCGCACACCGCGACGCACACTTAGATGAAGATAAACGTGTTTGAGTTTATATAGCCGTAAATACAAGAACTGTTTTAATTTTATATTATAAAAGTTTGTCCATCTTGTATTTATTTAATTAAACATTTGAGTGTAACTGAATATTAATGAAAGATATTACTCCAAATCGGAAACATAGTCAGACATAAATTAATGGTTGGTTTGTATATCTAAAAAAAATTAACCCCCCCCCCCCCAAATATTAAATGATGATTATCCCTCGCACATGGCCGAGGAGATCTAGCGCGAGTGGACAAGTGATCTGCGGTCGGCTCGTGTTCTTCTATATGTACCTTATCACGCGTTCATGTTTCATATTTTGCACGGACAGAAGTATATTTTATTATGTTTTCAACTATTATATAGATTTAAGACGAAAATAAATAAATTTATTTTACTTGTACAGTTGATTAAGCATTGATTTAATTATACGATAGCGTACAAGGTAGTTTAAAAATCAAATCAAATTATAATCAAAGTTCCATGTTACATGTACATGTTTGCGGTAGGTGCTAGCACGATAAAAGAATGTCCTGAATTGTCCTGAATTGAGGCATTTGATGATTATTTAAAAGAATATTCACATGAGTTTTAAACATCTTAAGATTAATAGATTTTATCAGTCACATATTAATCACTCTGTAGTTTTTCTACATGGTTGTTCGTGTCAGTGTGGAAGCGAACTCAGTGCTGTGTCCCCCCTCCTCCCGCCCCTCTGACAAGTGCTCGCGCTGGATTTTTTTAAATTGGCGAAAAGATATCCAGATCTGTCGAAAATCATTTTTGGTGACTTCTTCTCATGTGTGACATTTTCTCCTCAACGTGTTTAATTTTCCCACCCGCGTGTTTATTCGGTCAGTCTGTGTTAATTCAATCGCCACGTGCGACCGAAGATCTTGTGTCGCTTCAGCGCACACAACTCAGAACATATGTAATTGAGTAACAACTGGAAGGGTGCTTTTATAAACAATAAGACTATTATTCTAAGTCAATCATCTTCACATTAAAGATGTGAAATCGTAACCTAAGAATGTGGCTAATAAATTAACCTGTTGATCACGCTAAACTTTTATAGTTATGAACATAATAATTCATGATATATTATAATTAAAAGTTTGAAGACAAAGACAATTTTTTTCTTGGGAAATACGACTACATTATGCAATGCAGTCGTTCGCCATAGAAATCATCAAAGTACTGCAACTGTCGACGGATTTCTTATTTCTTTGAAAGACCATGATAATTCACTTGACTTGCAGGCTATAATATAGCGATATATCTGCCTCCCAAAAATATATGCGCTTCTCAAAGTTACACTTAAGTGAGATAGATGTGCGTTATTGGGAATTTTATTTATTGCTAATTGTATGGAAATTGATTAAAAAAACAACTTTTAATTGAAGTTGTGTATTATGAGGTTGTAATGCGACTTAATTTACTTACAAGGTTAGCTACAGCCAGTGGAATATAGGTGGCTTTTATGTGAACAATGAATACCCAATATATTAAATACAAGATAAATAGTTTCCAGAATTATAATACTAATATGCTTGTGTATATGAAGGTTGCACCCTCATTTGTATGGCTGTAGGTGAGGAGGTATAGGTGTATCGATGTACATACAATGTATGACTGCACATACGGATTCCGGACCATGGCTACAGACGATACCAATGATAGTCTTTTAATACATCAATGCACAGTTTGATGTAGAAACTGACCAGTTTCATAACTTCATGAGTACATACTGTTTATAACAATGCTTGCTACCCTTTTAAAATTTAACTCGCCATTAAACATCTCACATTTTATAGAATTTTTGAAACGATTACACAGACTGTGTTCGACAAATAGTTTTCCTAAAACATTTTCTTCCTGTCTTGTTCAAAACACATTTTATATACAGGCTTTCAATCACAACACGTTTTTATAGCAAAAGCAGAACTGAAAGTTTAGTCATTATAATCGTTTGACACCATATTACATATATTTTTAACCCGCAGCAACAACGGAAGACCTACTCGTGGCTTTGCCACGAGCTTTGCTCTAGTTAAACTCAACTTTTCTACAGTACGTATACACGGCCGTCATATAAAGCACAATGTGTATTACTGACATGACAAATGTACACTGGCAATTTAAACGAACGCGGGATTGCTCCCGATAGAACATTTCTTTTAAAGCAAAACAAAATACTGATTTCCGATGGATATTATATTATCATCGTGGAGATGATTTTAAAAAGTGAACTTAATATTCGTATACGATAATATTTGAATCCAAAGCCGCTATTTTTAAGTAACGGTTATTAGGGATACATGTATTAATTATGACTTGCCCCGCGTTTCACGTTTTTTACTTGCAATGCATCTACAAACGAAAATACCAAACAACCTTCGGCAGCAATTTATAAATAATTTATTACATACTAGTACACAATATTAAAGAGATAATTAAATAAATTGTGCTTTATAATTGTACTCGCTATCTTCCGTGGAAATAATGGCATGGAAAAAATGTTGTTCAATGTTCATCAAAAACGATGTAGCCTTAGCAATCGAAAATAATTTACAAACTGTATATTGATAGATTGACACATTAACAAACATTCAGACCCGCAATGTATTTTTTGCAAATTCTATAAAATGTAGACTCAACTAGAGCCGAGCTCGTTGCAAAGCAACGAGTAGGTCTTCCGTCGCAACTTCGTGTCGCGAAAGGATTGTCCATCAGTCTGATTAAAACACCTCCTTCTCCTGACACTTGTCAGAGCCTGACAGACCCTGTATTGATAAAAGGTCATCTTTACACGACCATTTCTCCTTAATTTAGAGCTTTAGAAAATTGATTGGAACTCTTCAAATGGAGACAAAAAAAATTAATTCATGCCTGTTTTCTATGTAACCTCTAGATTGAGTATTGCACCACTCATTAAACAGATAAAGGCATATCTTTGCTAAGTAGGTGTTTATTTAGATTGTATGCAAATGTGGAGGTCAAGTGGAGATAGTCTGTTATTGATACAGGTCTATCAGAACCTGGCGAGTGTAAGGAGAAGGGAAATGGTCTTTAATGATACTGGATTATCAATATGATAATAGTAAGTTCAAGAAATCGAAAACGAGACTCAATTTCAAAGTATTATTTTCATACCAGGCAAGTTCTTCTATATAATATTATATCAAAGCTTTTGAGATGTTACATGTAGATATTGAATTTCTATAGATTTAAATTTAAGGTTAGGAAAAACAACACTTTTTATACAGTAAAAAAAAAATCTAAAATAGCTTTATGTACGCGTACACATAAATAAGAAGATGTAGCGAAAGCTATAAAGACTTTATTTCTTCTGTTTTAGACTTTTTCAGAGTTAACAAGCTACAAGTTAACAATCTCCCATTTTGACAAGCTAGATTAAAAATAAAATATTCAGCTGAGTTTTAGGTCACTTAATATGCATTACAACCTCATACTACACAACTTCGATGATTTTTTTTTATCAATGTGCATATAACAATAAGTAAAATCCCCAAGAAAAAATATCTATCGCAATTAAATGCATACGCTATATTATAGTCTGCAAGTCAATTGTTTCAAAGAAATAAGAGACTGTCGACACTTGCAGTACTCTGATGATTTAATGACGATCGACCGACTTTATTGCTTAATGTAGTCGTATATCATTACTTCTAATCCTGAGAACAAATTTTATTTAATCTTTGACTTAAAACTATTAACTTATAAAACCAGAGACATAAATAACTTATTAAGTGATTAAGGTCTTCCGTTTCCAACGGAAGACCTTATAGTTTTCGTACGATTTCTTATTATTAAGGTCTTCCGTTTCCAACGGAAGACCTTATAGTTTTCGTACTGTTTCTTATTAAGGTCTTCCGTTTCCAACGGAAGACCTTATAGTTTTCGTACTGTTTCTTATTATTATTATTATTTTTTTTTTTTCCAAATTTTGTGCACGCGATTTCTCGAAAACTATTCGACCGATTTTCAACATTTTTTCACAGATGATGAGTCATCATCTGAATTTTATATGTTTTTGAAATTTTTGTTGTCGTCACTTCCGGTACCGATTTATCGACCATTTTGTAGTTTTTTACGACCTATTTTGTGCAGAGCTGATCTCAGAAACTATCAGAGATATGACTATGAAATTTTCAGGATCGGTAGTCTATAGTCTGAAGATGTGCACTATTATTTTGTTTTACGCCAGTGGCGCCATTTCTTGGAGCTCGCCTGGGCACGAAAATTGAGTACGAATTTTCATTCAAAATTTTCAAACGTTTTGATCTGTATCTTTTTATCAGTTGATATTTTGTTCACATATATATAACAAAAGTGGTAGATAATCAAAAGTTCTTTTCAACGAAATCAAGAAAAAGGGGCTGGCCCCTTTTTTTAGGGGCCAAGGCACTCGTAAACTCTATTACAAATAACTTAAAAACGATAAAGATTTTGTAATGCATTATAGAAGCAAAGTTGTTGATCGTACCAATATCTATTAGAAAAAATCATTGCCACGCCCATTTATTACGTAATTGGGGATTTTTAGGGGCCAAAGTACTTAAACTTTGACAAAAAATAACTAGAGAAGTATGCATATTTTGTTAAACATCATAGAAGAGAAAATGTTTGAATAAATGATTTAAATTGATTCTACTTATCAAAACACGAATTTTTGTCCCCATTAAGGATCTAGAGGGCTGGCCCCTAAAATATTTAATCATTTGTATCTCAAAAGTGATCATCAATTTTAGATGGCTGTAAGAACAAAAAATGTTAGTATTCATGAGACCTTTCGTATAAAATCAAGAAAAAGGGGCTGGCCCCTTAAATTAGGGGCCAATAGACTCCTTAACTCTATTACTCATACGTTAAAAATGATCAAGATTTTGTAATGCATTATAAAAACAAAGTTGTTGATCGCAGCAATATCAGTTTGTTAAACTCATTTCCAAACCCATTGATGACGTATTTAGAGATTTTAGGGGACTAAAATCTTAAATCTTTAATGTGCTATATGTTAAAAAGCAAAACTCTTGGTTAAGCATTTTAAAGGATATTGACAATCGTATACATTATCTAAAAGGAAGTGGTTGAGGGAGAATTCTGAAATTTCATTGATATTTTAATCGAATCGTTTAAAAAATTGAACGGAAGACCTACTCGTTACTCGTAACGAGATCGTATCTAGTTATTATTATTTTTTTCCCCAAATTTTGTGCACGCGATATCTCGAAAACTATTCGGCCGATTTCGACCATTTTTTCACAGATGATTGCCAGTGGTCATAATTCTAGAAGTTTTTTGAAATTTTGAAATCGTCACTTCCGGTTCCGATTTACGGCCGATTTTGCAAATTTTTACGACCAATTTTGTGCAGACATAAACTCGGAGACTATTAGAGATATGAATATGAAATTTTCAGGATAGGTAGACCATAGATTGAAGTTGTGCACAATGCAGTTTTTTTACGCCAGTGGCGCAAAGTTTAGGAGCTTGCCTGGGCTCGAAAAATGGATACGAATTTTGAATCAAAATGTTAATACTTTTTTATCTGTATCTTTTTATTAGTTGATATTTTCTGAAGACATATATAATAAAAGTGGTAGAGAATTAAAAGTTCTTTTCAACAAAACCAAGAAATAGGGGCTGGCCCCTTAAATGAGGGGCCAATACACTCTTAAACTCTATTACAAATAACTTAAATACGATAAAGATTTTTTAATGCATTATCGAAGCAAAGTTGTTGATCGTAACAATATCTATCAGGTAAAATCATTGCCACGCCCATTTATTACGTAATAAGGGATTTTGAGGGGCCAAAGTACGTAAACTTTGACGCAATATATCTAGAGAAGGAGACATATTTTGTTAAGCATTGTAAAAAAGAAAATATCTGTATTGATGATTCTAATCGATTTCATTAATCAAAACACCAATGTATGTCCCCATTAGGGATCTAGAGGACTGGCCCCTAAAATATTCAATCATTTGTATCTCAAAAATGATCAACAATTTTAGATGGGTGTCAGAACCAAAAATATTATTATTCGTGAGACCTTTCGAATGAACTCAAGAAAAAGGGGCTGGACCCTTTATTTAGGGGCCAAGACTTTCGTGAATTCTATTACAGATAACTTTAAAACAAACAAGATTTTGTAATGCATTATAGAAGCAAAGTTGTTGATCGTTACAATATCTATCAGAAAAAAATAATGCCTTGCCCATTTATTACGTAATTGGGGATTTTAAGGGGCCAAAGTACGTAAACTTTGACGCGATATATCTAGAGAAGGAGACATACTTTGTCAAGCATTGTAGAAGAGAAAATACCTGTATTGATGATTCTGATTGATTAATGAAAACACCAATGTCTGTCCCCATTAAGGATCTAGAGGGCTGGCCCCTAAAATATTCTATCATTTGTAATTATAAAATGAACAACAATTCTAGATAAGTGTAAGAACAAAAAATGTTATAATTCGTGAGACCTTTCGAATTAACTCAAGAAAAAGGGGCTGGCCCCTTTATTTAGGGGCCAAGACTCTAGTCAACTCTATTACAGATTACTTAAAAACGATACAGATTTTGTAAAACATTATCGAAGCAAAGTTTACGACCAATTTTGTGCAGACATAAACTCAGAGACTATCAGAGATGTGAATATAAAATTTTCAGGATAGGTAGACCATAGTTTGAAGTTGTGCACAATGCAGTTTTTTACGCCAGCAACAAAATCATAAAAAAGGAGCTGGCCCCCTTTTTTAGAGGCCGAGAGACTTGTAAAGTGTATTACAAATAGCTTAATAAAGATCAAGATTTTGTAATGCATTGTAGAAGCAAAGTTGTTGATCGTAACAATATCTATTCAAAAAATTCATTGCCACACCCATTTATGACGTATTCATGACTTTCTAGGGGCAAAAGTCCTTAAACTTTCATGCAATATATCTAGAGAAGGAGACATATTTTGTAAAGCATTATAGAAGAGAAAATGTTTGTATTGATAATCTAAATTGAATCAAATATTCGAAACACCAATGTCCGTTATCATTAAGGATCTTCAGAGATGGCCCTTAAAATATTTAATCATTTGTATCTCAAAAAAGAACAACAATTTAAGGAGGCCGACTTTAGTTTGCGTTGCGCATGTTTTTCCGCATTCTAATATAATACAGTTGATATATACTTGTTATGATTTTTTGTCGATATCATTTATAAAATTGAACACAATAATTAAACAAAATACAGATAAAAATATTTAGATTTTTAAAGGAAATTTTTATTTTTAACACGATTTTTACGTTGTGCGGTAGGGGAGCATTGCCATTGCGCTTTTATGACGTTATGATAAAATGAAGCTTTGTAGGAGTACGTTATAAGAAATAACATAAAAGAAAAAGTAAAAATTGTACGCTGTTGAAATTTTATATACAGAATGATGCTATCCTCGAGGACATTTTCCTCATTTTTGGAATGAATCCATTATACTAATCATCATTCGTGATGATCCAAATATATAGCAAAATTTGGTGCATTTTAATATTTTGAGATGGCCCCCACTAAAAACCAGACGATAGAATTTTGTGTTTTTTACATATAAGTTAGGAAATGATATTGCTAATCATATATAACAATTTGAGAAAAGAAGCTATTGTAGTATGTTTTTAAACTGCTTTGATGTGCGGAAAATGACAGTTTCCTATATATTCCTATAGTAAATGTACCTCTATTTTGAGATGATCCCTAAAAAGAACCAGACGGTCGATTTTCATGAACCTTCGCAAATAAACTAGAGTTGGTTTAAATTACATATGGTTAAAAAATAAAGAGTTATGCTATTGTAGTTTTCCGCAAAAAAACCCAAATCGGCCTCCTTAAGATGAGTTTATGAACAAAAATTGTTAGTATTCGTAAGATCTTTCGTATGAAATCAAGAAAAAGAGGCTGGCCCCTTTAATTAGGGGCCAAGAGACTCGTAAAGTCTATTACAAATTACTTAAAAACGATCATGAATTTGTAATGCATTATAAAAGCAAAGTTGTTGATCGTAAAAATATATATTTTAAAAACTCATTGCCTCACCCAATTATGACGTAATTATTGATTTTTACGGTCTCTAAATTTTGACGCAATATATTTAGTAATTTTAAATGTACGCGATTTTCAAAAACTATTCCGCCGATTGCGACCATTTTTTAACAGAAGATTGCCAGTCGTCATAATTTTAGAAGTGTTTTTGGAATTTTGAAATCGTCAATTTTGGTTCCGGTTTACGGCCGATTTTGTAAGTTTTTACGACCAATTTTGTGGAGACATAAACTCAGAGGCTATCAGAGGTATGACTATGACATTTTTAGGAGAGGTACACTATAGTTTGAAGTTTTGCAACAAGTAGTTTTTTTACGCTAGTGGCTCATTTTTTTCGGAGCTTGCCTGGGCACGAAATTTGGGTACAAATTATGAGTCAAAACTTTATACGTTTTGATCCGTATCTTTTAATCAGCTGATATTTTGTAAAGACATATATTTTAAAAGTTGTAGAGTATTTAGAGTTTTTTCCAACAAAATCAAGAAAAAAGGGCGAAGAGAATCGTAATGACTAATTCAATAAACTGAAAAACGATTAAAATTTTGTAATGTATTCTTGAAGCAAAGTTGTGTATCGTAACAATATCTGTTTAAAAAACTTATCCCCACGCCCATTTATACGTAATTAAGGAGTTTTAAGGGCCAAAGTCCTTTAAATTTGACGCAATATATCTAGTGAAGGAGACATATTTTTCTAAGCATTGTAGAAAAGAAGATGTTTGCAGTGACAATTCTAATTGATTTCATTAAGAAAAACACCAATGTATGTCCCCATTAAGGTTCTACAGTGCTGGCCCCTAAAATATTCAATCATTTGTATTTCAAAAATGAACAGCAGTTGTATATATTTGTGAGAACAAAAAATGTAAGTATTTGTTAGACCATTCGTATGAAATCAAGAAAAGAGGACTGGTCCTTTTAATTAGGGGCTAAGCCATTCAAAAACTCTATTACAAAAACTTAAACGAAAAAGATTTTGCAATGCATCATAAGAGCAAAAGTTGTTGATCGTAAAAATGTCTGTTTGAAAGAATATCGACACGCCCATTTATTTCGTGATTAGGGAATTTTAGGGGCAAAAGTCCTACTTTGACTCAATATATCTAGAGAAGGAAATATACTTTGATAAGCATTGTAGGAGAGAAAATGTCTGCATTGAGGATTCTATCGATTCCATTTATCAAAACACCTCTGACTGTTTCCATTAAAGATATACAGGGGTTTATTCACTGTTTATTTTGTCCTCGACATTGTTTTAAATATCAAGCAGTCCAAAGAAAATGTTATTTTGATATGATTTTTCTATTTCATAAGCGTATTATCATTTTAATCGGCAACTTAAAACAATATAAAAGCTCTTTACAAAATGCAAACAAACCCGAAGTGTTAGTGATATTTAGCAAAGGTCAAGCTCCCGGGTCGCAACCAGAGGTCAAGGTCAATGCATCGTTCTTAAGAGTTTGAAAGTAACGTAAAAATCAGTCTCCTTAACGTCAAGACAAATAAACGTGCTTATTTCATATAGGAAATACATTGTACTGGATGAACACTTAAAAGTTTGATTGAAAGTATGACCGACGAATTTTTAACCCATGAATATCGTTTTTATCCTTATTTTCATGATTATTGTCTGTTTAAAATCACGCAGTGTCTTTTAAGAGGGAATGTTAATTGATCATTATAAATATCACACAGTTTCTTTTGAGAGGGAATGTTAATTGTTCATTATATATAAGTACAAGTTTGTCTTTGTTATTCATTCCTCTCTTATTTTAACGACGAAACGGTTATGCAACACCTGCAAATATTTTTGATTGCACTCGTGTAGACGTGGGATATTTGTTACGTTGCAAATGAAAAGTCGGGAGTAAATATTTCTCTTTGTATCTTAATTAGTGTGGTTTCATCAATATTCGTTGAATACCAATTTTCGTGGATGTCGTTGTCTAGTTGATCCACGATATTAAATGTTCATTGAAGTGCAATTTCTATTTCACACTTTGTATTAATAGGGTCATTGGCCACGAATGTGCGTTTCCTTGAATCTGTGATTTTCACTTTATCCACGAAAATTGATGCCCTTGAATATTAATGAAACCACAGTATGCCATCCTTGCTGATTAGATTCATATGTCTTGCAAGCACAGGTGTTTTCATTGTTTGCTAGTGACGATTATAAAATATTCGGTGGAGATATTATTTGTTGTATATTGCGAATATCTAGTTCCTACCATGTCTACAATGTTTTCCGTCTGTATGTAAACAGACTGCCCATCTGCCACATATGATTTAAAAGATGTAATCTATATGAAATACGTAAAATATCTTTATTAGTACATTTTTTTAAATCTTAATAGAGGAAAATGAAAAAAAGGTATAGTAAAAAATTATTCTGAAGAAAACCGGTATATGAAACTACATTTACAAAGTTCATTTGATTGGTCGATTACCGGTGTGATAACTGAAAGTACACCTTAATAGCATCATGATAACTGAAATACACAGGAATTTTCACAACCTTAACGGACATTCCTTCAGTAACGTAAATGTGATCTAGGATAGTCCCGCCTTCAGTTGTGGAAAAATCAACTCTTTGTTCAAACCCTTTTGACTGAAGAGTACTTGTAATTGGCCCTGTTGATCGGGCATCTTCGTTGAAATCTCCAACAACAACACACTGAAATCCGCGTTCTTGAAAAACATTTACAACATTCTGAAGGGTATCTAGAAAGAATCGAACATTAATGTTGCCAGGTCGATAGATCAGTATTAGGAGAATGTTCTCGCTGCCAAGCTCTACGGCCATACCCTCAATATTCTTCAGGGGAAGTTGATGAATTCTTATATTTTTCTCTTTCCTTTGGAACACACCTATTCCCCCGCCTCTGGCTTGGCTTAATTTACGAAACGTGTTTGATGAATCATCATAACACTCTCCTCTCGACATGCTGTAAAAATTAAAGCCTGGAATTTCGAATTCTGACAAATCTTCCTGGTCTCTCAGCCATGTTTCCGTTAAACAAATCAAGTCTGCTCTCCTGAGTCTGTTGTCTGATTTGATGTCCTGTATATGTGCCCTTAGGCTTTGTACATTAAGTAGAAGGATCGTTTTACATTCTTCAGCCTTTATTTGTCCAATTCCACTTATTCCGCTTGGAATGAATCTTTGCATGGTGTTAAGTGATGCTTTTACATCTGGATCAGCGTAGATTTTCTTCTTAAGTTTATTTTCATCTGCTGTCTCTATAAATAACCCATTCTTTGAAGTAACTCTACTAAGGGCTACGTATGCCTGACCAGCAGCAAAGGTACGATCCAAATTGACCACTACTTTGTCTGTTGTCATTCCTTGCACTTTGTGTGCTGTGCATGCCCAAGACAGTTTCAGGGGAAATTGGTGTCGAACTATATTTTTGGTATTTTTGTCCTTTACATCTTCCTGAATTCTTTGGATCACAATCTGATTTCCGTGCGAGGTAATCCTTCCATGCAGTTTACCGATTTCTTTACTGTCAAATATCACTCCAACTCCTTGAATGTTTTTTCTGTGATGATCGCTTCCAAACTCAAAGTGCGATATATAACCCATTGCACCATTTACAAGTCCATCCTCTACATTCACATTTCTTGTGAGCATAACTCTTGCATTCACAGCTAAAAGCAATGAAGATGACAGTCCATCTGTTTTAATTGTGGTCAGTGGTTTTTCCCGTAATTTTAACCTTCCTGTTGTTTTGTCTTTCTGATAGTCCTCTGCATCCACTTCTATCAAATCTTCACAGCATGTGTGCAACTTTTCCAGATTGAAATCGTTTACCTCTTCATTTGTAGAATAAACGTGCAGCATGTCATCTGGACCTTGTCTGATGCAGTCTCTCAGAACAATCCAAGCTTCATTTGATATCTGCTCTTTAATTGTTCTAACACGCAAAGAATTCAAAACGGCAGCGAATTCAATGTCGTCTCTCTGGCGCATTATTTCGTCTAGCTCGATGATTTTGAAGAAGTCTAACCAGTAGTCAACAGGGTATGCGTCATTTACCTGATACAATCTCTCGTCTTTTCGCTGCTTTACAGGAGGAAGCTGATAGAAATCTCCTACAGCAATGACAGAAATACCACCAAATGGTTGCTTGCATTTTTTAATTTGGACAAGTCGTTCGTGTATGTAATACATCAGACGTTTAAAGACCATAGATACTTCGTCTATAATCAAGATTTGCACGTTGTCTAATTTGGACCTTATTGCATTTAAAGTTTGTTCCTTTAACGGTTCATATGGAATAGGTAGTGCTTTTGTCAACGAAAAAACATGGTGAATTGTGCTTCCTCCGATGTTAAAAGCAGCCGTTCCTGTGAAAGCAGTTAGAAGAACTGATAAGGCGTTTGGTATGGGCAATGTTTTTCCAAGAAGCCTTGAAGCTTCATAATGGATCGCTTTAATCAAGTGACTTTTCCCTGTTCCTGCTCCACCCGTTATAAAAATATGAAATGGTTCTGGTTTTCCTTGAGATATTTTCTCAAGACACCATTCGCGCACTGAATAAAAGACTTCTTTTTGTTTATCATTTAAGCTTTGCAGTAAAGGTAGCATCTCTTGTCTTGAATTTGAAGCTTCCCTGATGTGATATACAACATCTGAAGGATCTCCACTTTCAACTTCTTTAGTTTCTTCCATAGTTGTATCGTCTCCTGTTTCTAATTTTGATTTCTGAATTAAACACTCTTCTCGGCTCATTTCAGTTTCGGGACAAAGACTTGCCCATGCATCTTCAGGCTCGCCAATCATTTCAAACATTTCTTCAGCATTTTCAATTGCTCTCTCGTCTTTCGAAAACTGATTCCGATTGTCATTAACCACATCCTTTACTGCTTGTAAACCGCTACCCATTCTGACAAATCCATTGCTATAAAATGACTCACACAGATCAAAACCTTGTGGTTTCAGTTGACTTTGGCTTATGTAAGGCAGAAACAGCTGAAGTATTGATTGAAAATACTTTTCTGGGGTACTTTCAGCATTGAATCTTGGGTATCTTATGATAGCTGGTTTACCTCTCGTTCTTTTCTGAATGTAACCTTTTCCATTTCGTAATTCATATACTCCTTCCTTTTCAACCTGCGGAATTTGAGATTTTGCAAGTACCCTGAACTCGGAGCAGAACTCTGCAAGACACATCTGATTGAAATAGTCAGTCTGTGGGCGATTTTCATATCTCTCTACAATATTGGTCATCCAAATGTCTTCATCATCATCATAGCTTTCATTGTCGTCCGACTTGGTTGTTCTTTTCAGCTGTGAAAGAGGTTTGCTTAAGCGTGTTGGATTATCCCCAACAGGAATAAACACTACTTTCCTTGAGCACTCTTTCATTTTTAAGTTGCATACTCTGTACACAGCCTCTTGTGCACTAACTTCTCTATGGTTTAAATAAGCTGATCCTATTTTCTTAATCGTTTGTTTTGCACTAAGATTTCCTTCAGCTGCTTCAATTTTCGTTTGTTTTAATAGCATGCCCATTTCTCGTTCTGATTTTGAGATATACGAAATAATGTAAACAATGCAACTATAAGGGTCAAGAACATACTGAATGTCCATGTTGGCATCCCAGCACTTCAGGAGACATTCGTTGTACTGATTTGTCCACATTTCCTCTGGGTCTCTTTTCAGAATAGTTGTTGTTCTTGATGTTAGTGCTCGATGGGCGATCTCATACTCTTCTTGCGACAAAGATAAATCTGTAAATATCTCCTCAGTTGTTTGAGATTTACTACTATCTTCAAGAACTTTATTCCACACCGTAAGTAAAATATCCTTGGCTTCTGCTGTATTCATTTGCACATTGGTGTGTAGACATTCTGCTTCTTCCTCACATTTTTCAGCAATAAAAGTTCTTTCTGATGGTGGTCTTGGAAAATTAAACCTGCACTCTGTTCCCTTTTTTCTACATGATTTAGAGTGATTCTTGCTGTGTTGTTGAACACTTAACACAGTCTGTCTTAGTTCTTGCTCAGCATCTTCTGATGGTAAGGAACATGTCACATACTTGTCGATGAACTCACATACCCGTTCCTCACTATCTTCCCCTAATTTTGGTGCGTCTTCAACCCAATATAAGCAATGCATATGTGGGGAACCCCTTTGTTGGAATTCAACTCGAACAAAATAATCCACGACATTTCCTATTGGATTAGCTGGTGACAGAATGACTTCCCTTTGAAATATATGAAATCTGTGTTCAAACATTCTGGCAACAGTGACTGGATTTCTTCTTAGAATTTCACTTTTTTCCGACCAGTCTAAGTCAGATGGACTTCTATTGTCATCCTCATGATGCAAAATACAACCAACTATATCATTCCATCTGAATTCAGCAGCAGAAAAAGAACAAAACCATGTAGGGATTCCTAATTGTCGCAGCATTGCAAATAGATCTTTCTGTGTTGTTGACCAATATGCAGGTGTTCCTCTTATTGGTTGCATGAATCGCAAAGCTTCGTCATTTCTAAGAAGTTTAGAGAGCACGTTTGGATCTTGTAGCATGTCTGATGTCACTAATTTCCCATCATTAGTTTTGGACAAAGACTTCCGTATTGATATCTGTGTTTTGTCAATCACTTGTTTCAATTCTGACATAAATTGCGCAAAAAATATGTAATTTGTATCCTTTGCAAATCTATTGTCTGTATTCATAAGTCTGTTGTTGAAATATCTAGAAAGCGTTATCCTTTCATCTCTCTCTTCATTCCATGAGAATCTGCCAGACGGGAATAAATGTGGGAAAGACTTTGCTTCATTTCCTTCTTCCTGTAACATCCTAACTGGGTTTTGACCTTCACCTGGCGCAATATTATAGACATCATCAAAGTAATGATCAAGCACTTCTTGCGCGATGTCCACAGGTTGCAAACATGTGTCAGTTGCGACTTCCTGGTTGTGATTTCCCTCCATTTCTAGACTTTGCTCGTTGCTTTCACATGTTTGAATACTATCGGTCAGCAAACAATGATCGTCATTGTCAGTCCAATTACTGTTAATAGAAACGTCTTGGTACCATTTATTGTTTTGTTTCAAAAATTCAAGAGCAGCCTTAATGTGTTGTGGACTTACAAATTGGTATTCGAAATAGCCTTTGTATGAAAGCTTGCGTTTGAGTTTCACCCTCAGTAAGAGATTGTCATCAACGTTCAGTGGCAAACTTGTCGTTTTCTTAATATTTGACGGAACGCACACTACAGGTCCGTGCACATTTCTTTGACCACCTTGTGGAAGCGACATGACTTTCATGAAAGGAATGTGTAAAGCAATGAGGTGTTGTTCTAAGGAATTCAAATCACTGAGCTCTGATGGAATGTCTTCGAGTGACATTTTATTAATTGCAGCCTCTTGTGGGATTTTTCCACTCATGATTTTTCTGTGACATGTAAAACACACCCACAAAGAAGATCTCGGGCAATAATTTGTACACGACACGCCACACTGGTGAACATATTTGTCATCTATACACTTATCTGCAACATTTCTTGCCTTCTGGTCTACTGTGTACATTTCGGGTGTACATCCACGAACTTGATTTTCAAACATCAAACGATGACAACAACAACATGAATACTCTGGCCCTTGCTTGACGATATTTTTAAACGAATTCACTACTTCGCTTTCAACTTTAAGCTTTTCCATCCGTTCTTGTCTATTCTTTGAAACGGTTTCTTTTTTTAATCTTTTAGCTTCCGAACTCGAATGGTAACTCACTTTGCTTGCAACTTTAACTTTTTCTCTGTGGTCTTCATCTAATTTGTACTTTTCTGTACTTCTTCTTTTAACTTTTTCTTTGTGTATAAAATTTGTTCTGTACTTAATTTTGCTTCTGCTTTTCACGTCCTCTCTATGCGACTCGTTTGTCTTGTACTTATCAATGCTTTTCTGCTTCATGGTTATTCTATGTTCAACATCCAATGCATATTTTTGCACGCTTTTATCTTTTAAATTTCCCCTGTAATTTTTGTCACTCAGATACTTTTCTTTACTGGTTTCCTTAGTCTTTGACCTAAATGCCTCATCATTCATGTACCGCATTTTCTTCTCAAGCAAACGTTTTGATTTTCTGAGTTTTCCGACTTCTTTTGTGGAATCTTCACTTTGCCCTTTAAAGATTATGTTGCGTTTTTCTCTCATTCTTTCTCGATTGCTTAATCTTTTATTATATTTAACCATGCCCTTATCTCTCTGTGCCAAATATTGCTGTTGTAAATTAGTAGACCTACTCGACACCACTGTAACAACATCATAATGAGTCTGATCTTTGTGATGCAAATAAATTGACCCTGATTGATCAATATCTAATTCTGGATCTACCATCCGCCCAGAGAAAAGAACCCACCGATTGTCTGAATATGTATATATATCGGTCTTTAGCAAATGAGAAAGTCCAAGAATTTCTATTTCAGTTGCCCATGCTCCATTTTCCTTCATTCTAGTGTTTGATATATGGTTCTCAACAGAGTCTTCTCATGTCTTAAAATTTTTTTAAAACGCATCTGGTTTTGAATTAAATGATCGCAAACCGCTGAGCGAATTACTTCATGATAATCTTGTACTTGGGTCAAACTAAATGAAATTGCCTTAAACAAACAATTTCCATCCTGATCTATGTCTCTCATAAGAACTGGTTTTTCCATGTTTACTACCATATTCGCCATGTCTTCTGAATTTTCAACAAATGAACAAATAATTCCTAATGAATTGCACAACTGATCTTTCTTCACATTTGACAAGGGCTTAAAATTAAAACTGATGTTTTCACTGCACACATATTCTATGTCATCATGTCTTTTTGATGTTGTATTGCAATTTTCTCCAACCTGCACTTTTGTAGCATTTTCATTTTCTATAAAACCTACAGACTCTCTGTTTTGTTGCATTTGAACAGGCAATGCCCTACTCTGAAATTGTTTTACTGAGCAGTGCACCCCAGTAATTTCACATTGTACAGTTTCAGAATACCCCATAGACTTGGCTAAAGTCACAATATGATTCAATAAATCAAGGATCGTCTTGTACAGCATCCGTGTACTCTTTCCACTTTCACTCAAAAAACCCTTTTTAGATCTAGAATGGGAATCAAACGTAAAATATGCCTCCATGCTCTTCCCTATCAAAAACGTATTTCCACCAAAGCAAACAAAGCATCCATCTGTGTCTGCAAGAGCAATCTGAAGCGCCTCTAGAAGTGGATAAGCATTGAAATCATCATATTCAGGTTCAACTCTAGATAGATTGATCAGACTAGGTAATGATTCATTTGCTTTGAACTCAAATGTCTGACTGTAACACTCAAAAAACTGAGGCAATTCATTTACCAGAAGGTATCTACTTACAATTGTTGAACTTTGCTGTAAGTAAGTATATAACTCATTTCCTGTGCACAAAACAGTGTTTAAGTCTCCTCTTTCCCATAAACTAGCATCCTTAACCCTTTGAAATGCTACCGCAGCAAGACAGTTTGCAACACATTGTGTTCCTGCATTCTCACCAAAAATGATGTCAGCTTGATGATAAGACCCTTGAACAGAAAAACATACCTTATTTGTTTTTGAGGTTCCATTGACATTGTTTCCATGATTGTTATCATCATCATCATTATCATCATCATCATCATCATCATCATCATCAATTCTCATGTATACAGTATCATAAGATTTTCGTTCAGTATACTTTTTAGTTCTCGTCAAGTTTCTGGGTGCATCAATTGGTATCCTGCTGGACTCATCCCCACTTAAGGAGGATGACATATCCAGCTGCGCCTGACCTGCTGAGCCAGACACGTGCACGGTGTCCGGCTCAGGTACCCTCGGTGAGGTACAAACCCACGGTGGGGAGTCAGGGGACGGTGCCATGCCACCGCTTTGGGCACACAGACGACTTCCCTGAGAAGATGCAGAACTCAGGGCATTTGGATGCATTTTCTCACAAGGAGAGGCCTGCATCCTGGCCAGGGGTTTTTCTTCCTTAAGAGGAAACCCCATGGAAACCTTCCCCGGAAGATTACTGAGGGGAGCTATGACAACTCCTTCTACTGCTTCGAGAGACTTAGCAGAATTTTGCAGAGGCTGTTCTACCAAATCGTCAGAAGGGATTGGCTGCTGTTCTCTAGCATCTCTCATTCTCTGCCTGTTTTTGAGGCGTCCGACTCTCTCATTAATGGCCTTTCGTTTTCTCTTTGGCATCTAAAAGACAGAGACAAGAAAAGTTGGGAATTAGTAACCTCTTGTAAATTCTCTCTGCTTTCTTTTGGGCATTGAAATTATTACAGAATATATTCCAAATGTCAACCAAAGTATTTAAGGTCAAATCTAGTGAATGAAAGGTGCCTACAGGTTTATGAAATTCAAGGTATTAATTTCTAACAATTGGTTTGTTTGATAGGGTGTGTCTGACTGTGTCGAGGCTTAAATTTGTTGTAAACACAATTAAAACTTATATTTTAAACTGTCTTTCAATATCCTATGAAATATGAAGTAATTAATAACTGACACATTTCGGAGTTTTGTCCATTTTTGACTTTTGAAATATATCTACAATGATTACAGTCTCTCTAAAATAGCATAAAACCAGTTATTAACATCCTCTTTCAAATGATGTCAAATTGATTATAGGTACCCGGGCTACTATCCTCATGATTTAAGATAGAATGTAAAGAATCTGTGTCATTTTCTACATTTTTCCTTTGAAGCTGTAAAATACAGGAGAAAGATTCATCAAATCAATTATGACATCAAACACTTCTAGCAGCAAAAAGACACTCTGGAATCAATTACTAGATCTTGACATTAAGTACTGAAAGGCGAACCCTTTGATGCTTTATTATGCATATTGAGTTGTAAAGACAGGGAATTTCTCTCTCTATCTCACCTTTCTCTCATATGCTTTTAATGTTATCAAAGCGAAAGAGGGCAACTAAATTTTTAAAACAACTACCAGCATTTACAAAAAATTCCTCCATCTACTCAGCATAAAAAACATAAGTAATTTAAGGTAGTCCATCTATAACTACCCGGTATCATATTTCATATCTAATAGATAGCAAGTTTGATCACTAAAATCTTAGTGTGATTTTAAGGAGTTCATTAAGTATTAAAGTTTTACCTTTGGAATCTTTAAAAAAAAAATTTAATAAATCTATCATATGTTGAAGTTAACATTGAACTCTATGGTAAAATGCTTTTTTAAAGCGCTCAGCATAGCTGCAGCGCTTTTTTGTCGCCAGATTTTTTTATCCTACTTCCACTTTCGTTTTCGCATTTCCGAAATACCGCCACCTACCGGCGGATGCTAGAGAATTCGTACCCTGGATCGGAGAGTCGTACTCGGGAGAACTCAAAACTATGCAGTAGGGAAAACTTAATATCTTCAAGTTATCCTGAATGCAGATACGTTTGTTCTAAAATTTTAAAATCAATCATGATCTTTGTAAACATGCTTTAAGGCAGATTATTATAATTTGTAAATTGGAAACTTTGAATACATTCGAATTGATAAAACATTTTATGCCTTCAAAATAGAGAAACACTTACATAAATTGCTTACATTAAATGCTGTGATTATGATTTTTTTTAAAGTCATTAGCATTCTGTTTTCACTGTAACACGACAGCATGCATTAATCATTAAAAAGATTTGTGTATTCTATAACTATAGCATACTCAAATTCTATATCATTTTAATTCTGAGTACGTGAATTTTTGCAATAACGAACAAACCCCGATTCAAATATGATTCTTTACATGTATTTTCATAACATTCGGTATAATATAACACCTTCTTCCCGGCTTAGCGCTTTCCAGTACTTTCAGTACTTTGATTAAATATATTTCTTTAGTACAAGTAATTTTCTCACATTTTTCTCGATGAAAAGTTGCAAAAGCTTTCTCTGTATTCGAATATGCTGAAATAATTCATAGTTTACCATACATATTTTCAGAAAATGTTTTTTAAATTTTCCTAATGGGCAGACAACTTTTTAAAAAAGTTTTAAGTGCTAAAAAAAATTGACTACATACATACACCCAAGTTTGGTCTAAATTTAATATGTATTTGATGTGGTATAGATTAATCAAAATTGTTAAATTCACCTTAGTTAGTTATGGATGGACTACCTTAAATGAAAATCACCGTTAATGATCTTTGATGAAAAATTGGATACACTAGTGTGGTTTGACACAATATTATATATCAATTGATACAAAACTGAAGAAAAATCATATTATCTGTAATACTGTATTGTATTTTATGGTACTATAGAATATTATGTCATATCGTATAATTGGTATTTTCTGCGGTTGTTTATTTCCTGTGGTATTTCGCGGATAAGAATAATCCGCAAAAATTCAAAACGCAAAATATTCTTTTTAAAAAACACTAATTTTGACACTATTTAAAATACAAGCTATAATTTTCAAACGTGATCAGTCCGTTATTAGGGGGCTCTGCGTCGTATTTCACACCTAATTATCTCATGCTACCTGTGCGATATCAATTATAGCTGAACAGATATAATAAGATATATTTAGTCGAGTATGAAATAAAAATGATCTGAGAAAAGTACAATAGTATTTTGTATTAATACGTTTTCTAAAGCAAATCCGGTAAACAAATGGTTTTTTTTTTTTTGCGGTCTAATGTAACCGCAGAAATTGAAAACGCAGAATATAATTTGATACTATTTAGGGGTTAAACCGCAAAAATTTCAAGCCGCAGAAAATACCCCTTATACGGTACATCATCTGAAACAAGATAATACTGTAATCTATCATGATGATACAATATGATATTGTGTCATATAACATCATATCAACATAAAATATTGTATCATATATGATACGATATTGAGTTATGTTTAAGAAAACTGCATAATATTACATAAGACAATAATTTTAGCCATTTTCATTGGCTTAAAGTACATAATGTGACATTCCTTCACGATATCGACGCGAAATATGATATCACACTACTTGACCGACACAACAAAATTAGCTATTGTATAGATAAGTTAAAAATGGTAATTATCAAATACAGAATATCAACATGATCAAAATAATGATAAAAATAAATTCTTAAATCATTATCGTTTCATCTACAATTTCTAATGTTGTTGTTTAAAAACTGTTATTTAAAATCTAACAAACTGTTCACTTTGTACTTCAATAGGCCGATGACGTCATAGTAAGCTATTCAGCAATTTGATCTCTCATTTTTTTAAGTCTGTAGGATTGATCACAGTTTTGTAAATAATGTTATACGTTTCCAATGATTATTAAAATAGGGATAGTTTGAATTCGTAATTAATGCGTTCAGAAATTAAAAGGATTGCAGATTATTTTAACACCATAATGTACAATTCATTTATCACTTGACATGGGTCCTTATAACCATATATCAACCTACAATAAAGTTCATAATTGTATAATTTCACATATCCATTTTACATTTTATGATTCAATATAATATCATACTCTACAATACATATCAAATTTCATATTGAATGATATGGTATTATATAGTGTGATATTATTTTATATTGCATCATATATAAATCATATTATTTTGTTTCGTATGGTGTAATATAATTTGATCCATTGCATCATATCAAATGATACAGTATCATACATCTTTCTGTGTCAAATGATATATCATATCACACAATATCATATTACACAAAATGTTTTCAAAAAATATATTGTATCATATAATATCATACACTATTATATCTATTCATAAGATACAATTTTGAATAATATACAATAATGTTTAATATATTATACTTTCAGAGAATATATCGATTGTTATTCGAACCCATTTCCTTTAAATCATTGGCAATTATGAGATAGAATTCAGTGTGCATCATTCTATTATGATATCCGAGTATGACGTCAACTAGTTACGTCCACGTTAACTTGGTATATAAACAGCAAATGCAAATTGACAGGAAAGTTTATAGAAGACAAGTATATACACTAGGGTTCGACACAGATGGTAGCCCACCAGCCTGGGACACCTGAAACTTGAGGTCGTGCTACCAAACAAGTCATAATGGTTGTCCAGCTGGGCTACTGAAATTCTAAGTACAATACTATCACTCAAAGCAATGTGTTTATATTTTAAAATGTAATATACAAATTCCAAATATTCACTACTAAGATTTTGAATCATCAGTGTGATATAACTCGGTCTCTCTACTAAATTTGACATTGTTTTGGTCCCATTTATCAAAAATCTTGATTATTAAAGTATTTGAAATAATAATGAATAAACAGAGAATGCAAGCACTGCACCGTCGTATATATGATTGATCTGGGAAAAATATGGAATTACTTGGCAGATCAGAATATCACCTATGGTTCTACGGCTGTTAACGTAACCGATATCAATATTTCTATAAAGATTTGATATTATCATGGGTTATTATCATTACCATAGATTTGATATTATCATTTGATATTATCATGACTCTTTAGAATCTCCTTATTCAGGAACAATAGACGGATTCACATGATAGAAATCTTGGTACCAGTATTCTTTAAATCTAAAAATATATGCTTACTTGCCTATACAAGAGGCCAATTGGCCTTAACGGTCACCTGAGTAGCATATATCCAATACACAAACTTGTCATGGAGTCTCATATATGCATCTAATTAATTAGGTTTCATACTGGAGTAGAAAAATTATAAATTTGTAATGACAACCACATTTAATTCAAAAAGAACTGTGAAACCTATAATTTTGGTGAAAAACTAAAAGATCTGGTCTACAAAATAATGAATTTAGTTTTCCTTTCAGGTGTGTGGGAGTAAAGAAGATAATTTTTTAACGTTATATGCATTAACATCTATACATCCATTTTGGCCCTGCCCTAGAGTCAAAACCCATACCCCAGGGGACATGAAAATTAAAATTTCAGTAGAGGACTTCCTGGTAAACATAATTATTAGTCGTTTTTTTTATACAGATGTGTGAGAATAGAGAAGAAGATTTTTAAACATTATATGCATTTACACTTTATTGCCATATTGCCCCCCCACCCCCCCCCCCCCCCACCATGTCCTGAACCCCTGACCCAGGGGCCATGAATTTCACAATTTAGGTAAAGGAGATTGTGGATATCATAACCATGTATTCAGTTTTTTGCCCACATGTGTGGGAGTAGAGAAGAAGATTTTCTTAGATTTAATACATTTTTACTATTTGGCCATATTGGCCCCACCCTAGAGCATGAACACCTAACAAAGGTGTCATGAATTTCACAATTTTAGTAGAGAGCCTCATGGACATCATAATCATGCATTTAGTTTTTAACAAATATATATAAGAGTAGAGAAGAAGATTTTCTAAGATTTAATACATTTTTACTATTTGGCCATATCGGCCCCACCCTAGAGCCTGAACCCCTGACCGAGGGGTCGTGAATTTCACAATTAAGGTAGAGGGCTTCATGGACATCATAAACATGCATTTAGTTTTTAAAAAATATATATGGGAGTAGAGAAGAAGATTTTCTAAGATTTAATATATTTTTACTATTTGGCCATATTGGCCCCACCCAAGAGCCTGAACCCCTGACCCAGGGGTCATGAATTTCACAATTTAGGTAGAGGGCTTCATGGACATCATAATCATGCATTTAGTATTTAACAAATATATATGAGAGTAGAGAAGAAGATTTTCTAAGATTTAATACATTTTTACTATATGGCCATATTGGCCCCACCCTAGAGCATGAACACCTAACAAAGGGGTCATGAATTTCACAATTTAGGTTGAGGGCTTCATGGACATCATTATCATGCATTTAGTTTTTAACAAATATATATGATAGTAGAGAAGAAGATTTTCTAAGATTTAATACATTTTTACTATTTGGCCATATTGGCCCCACCCTAGAGCCTGAACCCCTGACCCAGGGGTCATGAATTTCACAATTAAGGTAGAGGGCTTCATGGACATCATAAACATGCATTTAGTTTTAAACAAATATATATGGGAGTAGAGAAGAAGATTTTCTAAGATTTTAATACATTTTTACTATATGGCCATATTGGCCCCACCCTAGAGCCAGAACCCCTGACCCAGGGGCCATAAATTTCACAATTTTGGTAGAGGGCCTCATGGACATCATAACCATGCATTCAGTTTTTTTCCTCACATGTGTGGAAGTAGAGAAGAAGATTTTTGAAAATTTGGCTTTTTTTGCATATTTGGCCCCGCCCGTGGCACCCCAGGGGTGGTAGAGCCATAAATTTCACAATTTAGATTCTTCTTACCATAGAGATGCTTCACACCAAAAATGGTAACGATTGGCCTGGTAGTTTCCAAGAAGAAGTTAAAAATGTAAAATTGTTAACGCACGACGCACGGCGCACGACGCACAACGCACGACGACGGACGAAGACCAATTGCAATAGGTCACCTGAGTGACTCAGGTGACCTAAAAAAACATGTCTTTTCTTAAGGTACAAAGAATCATCTTATCTTTATTGTTAAAGTTGCAATTTTGATATAATAATAAAAAAAAAAAAAAAAAGAGCCAAAATTCAGGATTTGGCATATTTATTTTTAAATTTATTCAGGGGTACCCCCCCCCCCCATAGCTCTGGGACTTGACCATTAGTCTTTGGCTGCTGGGTTACTCAATAATGGACAGGGCTAGTAAAAAATAAAATTTGGTATCCCTGCAGGCAACCTTGGAATTTAACATACTGTCTACCCCTGTAATTAATGTGTTGACAATAATTATTTATCAAATGATGTTAGGCCACATAAAACTAATATTAAGATTCTCATCCTGACTTGCCAAAAAATAAGAGGCAGGTGGGCGGATTTTATCTATTATTTTTTAAAAACACCTTTTTCACAGTTCATGTTCTAAAAATAACAACTGCTCTATTCTTTTAGATTGTTAATACTAATATGAGTACAAAAATCAACTTTTAATCTTTTATTTCAATTTTATTTCAACTTAGCTGTTAATACATGAAGACATTTGTATCCTTATGATAAAAAACATGACTAGAATCAGTAGTCCACAGGGATCCTTAGTCCACATGCTTAGACAACCATTAAAATGTTTTAAATTTTTTGTATACCAAGCCCTTTTTCTTCCCCTCACAATATTTCTTTCAAACTGAAACAAGTGAAAAGCTGTCAATGTGACAGCAAACCATGTTTTCTTTAATGTGAACTGTATCCATAATCCATGTCAACAATGAATTGATAAACACTACCAACCGTATCCAGTGAAATGGAGTACTCTATATGCAATATTTTGCAAAAAAACGATTAAGTTCAAAAGCTGGTATTTTTTTCATAAATTATTAGAAATCAAAATCCTAGCAATATGAACACCTCTGATATATGTACAATTAATCTGCAAAAGAACAACTTCTTATCTTAAAAACTGTAGGAGAAGTTATCCGTACAATAAGGGTATCCTATATACAATATTTTGTCAAACAAGAGGCCAATTGGCCTTAACGGTCACCTGAGTAGCATATATCCAATACACAAACTTGTCATGGAGTCTCATATATGCATCTAATTAATTAGGTTTCATACTGGAGTAGAAAAATTATAAATTTGTAATGACAACCACATTTAATTCAAAAAGAACTGTGAAACCTATAATTTTGGTGAAAAACTAAAAGATCTGGTCTACAAAATAATGAATTTAGTTTTCCTTTCAGGTGTGTGGGAGTAAAGAAGATAATTTTTTAACGTTATATGCATTAGCATCTATACATCCATTTTGGCCCTGCCCTAGAGTCAAAACCCATACCCCAGGGGACATGAAAATTAAAATTTCAGTAGAGGACTGGTAAACATAATTATTAGTCGGTTTTTTTATACAGATGTGTGAGAATAGAGAAGAAGATTTTTAAACAGTATATGCATTAACACTTAATTGCCATATTGCCCCCCCCCCTCATGTCCTGAACCCCTGACCCAGGGGCCATGAATTTCACAATTTAGGTAAAGGAGTTAGTGGATATCATAACCATGTATTCAGTTTTCTGCCCACATTTGTGGGAGTAGAGAAGAAGATTTTTTAAGATTTAAATCATTTTTACTATATGGCCATATCGGCCCCACCCTAGAGCATGAACACCTAACAAAGGGGTCATGAATTTCACAATTTTAGTAGAGAGCCTCATGGACATCATAATCATGCATTTAGTATTTAACAAATATATATGGGAGTAGAGAAGAAGATTTTCTAAGATTTAATACATTTTTACTATTTGGCCATATCGGCCCCACCCTAGAGCCTGAACCCCTGACCGAGGGGTCATGAATTTCACAATTAAAGTAGAGGGCTTCATGGACATCATAACCATGCATATAGTTTTTAACAAATATATATGGGAGTAGAGAAGAAGATTTTCTAAGATTTAATACATTTTTACTATTTGGCCATATTGGCCCCACCCTAGAGCATGAACCCCTGACCCAGGGGTCATGAATTTCACAATTTAGGTAGAGGGCTTCATGGACATCATTATCATGCATTTAGTATTTAACAAATATATATGAGAGTAGAGAAGAAGATTTTTTAAGATTTAATACATTTTTACTATTTGGCCATATTGGCCCCACCCTAGAGCCTGAACCCCTGACCCAGGGGTCATGAATTTCACAATTTAGGTAGAGGGCTTCATGGACATCATAACCATGTATTCAGTTTTTAACAAATATATATGGGAGTAGAGAAGAAGATTTTCTAAGATTTAATACATTTTTACTATATGGCCATATTGGCCCCACCCTAGAGCCAGAACCCCTGACCCAGGGGCCATAAATTTCACAATTTTGGTAGAGGGCCTCATGGACATCATAACCATGCATTCAGTTTTTTCCTCACTTGTGTGGAAGTAGAGAAGAAGATTTTTGAAAATTTGGCTTTTTTTGCATATTTGGCCCCGCCTGTGGCACCCCAGGGGTGGTAGGGCCATAAATTTCACAATTTAGATTCTTCTTACCATAGAGATGCTTCACACCAAAAATGGTAACGATTGGCCTGGTAGTTTTAAAGAAGAAGTTAAAAATGTAAAATTGTTAACGCACGACGCACGACGCACGACGCACGACGCACGACGACGGACGAAGACCAATTGCAATAGGTCACCTGAGTGACTCAGGTGACCTAAAAATGACTAAGTTCAAAAGCTGGTATTTTTTTCATAAATTATCACAAATCAAAATCCTATGAATATGCCCACCTCTAATATATGTACAATTGATCTGCAATAGAACAACTTCCTATCTTGAAAACTGTAGGAAGAGTTATCCATACAATGAAGGTACCCTATATGCAATATTTTGACACAAGTTCAAAAAAAGTTCAAAAGCTTGGATTTTTTTTTATAAATTATCAGAAATCAAAATCCTAGCAATATGCACACCTCTGATATATGTACAATTGATCTGCAAAAGAACAACTTCCTATCTTGAGAACTGTAGGAGGAGCTCTCCGTACAATGAGGGTACCCTTTTGGCAGTCGCCCACCCGCCCGCCAGCCATTTTCACCATTTTAATAACCGGATTTTTCTGATAGAAAAACCTGGTTCAGAAAATGCATCGGGGCAGGTCGTTTTCAGAGAGGCGATCAGGGATGAGAATCTTATCATTAATTTTATGTGGCCTTATATACTGTTTCTTTAATATTTTCTACAAGTATATGATTATATGATATAAAATTCATGACATGCCATTTTTTATATTGCATTCCTATATATTAGCCCTCGGTCCTAGTATATCCGCCCTCGGGCCCGACAGCTCTCGGTCTGATCTAAAGTGACCTTAGGCTGATACAGGATGTTATATACAATCCCTAAAATGTTTCACATTTGGACCGTGAGCGATCACTCAGCACACGCTGAACAAAATTTTGTGAGTACCTTTGAAGGCTGAATGGTGAGCAAACACAGAGTGCTAACTGAACGCTAAACGATATGTGAATGCTATGTGAACGAAAGATGAACATTTTATTTGGAGTGCCTCAGGAGTCTTCCTTTCATTGTGTTTCATTGGTAATCAGGAAAAAAATAACAAATAAACTACATGTATGTATTGTTATCAGCATATGTATATAATATAATCTCACTGAATGATAAAAGAATGCTAAGCCCAAGGTGAATACTTTACGACATGGTGAGCAACCCATTTCTTGCAGTTCAAGCAGTTGGGACCTTCTGCTCTCAATAGTGGCCCTTACTATTCATTTTCTATCACTTACTCTAAATCTTAATGAAAACCCGACTTAACAACAAACACATCTATCAAACAAACTTAACTGAGGTAGGACAAAGTTTTTTAGCATCCTTGCTAATGGAGATCAGGCCCTGTATCTGACACTAGCCTTATGTTTGAAATCCAAAGTTACCTGATCCATGAAAGTAAGCAAGGACAGTTTTCTCCTAAGAAACAAATTACTTTAAAAAAAACTTACACCTGATCCACCATTAAAATAATCTTTATCAAGTTCTGAATATGAAGTTACCATTATTTACAAGTTATATATTAACTGTTTATCCATATGTCTGACTAGGTATTTCAATACACATCCCAAAATAGAAAGTCTACAGGGTTTTTGCATTGCATCAGCCATTAATAAGCCCAGATGATAACATTGAAAATTTGTGCGAGGTGTCCCGAGTACTTCCGAACGGAGAAAATATGTAAACATTTCCCATTATAAAACAACGTAATAAATTTGTTTTTGTTCCTGTAAACATTTATGAGTGAAAAGGTTCAATTTGTCAATGAAAATATCTTGGATATTTTTCAACTGTACTTCTTTTACAGATATCTGCATTTTTATTCAAAAATCATCAAAAAGTGATGAAGCAATAACTTCGGACAGACTATAGTCATGAATCTCAGTATGGCAGCTCTGACATAACCATGTTTACTTAATTATTTATCGCAAATTTAACAAATATGCACTTATTTGCTAAAAACTGCTCAAAAGTTGTGATTGTGATGTTTCAACTATCAATGCATGGAATGAAGATACATATATGATATATCATACCAAAAACAGTGCCTAACATCTTGGGGCCTAAACATCTTTGCTGGTGCCTAAACATCTTGTCATTGCTAAGTATATAATAAATCCAGAGGTGCTCGAATGAAAGTTCACAAGACTTCACCGAGATTTGTTCAGTTAAGATGTATGTTTTATTTCACCATCTGGTGGTTTTTCAAATTAAACGATGATATTCAGAACAGAGTTATCATTCGTGTTCAACCACGTGTAGAGTGATTGAAAATATAAACATTTGGTTGCTAAATAAAACCATAGTCATGTTTGATGCTTGTTGTGTGTAAAACCATGTTTTTAAAAAAATAATGAATGTCTGTTTTGCATAAAAAATAAGTATAACCAGACATTTTCAAGGAACATTCTGCATAAAATAGTAAATTCTGTTACACTATTGATCCTATTACTACAGTAGATCAGGCACGGATCAAAAATAAACCCATAAGGGGGATCTCTACTCATACTGGCATACCAGTTTGCGCTGAGTACCATTTCTCGCCAGATCATTGTGACATCAATTTTCGTCTATAATTTTATGTGGTGATAAAATTTCGTCACAATGTACCTAGTTGGCGAGAAATGGTACTCGGCGAGAACTGGTCGCACGCCAGTACTATGCATGTTAACTGTTGCACCAGCAGGAAAAAAACTATTTTTTGTTTTGTCACATTTATTTCTAGAACTCATTTTCTCCACTAATTAATGAAAATAAAGTTTAAAATCAATAAACCTCTAGATTTTATATTTGACTACAAGTACCTAGATTCTCTAAAATAGACTATAAACACGAGGCAAGATTTTTACTGCTAAACTGAAAGGGTCAAATAAAAACATGTGGTTTAAAATTTAAATGATAATAACATTAGCAGGGTTGTATTAGACAATTATCAACATCATTAATCATTCGATGTTCTAGGATAACACGGCTGTACAACAACTTGGAGCACTTATCCCCTTCGGCCCCCTCACTTGTAAAACCTGTTATTTTTTTTTTGGTTAGGACCGAACACAGACATATGTACATGTACAAGAATATAACTGTATAAAACAACACATAACTCAGCGATTCAATATTTTCAATTTTGATTCCGTGCTTTTATTTTTATGAAAACTGACCCACTCATGTCAGACGTCTCCGTTGTAACCTTATTTCAAAATGGCGCATGCATATAAGTTAAAATCTGTGTACTGTTTTGCATATACCCCATATACTTACAATTGCTGTGGTGCAGCCACGCTCTTTGAAGCAAGATGAATGTATCACTTTACAACTTTATACTTCGATCACTTTGACAAGCAACTATTTTAATATAAATGCTCAAGCAGCTCAGAACTTTTGACCTCTTTCTTTGTCAACAAATCCAATTGATGACGATTGGCTTATTCTCGGTGCGTCGATTTACCCAAATGGACCCAAATGCACCCAAATGGCGATTCAGATGAATTAGTATCCCAATAAAATCAATCTTATGAATAATCAATAATGAATTTAATTACAAATTGTTTTTTTTTTTTGTAAAATAATTATACTTAGGGGAACTGTACATTATCACAAAAGACGGTGAAAAATGAAAATTACACTATCAGGCACGTAAGGCCTAAAAAAAGTTGTGTGTTTAGGGTAACCCGACATATCCTACAATATCTGAACATTATTCTTATATAATTTCTATTAAAACCCCATTTTTAAATATGACACAAACAATCATTCTTAGGATTCGTGCAAAAAAAAAATCCTACCTACGTAACCTAATTTTTTCATCAGTGTTACCCTAAACACACATTTTTTTTAATATGCCTAACATCGTCTTTTGAAGTGGGGAGAGGAAAATTAAATTCCTATATCTTATGATATTTTGTTTAATAATTTTGACATCCATCCAAAAAGTATATGTTGGGGGGGGGGGGGTGGAGGGGTGGATAACGTTAACGTGGGAGAATTTGAGCTCAGACTTTTCGAGATTGCATAATACGTTCAAAACTGTAGTTAGTTTTCATAGATTTTGTAAAAAGTGCTACACTCAAATCGAGTCACATTAAAAAATCACGAGGATCAGTCAAACACTTTTATCTTAATGAATACAAACTTATCCACAAAAAAAATAAATAAATAAAATGATGATCTAGCGCTGTAACCAGCAAATCTTTGTGATGAATTCGTTAGTTTTCTGAAATTTCCCCGCGTGAATGTTGTTTCTTTGCTCGAATTATCTATTATAATAACTCAAGCCAAATTGACCAAAGAAAAATTACAATTGTATCTGTGCTGCGACGTAATTTTTTCCTTTTGCGCGGATCTAGGGGGGGGGGGGTGCTCAAATGTCGGCCCATACCACCTTAATATGATGAAACTGTAATTATCTAACTTTTATATTGACACCCATTAAGTAAATAATGCATTGTCAAGATTTTGGCAATCCTTATTTTATCTGAAAAAAGTCGGGGGTGGGGGGGGGGGGGAGGGAATGTCAGACACCTCGGCCCCAGGACACCTCGGCCCCAGGACTCCTCGGCCAAGACGGGTCGGCCCAAATTTTGAGACACCCCGGCCCAAGCAAAAGACATCTCGGCTCAAGCAGAATTAGAATAAAATATCAATGATTTTCATGTTTTATTTATATTTTATTGAATATAAATTATATGATATATATAATTTGTAATTTAAAAAATATTTGTGTTAGTTAGCTGTATATTCCAATCTTCCCCCCGCGCACATGGGCACACGACACACCTGTTGAGTATATCTTGTATATTATGTGTTAGTTAGCTGTATATTTCCAATCCCCCCCCTCCCCCCCGCGCACATGGGCACACGACACACCTGTTGAATAGATCTTGTATATTCTGTGTTAGTAAGCTGTATATTTCCAATCTTGCAAGTTAATGTTCCATGGTCAGAGGTCTTATACGCAAATGAATAAAACCATGTCTAGACAAACAAAGCAGCAATATTCTCACCCTGTTTATTAAACTTAAATCATGAATTATTCAGTTTTTTACTTTGTTTAAGAATGTGATAAACTTAACAAAAATGATCCAAGGTTAAGAAAAAAGGATTGTGTTTACTGTTTATAAATTCTGCTTTTCATTTAAAAAAAAAAATAATTGACTAGTCATAATTTAAAAAAAATATTGCAATAATTTACACCAGAAACATTAGAAATGCTTCTAGTATATCCACTTTTAAGAGTCTATTAAATTCATTATTGTTAATGAACTTTTAATTAAATTTTGGGACACGTAATAATAATATAATACATTGTCAATTAAGGAACAAAGTAAGTATGTTAGTGTACTAGAAAAATATGTATTGTAAGATACTGGATGAAACTTTTATCATCAAAAAATTGTTTTGAATTAATTATGTCTTTATGAGTACAAGAACATACGTTCGACTGTCTATCAAATATTTTAAGAATCATTGTTTCTTTGGGCCGAGGTGCATGTCTTGTACATATTTTTAAATAAAAATTTCTGTGGGCCGAGGTGTCTTGTACATGGGCCGAGGTGTCAATAGTTTTGGGCCGACCCGTCTGGGCCGAGGTGTCAACCGCCCTGGGCCGAGGTGTCGTTGGGCCGAGATGTCCGTCTACCGGGGGGAGGGGGGTTATTCTTTATTTTATCGATATATAATCGCCTAAATTATTCAACCATTTTATCTAAAAAATGTTAGTATTCCTGGGATCTTTTGAATGAACTCCAGGGAAAGGGGCTGCCCCTTTAAATTAGGGGCCAAGAGACTCGTAAAGTCTCTTACAAATACCTTAAAAACGATCAAAATTTTGTAAAGCATTATAGAAGCAAAGTTGTTGATCGTAACAATATTAGTTTGAAAAACTCATTGCCACACCCACTGATGACGTCATTAGGGATTTTAGGGGACAAATCTGAAATCTTTCATGTGCTGTATGTGAAAAAGCATAACTCTTTGTCAAGCATTTGAAAGGATATTGACAATCGTATACATTATCTTAAAGGGAGGGGTTGAGTGTAAATTCTCAAATTTCTTTGATATTTTAATGGTATCGATTAGAAAATTGAACGGAAGACCTACTCGTTACTCGTAACGAGATCGTATCTAGTTATTAAGGTCTTCCGTTTCCAACGGAAGACCTTATAGTTTTCGTACGATTTCTTCTTATTATTATTTTTTTCCACAAATTTTGTGCACGCGATTTCTCGAAAACTATTCGACCGATTTCAATTATTTTTTCACAGAAGATGGGATTTGATGTAAACTTCATACATTTTTGAGATTTTTTCTGTCGTCACTTCCGGTACCGATTTATCGGCCATTTTGCACATTTTCACGACCTATTTTGTGCAGAGCTGATCTCAGAAACTATCAGAGATATGACTATGAAATTTTCAGGATAGGTAGTCTATAGTTTGAAGTTGTGCACTATTATGTTGTTTTACTCCAGTGGCGCCATTTCTTGGAGCTCGCCTGGGCTCGAAAATTGAGTACGGATTTTTATTCAAAATTTTCATACGTTTTCATCTGTATCTTTTTATCAGTTGGTATTTTGTTAAGACATATATAACAAAAGTAGTAGATAATTAAACGTTCTTTCCAACAAAATCAAGAAAAAGGGGCTGACCCCTTAAATTAGGGGCCAAGACATTCATAAACTCTATTACAAATAACTTAAAAACGATCAAAATTTTGTAATGCAAGATAGAAGCAAAGTTGTCGATTGTAGCAATATTTATCAGGTAAAATCATTTTCACACCCATTTATGACGTAATTAGGGATTTTAAGGGGCCAAAGTACTTAAACTTTGATGCAATATATCTTGAGAAGGAGACATATTTTGTTAGGCAATGTAGAAAAGAAAATGTTTGCATCGATGATTCTAATCGATTCCACCGATCAAAACTCTAAAGTCTGTCCCCATTAAGGATCTAGAGGGCTGGCCCCTAAAATATTCAATCATTTGTATCTCAAAAATGAACAACAATTTTAGATAGATGTAAGAACAAAAAATGTTAGTATTCGTGAGACCTTTCGATTGAACTCAAGAAAAAGGGACTGGCCCCTTAAATGAGGGGCCCAGACACTCGTAAACTGTATTACAGATAACTTGAAAACAATCAAGATTTCAAATATCTTTGGTACCTAGCCTTTTTACAAAATTGATACCAGCGAGATTTTAGTCACTGTAAGTGATTGAGACACAAACTTTCATAAATGATAGACAATCGATTGAAGATATGTTTAATGGGTTTTCTTTTGTCAACCGTCACTTCCGGTACTCACCAGAAGAGTTCAAACAATTTATTTTTTTCACAAGTTTAACTGATTATCTTTGGTGTTTCATCTTCCATGATTAACAGTGGTGTACACTAAACAAATGTATAAAAAACCTAGCTTTTATTTTTATAAACCTCTTTTGTTCGTCCGTTTTCGGTCTCTAGACAAAAAACCTAGATTCACCAAGATCGCAGATTTGGCAGAGAATATCGATATTTCATCGTATCATATGAAAACAAAATCGGGCGGAAGACCTACTCGTTACTCGTAACGAGATCTAGTTATTAAGGTCTTCCGTTTCCAGCGGAAGACCTTATTGTTTTCGTACTGTTTCTTATTAAGGTCTTCCGTTTCCAACGGAAGACCTTATTGTTTTCGTACTGTTTATTATTATTTTTTTTTTCCAAATTTTGTGCACGCGATTTCTCAAAAACTATTCAACCGATCTGAACAATTTTTTCACAGATGATGGGAAATTATCTGAATTTTATATGTTTTTGAATTTTTTGTCGTCGTCGCTTCCGGTCCGGATTTACGGTCGATTTTGTAATTTTTTACGACCAATTTTGTGCAGAGTTGATCTCAGAAACTATAAGAGATATGACTTTGAAATTTTCAGGATAGGTAGAGCATGGTTTGAAGTTGTGCACTATTTAGTTGTTTTGCACCAGTGGCGCTATTCCTTGGAGTTCGCATAGGCACAAAAATGGGGTACAGATTTCGAATCAAAATTTCCATATGTTTTGATCAGTATCTTTTTATCAGTTGATATTTTGACAAGACATATAGAACAAAAGTAGTAGAGAATCAAAAGTTCTATCCAATAAAATCAAGAAAAAGGGGCTGGCTTCTTTAATTAGGGACCAAGAGACTCGTAAATTCTATTACGAATAACTTGAAAACGATAAATATTTTGTTATGCATTATAAAAATCAAAGTTGTTGATCTCTACATTATCGGTTTGAAAGAGTCATCGTCAGGCCCATGTCTGACGTAATTAGGGTTTTTATTCTTTATCTTCAATTTTTTTTTTTTTTGGGGGGGGGGGGTAATTTTGAAATTGTATCGATATCTCATGGTATCATTTTATCTAAAAAAAAAAAAAATCGGACGGAAGACCTACTCGTTACTCGTAACGAGGTCGTATCTAGTTATTATTATTTTTTTTTTCCAAATTTTGTGCACGAGATTTCTCGAAATCTATTCGACCGATCTCAACCATTTTTTCAGAGATTGTTGGGCGTGATCTAAACTTCATACATTTTTCTTAATTTCTTCGTAGTCACTTCCGGTTCCGAATTGTCGGCCATTTTGTAATTTTTGACGACCCATTTTGTGCAGCTTTAAACTCGGAAACCATAAGAGATATGAATATGAAATTTTCAGGATAGGTAGACCATAGTTTGAAGTTGTGCAGCATGTAGTTGTTTAATGCCTGTTGCGCCATTTCTTGGAGCTCGCCTGGGCACGAAAATTGGGCACGAATATTCATTCAAAATTTTCACACGATTTGATTTATATCTTTTTATCAGTTGATATTTTGTTTAGACATATATAACAAAAGTGGTAGAGAATCAAAAGTTCTTTCCAACAAAATCATTAAAAAGGGGCTGGCCCCTTTATTAAGGGGCCAAGGCACTCTTAAACTCTATTACAAATAACTTAAAAACGATAAATATGTTGTAATGCAATATAGAAGCAAAGTTGTTGATCGTACCAATATCTATTAGAAAAAATTATTGCCACGCCCATTTATTACGTAATTAGGGATTTTTAGGGGCCAAAGTACTTAAACTTTGACGCAATATAACTAAAGAAGTAGACATATTTTGTTAGACATGATAGAAGAGAAAATGTTTGAATTTATGATTTAAATCGATTCCACTTATCAAAACACGAATTCCTGTCCCCATTAAGGATCTAGAGGGCTGGCCCCTAAAATATTCATACATTTGTATCTCAAAAATGATCAACAATTTTAGATGGGTCTAAGAACAAAAATTGTTAGTATTCTTAAGACCTTTTCAAAGAAATCAAGAAAAAGGGGCTGGCCCCCTTTTTTGGGGGGGGGGGGTGGGGGCAAGAAACTCGTAAAGTATATTACAAATTACATAAAAACGATTAAGATTTCGTAATGCATTATAAAAGCAAAGTTGTTAATTGTAGCAATATCTATCTGGAAAACTCATTGCCACACCCATTTATTACGTAATAATGGATTTGTATACATTATCTGAAAGTGGGGGGGGGGGGGATAATTCTAGAATTGTATGGATTATTCATGGTATGATTTAAAACAGAAATCGCAAGGAAGACCTACTCGTTACTCGTAACGAGATCGTATCTAGTTTATTATTATTATTATTTTTTTCCAAATTTTGTGCACAAGATTTCTCGGAATCTATTCGACCGATCTCAACCATTTTTTCACAGATGTTAGGGCGTGATCTAAACTTAATACATTTTTCTTAATTTTTTCGTAGTCACTTCCGGTACCGAATTGTCGGCCATTTTGTACTTTTTGACGACCCATTTTGTGCAGCTATAAACTCGAAAACCATAAGAGATATGAATATGAAATTTTCAGGATAGGTAGACGATAGTTTGAAGTTGTGCAGCATGTAGTTGTTTAATGCCTGTTGCGCCATTTCTTGGAGCTCGCCTGGGCACGAAAATTTGGTATGAATTTTAATTCAAAATTTTCACACGTTTTGATTTATATCTTTTTATCAGTTGATATTTTGTTAAGACATATATAACAAAACTGGTAGATAATTAAAAGTTCTTTCCAACAAAATCAAAAATAAGGGGCTGGCCCCTTTATTTAGGGGCCAAGGCACTCTTAAACTCTATAACAAATAACTTAAAAACGATAACGATTTTGTAATGAATTATAGAAGCAAAGTTGTTGATCGTACCAATATCTATTAGAAAAAATCATTGCCACGCCCATTTATTACGTAATTAGGGATTTTTAGGGGCCAGAGTACTTAAACTTTGACGCAATATAACTAGAGAAGTAGAAATATTTTGTTAGACATCATAGAAGAGAAAATGTTTGAATTTATGATTTAAATCGATTCCACTTATCAAAACACGAATTTCCGTCCCCATTAAGGATCTAGAGGGCTGGCCCCTTAAATATTCAAACATTTGTATCTCAAAAATGAACAACAATTTAAAATAGATGTCAGAACAAAAAATGTTAGAATTTGTGAGACCTTTCGATTAAAATTAAGAAAAAGGGGCTGGCCCCTTAAATTAGGGGCCAAGACACTCGTAGACTCTATTACAGATATCTTAAAAACGATCAAAATTTTGTAATGCATTATAGAAGCAAAGTTGTTGATCATACCAATATCTATTAGAAAAAATCATTGTCACGCCCATTTATTACGTAATTAGGGATTTTTAGGGGCCAGAGTACTTAAATTTTGACGCAATATAACTAGAGAAGTAGAAATATTTTGTTAGACATCATAGAAGAGAAAATGTTTGAATTTATGATTTAAATCGATTCCATCAATCAAAATACCGAAGTCTGTCCCCATTAAGGATCTAGAGGGCTGGCCCCTAAAATATTCAAACATTTGTATCTCAAAAATGAACAACTATTTTAAATAGATGTCAGAACAAAAAATGTTAGAATTTGTGACACCTTTCGATTGAATTTAAGAAAAAGGGGCTGGCCCCTTAAATTAGGGGCCAAGACACTCGTAAACTCTATTACAAATAACTTAAAAACGATCAAAATTTTGTAATGCATTATAGAAGCAAAGTTGTTGATCGTACCAATATCTATCAGGAAAAATCATTGCCACGCCCGTTTATTACGTAATTAGGGATTTTTAGGGGCCAAAGTACTTAACCGTTGATGCAATATATCTAGAAAAGGATACATATTTTGTTAAGCACATTGGAAGGGAAAATGTTTGCATTGATGATTCTCATCGATTCCATCAATCAAAATACCAATGTCTGTCCCCATTAAGGATCTAGAGGACTGGTCCCTAAAAAATATTCAATTATCTGTATAAAAATAAATTGATCAACAATTTTAGATACTTGTAAGAACAAATATTGTTAGTATTTGTGAGACCTTTTGAATGAACTCAGGAAAAAGGGCTGACCCCTTACATTAGGGGCTAAGCCACTCGTAAAGTCTTTTTCACATACCTTAAAAACAATCAAGATTTTGTAATGCATTACAGAAACAAAGTTTTTGACCATAACAATATCAGTTTGTAAAACTCATTGCCACACCCATTGATGACGTAATTTGGGATTTTAGGGGACTAAACTCTTAAATCTTTAATATGCAAAATGTGAAAAAGCAAAACACTTTGTTACGCATTATAAAGGATATTGACAATCGTTTTCATTATCTGAAAGGGAGTGTTTTAGGTGGAATTCTGAAATTTCATTGATATTTTAATCGTATCGTTTAAAAATTGAACGGAAGACCTACTCGTTACTCGTAACGAGATCGTATCTAGTTATTATTATTTTTTTCCACAAATTTTGTGCACGAGATTTCTCGAAAACTATTCGACCGATTTCAACCATTTTTTCAGAGAAGATGAGTCTTGATGTAAACTTCATACGTTTTCGAAATTTTTCCTGTCGGCACTTCCGGTACCGATTTATCGGCCATTTTGTACATTTTTCCGACCTATTTTGTGCAGAGCTGATCTCAGAAACTATCAGAGATATGACTATGAAATTTTCAGGATAGGTAGTCTATAGTCTGAATTTGTGCACTATTATTTTGTTTTACGCCAGTGGCGCCGTTTCTTGGAGCTCGCCTAGGCACGAAAATTGGGTACGATTTTTCATTCAAAATTTTCATACGTTTTCATCTGTATCTTTTTATCAGTTGATATTTTGTTAAGACATATATAACAAAAGTAGTAGATAATTAAACGTTCTTTCCAAACAAATCAAGAAAAAGGGACTGGCCCCTTAAATTAGGGGCCAACACACTCGTAAACTCTATTACAAATAACTTAAAAACGATCAAAATTTTGTAATGCAATATAGAAGCAAAGTTGTTGATTGTAGCAATATTTATCAGGTAAAATCATTTTCACACCCATTTATGACGTAATTAGGGATTTTAAGGGGCCAAAGTACTTAAACTTTGATGCAATATATCTAGAGAAGGAGACATATTTTGTTAGACAATGTAGAAAAGAAAATGTTTGCATTGATGATTCTAATCGATTCCACTAATCAAAATTCTAAAGTCTGTCCCCATTAAGGATCTATAGGGCTGGCCCCTAAAATATTCAATCATTTGTATCTCAAAAATGAACAACAATTTTAGATGGGTGTAAGAACAAAAAATGTTAGTATTCGTAAGACCTTTCAATTGAACTCAAGAAAAAGGGACTGGCCCCTAAATGAGGGGCCAAGACACTCGTAAACTATATTACAGATAACTTGAAAACAATCAAGATTTCAAATATCTTTGGTACCTAACCTTTTTACAAAATTGATACCAGCGAGATTTTAGTCACTGTAAGTGATTGAGACACAAACTTTTATAAATGATAGACAATCGATTGAAGATATATTTAACGGGTTTTCTTTTGTCAACCGTCACTTCCGGTACTCACCAGAAGAGTTCAAACAATTCATTTTTTTCACAAGTTTAACTGATTATCTTTAGTGTTTCATCTTCCATGATTAACAGTGGTGTACACTAAACAAATGTATAAAAAAAACCTAGCTTTTATTTTCATAAACCTCTTTTGTTCGTCCGTTTTCGGTCTCGAGACAAAAAACCTAGATTCACCAAGATCGCAGATTTGGCAGAGAATGTCGATATTTCATCGTATCATATGAAAACAAAATCGGACGGAAGACCTACTCGTTACTCGTAACGAGATCTAGTTTATGTCTCTGATAATATATATTTTATTCTGTTCATAACTATAGAAGTTTAGCGTGTTCAACAGGTTAATTTTTTAGCCACATTCTCAGATTACGATATCGCACCTTTAATGTCAGGTTAATTAGACACTTATTGTTTAACAATTGACCGCTGCAGTGAAAGCATCCTTCCAAATGTTACTCAATTATTTATCAATTGCTGATCTGCAGCCCGGGGGCAATATTCTGAGCTATGTGCGCTGACGCGACACAAGATTTTTGGTCGCACGTGGAGCGGATTGACTTAGCATAGGTGGCAGGGGATAGTTTCAAAGGAAAGACCCGGTCAAAATTTTGAAATAAAGGGAAAACCCGAGGCTTGGCTGGTTTTTTGAGGGGTATAAATTGCTAGAATATTTATTGCATTCATTTTGTGGATATAGGAGCTCATGTCAATTTAATTGATATATGACACTTTAATAACGGTAGCACTTTTCATCAGATATGGAATGGAAATGCGAAACTGTGGCCAAAATTTTCACTTTTGGTTTTGTGCTTGAAAAGTAGGGTGGGTTCAGAACACGAAATGTCACTCGAAAAGAAGGTGATTGAACCCCCATCAATTGGTGATTATTTGCATGGGTATACAATAAGCTACCAATCTTATGGTAGTTTATGGCAGTTGCTTGGGACTGAAGCGTGGTGCTGGACCCGTGAAAATGTGAAAAAGGGCAATAGTTCAGAAAATTTTGAGACCGTCCCTGGCTATTCTACATAGTGTTATATGTAAGTTGTACTTGTTTTATTCTGAAATGTTTAACAATTCTCAAGAGTCGGGACCATGTGTCCCCTGCATGCAAACCAATTTAAGCAAATTTAAAAATCCACTGAAAATTTAAATCACATATATGAGCACTATCTGCCTCGCATATCCTCGACCAAAAAACCATCCCCTGCCACCATAGACTGACCGAATAAACACACGGGTGGGAAAGTGACATACATTGAGGAGAAAAATGTACACATGTTAAGTAGTCGCCAAAAATAGGTCTTCAAAACCACATTTTGAAAAAAAATAAAGCCCTTGCACTTTGATCATGAAACCGATAAAATCTAAACAAATCTTGTTTAAAAACTCATGTGAACATTCTACAAATAATCACTAAATCCCTCAATTCTGGACAATTCTTTTATCGTGTCAGCCTCTACCGCCAATCGCAACTTCTCGGGCCTTTCCGGCAAGCTCGGAAAAACACTTCGAATGTATTACCTAGGCGTCCATGACAACCCCCCTTTTTATAAAACTTGATATAATTACAACACATTTTATGATCTGTTGAGATGCGAGCTATACTTCATTAAAGGTATCAATATACACTAAAATATAACACAGAAACGACATACAAGACTTCTTGCCGATACTTATTTTAATGGGAAGCGACTCCATTTTGTATAAAATTCTAACACCCGGTGATGTTAATACATTCGAGGTGTTTTTCCAAACTTGCCGGAAAGGCCAGAGAAGTTGCAATTGCCTCTACCGCATGTGTTAATTTGATATTTGATTTTTTTTATCCTGCCTTGAACGCTTGGGGACTGTTTCATTTTCTAAATTCGGCTAAATAATGCTACCAATTTTGAGCTCTCTCTCTCTCTCTCTCTCTCTCTCTCTCTCTCTCTCATTTTATGTGCAACCTTATGAAGACGTCAACTACTTTCTACGATATCTATGAAACCTCTCAGCAGTATTTAGCTGAAATATTCGTGGGTAAATAAAAAAATCTTAAATTGAAACACAAGTCAATCTTACATGTACCGGTCAAAATCTCGAATAAACAAATAGTTGGAATCGTACAAAATATCAATAAACATGCACGTGTGATAAGGTACATGTAGAAGAACACGAAGCTACCGCGGATCACTTGTCAACTCGCGCGGGATCTCCTTGGCTATGTTCTAGGGGTGATCATCATTTTAAGGTTTAATCTTTGTGGTTTTTCGTTGTTTATCTATAACATTATTAGTACATGTATAGTTTTTAGAACATTTTAGAATTACAAATTCACTAATGAATTGTGTCTGATGATGTTTCTGATTTGGAATAATATCGCTTTTATCAATTTTTAGAGGGGCTTCTCAATTCACATTCTAATGTTTAATTAAATAAATTGAAGGTGAACAAACTTTAAGAACATAAAATTGAAACAGTTCTTGTATATATATATATCTTGTTGTTAGATAACCGCTGACCTCTAGGTAGTGCAGCCGCGACCGATTTCCTCGGCCGCGGATGAGGGATCGGATAACTTGCGTAAAGGTAAAACACACATAGAGAGCTCAGAACCCAGGAAGATTTACAATGTTTGCAGTATGATGACTAAACTCTAATTAATATAAGTTTTTTTTCCCCCTTTAATCCCACAGCTGATCTATCTGTCTGATACTGCTTCAGTTCGAGAATGGCATTGCTTTTATGATTAAACAGAACGATTTCTTATTGACACTCTATCGTTTAATTCAAATTAAGAAGAGTAAGCTTTAATGTCATTGTGTACGATTCTTGTGTTTGCGGATAAATAAAATCACATATGACAGACGCGATTCTTGTGAATTAGATAACCGCTGACCGCTAGGTAGTCCAGCCGCGACCTTGGCGATCGATTTTCTCGGCCGCGGGCGAGATGGGTTATGTAATGACACACACAACTAAGAATTTAGGTCGATTTGAAATGCTTGCAGTAAAATGACTCAAATCTATTTCATGGAAGTTATTTTTTTTTTTAATCTAGGCCTAGTTTATGTATCTCACTAAATAAGAAAAAGAACGTTTATATTTTCTCGTTTTTGTTTTTCTTAACTGTTGTCCACTATAGGACCTAAACAGAGGTGACTCCAAAAAAAAGGCTCTAAGAAAAACATGTACACGTATACTTTTTAGACACTTTTTCAAATGAATCAAAGCATCCCGTATATGCTGGTACACTTTCAGCTGTTAATTTATGTACGTTATGCGCACGAAGACGATTCGCTTACTTGCCAAATGAATACAGGTACATGTTAACAAGACAAGCTTTTTACACTCATATTACGCATTACCGGTACAAAATAATTTTGTAGCGACATTGATAACACAGTAATGAACAACTTTTCTATCGACAGCTATAGCGAAATATTAACCATTTTTGAGTTATAAAGCGAAAACTTTTAAGGGCTCTAGACCCCTAATTTAAGGGGCCAGCCCTTTTTCAATGGTGTCAAGTGAAAGCCCTTGATAATTCGCACATATTTTGTTCTATATGTGTTTAGAGAAAATTTTAAACTAAAGAGCTACATAACAAAAACACAACCAAAAATCAGCATTTTTTGAAACACAAATTCAAATTAATTTTTTGAAACTTTAAAGGAGGAAAATTGTAAAAACAAAACTCGGAGGACAACGTTCAAACTCTCTTTTTTTAAGATTTGTGACTTTGTAACACATGCTGTGAGCGGTTTCAGAGCCTTTGCGTGCACAAGAATGCCTATATTTTTGGGGAAAAGGGGAATAACTCGGTACCGGAAGTGTCGATTTCAACGATTTTCCTTATATATTGAGGATTAGTAACTACCAATGGGCTCTGAAAATTTGAATTTTATAGGACAACAAACAAGCAAGATATTTGAGTTTTAAAAAACGTCTAGAAGAAAAAAAAGAATAAAAAGAATTACCAACAGAATCAGTACAAGGTCTTCCGTTGAAAACGGAAGACCTTAATAAGTTAATTTTTCCGTTTGGGGTATTTTGAATCACATGTGTACGCTATGTGTACATGTACATATAGATTAATAGCCATATAGATAAACACTTTCAGTGTTGAATTTTTAAAAGATATTTTGTACATGCAAAGCAATCCAATGCAAGGGCTATTAAATTCGAACAATGTACATACGGTAGGGATCGAACTGATACTGGTTCTGCTTGTTCTACAAACAGCGAATGAAATGCGAAGTATTAGGGTGTTATTTTTTAAACAAATAAGTATTGCTCTCTTAAAACCTTGCATTACTAAACAAAGTATTTCATCGGAAGCATTATTAGTTACCTTAGCTGCATATATGTAGCTCTCCTTCTGGAAAAATTGAGTACCATCCGACATTTTTCATAGCAATAGCTTTCCAAAAAGCTTGCCTGACTACCCAAATTTATTCAATGGAAGCATGCATGTATCAATTAGACTATCTTATAAGAAATGAAATTTAATTTTCGCTGCGGATCATAAATTATTAAACTGAACGTGCAGAGTTTAGAAGCAATTTCAATCTTTTTCTTCGATCGAGTGCATGTACCTGTATATCACTGGAAATTAAATCATTTCATTATTTTAAATCATTTTAGGAATGTACATGTATCGAATAATCTCAAACAGCCAAATTGAAAATTGAATTTGTTATATATTAGATGCAAAGTCAAAGACATTTTGTTATTTCTAACCATATAGGAAAGGATATTCAAACACGTACATGTAGCATCGTTATTTGAAAGTGTGTGTGTGTGTGGGGGGGGGGGGGGGGGGGGGTTTAGGTGGGCAGCTTCATCAAAAAAAAATCTTGACAAGGAATTTAAAAAATGGGGAGTTTTGAAAATCCTAATCCGTAGGTGGGAGGGGGTATTTACATTTTAACTTCAATTTAATTCAATTAGAATTACTTTATTTTTTGGTTCCATTTATTACATGCTCCGACAAAAGTGAAAGATCCATGATATCTCTATTTATTATATGACCAGTTAAGAAAATAGAGTGGGTAAGACCATCTACACATCATGTACTCTGGCCTAACTTGGACTCGCCCACTAATCGGCGAGCCAAAATTATGAATGAGACGTATTATGGCGCGAAGTCTTTCTTTACCATTCACGCAACAGCTGAGATCTCAGATAGATCCATCGGCATAGATCCACTGGGAGGGTGTCAACTAATAACTACATATATTATACTTTGGATTGAATGTTTTAGAAGAAATCTATCGAATTAACATACACACTTAATTGACTAGCAATTGTTAGATGTACATTTACATTTGTACACGCGAGTGAAACCCTTTTCCAGATGAATGAAATCGCCCAATTGATCGAAAATCGGGTCACACGTACCCCACTTCGGCGAATTACTTGTACGTAGCCCCTCCAGTAAATATTCCAATTATATGAATTTATATTTGTTTTAATTAATCCAAACTGATGATTCTTTGTTAATGATGATAATCCAACACCAACTATTACTTACATTGTACTACTTAGACAATGTGTATCATCTTGCGATGACACCTCCCTCTTTTTTTTTTGACCTTTCAAATATGGCAATCTATTTTTAAATCAGGATTACACACGTGCAATGTGAAATGCCCTTTTAATTGAACACTCTTGCTCATTGTGCTTATTACATCCCATATAACGTTTTCATCAATTATGAATATAAATGTTGACACATTAAAGATGCATCCTCAGGCAATTATTAATTCAAGCTTGTGGGTCCCCCCCCCCCCACACTTTTTCTCACAGCAACTAATTTTTTTAAAATTTGCTTATAAAAAATTGAATTATCAAGGATGTAAAAAATTTATATAAAAATAAGGAAATTAGGATTGAAATTGGGAGGTTTTTTTTTTTTTGCTTGTCAAGATTTTTTGGATGAGTCTGCCCCCTCCCCCCCCCCCCCCCCCCACACTTTCAAAAAGGATGCTACGTGCCTGCATAAAGATAACAACATTCAAGGGCCTTCCGTCATTTTCAAGCCATGATAAACATGATAAAAAGGACTCTCAAAATAAGAAAATAGACGCAAAGTAAACTGCATTCATGGCATATGTTCACATTGTATGATGTGTCTCAAAATTCCTATTTTGGACTCGTCCACTATAACTACGAAAAAATTAATGAATGAGACATCCTGATTCTGGCGCGGAGTCTTGTAAATGAAATTTCCATTGATCTGAATGGATATTTCCGTGAGGGTCGGGGTACTAGGTATAAAAACAAATTTAATCGTTCAAAGTTTTGAATTGTTAACAACGATATATCAGATCGAATGTTTTAGAGCGATTTATAAATCCAAAATACAGTCATTTTTAATCTGTTGACGCGTGAGCATATGTATTAAGTAGGCGGGCATCCCTACACTCTATTAATTGAAGACAAATGAAATCGCGTCCAGCAGAACTCCCTGGCATTTTAGTGTTTGTTATTATAAATTTATGATTTTGTTTGTTAATAACAATTCAACATCAATTATTAATTAACAATGTACACTCTAGTACGCTTATACACAGTTTTGTTGCGATGACCCCCCCCCCTCCCCGGACATTATACCTATTTTTAAATCAGGATTACACACGTGCTTGCATGTGCAGAAGACAATCTGGAACTTAACTGATAACTATATCATCTCTTTGGAGATTTATTTCTCCGTAAGCAAATACGTGTAGTAACTGATACATGCAATTGTGAAAACCATAGAGGAATGCATATTCTGCGCATAATAACTAACTGCTTGATGCAATATTTCTTTTTTCCAACATGTTTTAAGTCAATGATAATATGAAAATATATGCTTGACTTCATATCGGAAATTACTCATTTTCTTTATTCCCCTTTTCAATAAACAAAACAAACCAACAGACCAAATTGATCCAGATAAATAAATTATCAAAAATAAACCTAAAAAACAAACTACACTTTCATCCTTCACCCACAATATTGCCTTTTCGATATTTGTCATCGTGGTAGATCCGTGTAACAATCTATTAAGTAGGTGCTTGCACGACATAGAACCGGCCCTTGCTGATCAACGTTTTCATTAACACATATAAAGGAAAAAAAAATATTTAGATTTTTTCTTGGATTTATTTTGATGTAAATAAAAAAGAGAAGAAATTAGTTCTATAATATATATGCGATGTAAATCTTTTTTCCACGCAATATTTCGTATAAAACAACGAAGAGTAGTATCTTGAAACTTTATTCAAAATTTGATTAGACCTTTAAATTGTAAAATGCTAACATTGAAAATTGTGCCCGATTTCTTTTTTTTTAAGATAAAACTTTATTTAAAAAACTGATTCTTTGAGACAAAATAAATAAACATAATCAGTTTGATATTCTCTAAGTGCAGTTCTGTAGCTCTTAGTCTGAAAAAGAATCGGATGGACGACCTAGGACCCAGATCGTCCATCCAAATTTCTTGAATATTGCCATTTCTTTCGTACGCGGACGCATGTTGGCCGAATACTCACCAAGACTAAATGGTTCGTATTTTAAGTTTTAACTGCGTTTAAAGGTAATATTGGAATTCCGATAATTTTGAAAATGATTAATTAAATAAAAATGGTTAAAATTACCGTCAAATTACCGGCATCGGCCTTCCCCATGCGCGAATCAAGAAGAGTAGGGTGAGGGTTCCAGACCCCACCCCAACCCCCGCAAAATTTCTTTCCATTACATGTACAATATAAAATTACAAAAATATGCCTCGGACATCCCCCGGCAAACTCAAATAACCGTCAGACACTCGACCCCCACCCCAGGAAAATTTTTCTTATCTGCGCATGCCCCCTCCCCCCCCCCCCCCCCCTCAAAAAACAAAATTATTCTTCAGAACCCCCTGTAAAATTTCCAGGATCTCCGCATACATTCTAAAAGATTCATTGGCCCTTGCTTTCGATAAAAAATGCGAGTAAAATGTTTGGTCTTTTTACGTTCATACCGGGCATACCCACTGTGTGATTATAATCGTCGTCCATATTCTGTGTATATTGAGTCAATTATGATGATTCGATAAGTTTCTCAAAATAAAATGCACATGCAAAAAAACAACATGCGGCGAATCAAACTTCAGACAACTTTTAAAGATCTGTATTTGCTTATATACATGTACTTTGTTTCTTTTACACAGTGTTTATACATCTAATATTGCACCATGGTCAGGTATCAATTTTTATATTACGTCACAAGTATGACGCAGCTACGACGGAAGACCTAATCGTTGCTTGCAACGAGCTCGTCTCTAGTTATCATTATTTATTTATTTTTTTGGTTATTTTCTATAAAGTCGTAAATAAATATATTTGTTTGTTGAAACTGGTGTGTATCATTACGGTGTGTATAAAAGTGTCAAAGGTGAAATATATATTTTTAAACTTAAAAGTAAGACCAAGCAGAATCTCAAAGCACAAAGTACCTGGGAAATAAATTACAACAACATAGGGAACGGTAAACAAAAAACAGAGTGTGATTCTGACCTAACCCGTCCTATTACAAATGCTTGAGCTTTCACTTTCAGCATTTTGTAAATGTCACAAATATTTTTGCACAGCATTTTTTTGGATATTTTAGAATAGGGGAGCTAGTACAGGATTCATGCAATACAAGTAGGTGATGTTCGGTTATTAACCAGCAATTCAGTCATTATAACCTTAAGACACTCCAAAACTGATCAAAAGGGAAAGGGTGCCACAGTCACTTTAGTACCTTCTAGACAAATCTGGCCTATCCAACATCTAAATAAATATGCAACTTTAAGACCAAATTCCCCTGGAGCTTTTTTCATTCATTTGTCTTGCTATCCAGTGACCAGATTCAAGCAGAATCGGTATTTAACAAGGCTATTAGAATGCTAGGCTTGGACACCAAAATGTATAAGACTCAATCTTTCCGCATTGGAGCAGCTTCCAACGCATGGGCTAGTGGAATGAGTCAAAAGGATATTGCGGGCAATGGGCGTTGGAAATCTTGTTGCATGTATATGTACATCAGAAGTTAAGCATTTTGCTAGCATTTATACTGTGCATTTATGGTGTTATACAATTTATTTATTTCACATCAGGGTTACAATGGTAGCTGCTGTATGTCATATCTAGACATAAACTAACATACTACTTTGGAATACGTAATATGTGTGTATATATTTCTCGTTCAATTAATTTTGTATTTGTAGATACTAGAATTTGGATTGTGGGTTCGTCCATTATTAAGAGAGCCTTTTGTCAGACAAGGCATTCAATATTTCAAACTCACCTCGAGCTAGAAATGCATCGGGCAACAATTTTCTGGCAGGGTAAGGGTGGAATGAAATGGGGGGAAATCATGCCGAAAATCAAGTGTTTACTAAAAGTAGAGGACCCACCCAATTTCCTCGTATTGCACTGTGGGGGCAAAAACATACCGGGTGATAAAGGTGAGAAGTCTGTTGATTTAAGACTAAAAATCAACAACACCTTGGTCAGTTTTGCCAAGCTGTTGCCCGACACTGTTTTGGTTTGGTCACAGATACTCCCCCGCCAGCACTGGCGAGGCGGTGTTGACCAAGAAGCAATATGGTCAGAAAACGGTTAAACAGCTTTGTTACAACCGCCTTAATCCGCACAGGGGGGAAATATATTCGATATCCAGAAATTCAGATTGATTGTCCGCACTTGTTTGCCCCTGACGGAGTTCATCTCTCTGAACTCGGTAACCAAATTTTCTTGTACTGCCTCCAACAAGGTTTGCAGACCTTCATTACAAAACCCACTGAAAAAGTGTCACCAAAATTGGGAGAGCTTGGGCCATGGCTGTGCTATGACTAGTTAACGGGTCATAGTCTCAGTCACAAATTTATAGTGGCTGCATTGATTATATTATTGCTCCTGACTTATTTGCACTTATATACCCAGTCAGTTTGATATTGGCAGACAATGATCTTGCCTATGATGCACATCTGTTATGTATCTGACAGTGATCAATATTTGATCACTCGTTAACCTTTTGCTGATTACCTTTTTATTTTTATCTAAACTTCATTTTTCTGTGGAGATGGGGGCGCTTATTTATTTATTTATTTAATTTTTACTACTGGTGGCGCAGACTATGCCATAGCATTTGGCATAGTCTCGTGGCGACTTTTAGGCTTACCAGTAGTATCATTGGACTTGGTTATAACTAATATGTGCTTATCTTGACAGTATGTAATTGTGAACATCTGTTCCCAGGGTTCACCATTTTTGCATTTTTAGGGATGCCATACAAGGCTATATATTGATGCCTCGGCTCCCTCACTTGAACGGTCATGGCCCATTCAGCCAATAAAAAGAATTCAGTGTGAACTAGCTATTTCCTCTTTTTTATTATTTACTGGGTATACTGGCACTCCCTTATTTTAACTTTCATCTTTGATAATTGCATGTTTTTAAATTCTTTTTTTTTTATTAATGATGACCTTGAAGTGTGTTCCTTTCTGCCACAGTTTTAAACAGTTAAATTACTGCTTTGGTTTTTGTATTTCCTTCCACCTAATAATATTGTTTATATCATGATATTGGCTATGGGATTAAGTCTACACTAATTAGACAAATCTTGCATACAGGGCACATGTATCAGTGTTTCACAACACATATCATGTCCGTACAATAAAATCTTCTGCTTTGACTGATGATGTCACTTGAACGGACATGGCCCATTCTAGATCTATTACTTCAGTTTCTCCAGCACCCATTCCCGATACATTGTTTTCTTTGTCAAATGAGAACTTGTTACCAATATCAAAAATAATGATTCAAGTTACAACTAAACATTTGCGTGCAGGATAACAAAAACATCATGTTTTCTTTCCGGAACCCGTACCCTATAATATGATATGGATACTATATTATCCAGGGTACGATTTTTCGTGGATGCTGGTTTCATAATAAGATAATTCTCTTAATTTACTACAGTGATTATTTTAGTACAGAGAAATCATTTTATTTTATTTTTTTAAAATTACCGTCAGGTGGGGGATGGTGTGCCACCCCACCTCCTTGAGAAAAAAAACACCAAAGGGATTTTAAGCTCATCTTTAGTTGTATTTGATTGTATGAGGATAAGATCAAATAAGTTCTAGATTTCTTTCCTCATTCATTTCTTATCTCTATTCTCATATACTCATGAATTCTAATAGTTTTCTATTGGAGAAAAAAAAAATCCAGATATCAAGCGTCTCAATTAAATCAAACTCATTGATATCAAGATTATTTGTGCATCAACTTCCATCTTCGCTACTTATCCGATAGTGAAACGCCTTAGACGTATAATTGATAATTTATTTTACAAACAAAATCTTTTGTGCGTTGCCCCAAAATGGTGACCAGTTGCCTTGGTTGTACTGTGGACGACTTGTTTTGAGGCGAGTTGTCCTTGGTTTTACTGTAGGCGACTTGTTTTGGGGGAAAGTTGTCTTTGGTTATACTGTGGGCGACTTGTTTGGGTGCGAGTTGTCTTTGGTTATACGGTGGGCGACTTGTTTTGGGGACGAGTTGTCTTTGGTTATACGGTGGGCGACTTGTTTTGGGAGCAAGTTGTCTTTGGTTATATTGCGGGCGACTTGTTTTAGAGGGCGAGTTAACTTTGGTTATACTGTGGGCGACTTGTTTTGGAGTCGAGATATCTTTGGTTAATATACTGTGGGCGACTTGTTTTGGAGGCGAGTTTTCTTTGGTTAAACTGTGGGCGACTTGTTTTGGGGGCGAGTTGGCTTTGGTTATACTGTGGGCGACTTGTTTGTGGGCGAGTTGTCTTTGGTTATACTGTGGGCGACTTGTTTGTGGGTGAGTTGTCTTTGGTTATACTGTGGGCGACTTGTTTGTGGGTGAGTTGTCTTTGGTTATACTGTGGGCGACTTGTTTGTGGGTGAGTTGTCTTTGGTTATACTGTGGGCGACTTGTTTGTGGGTGAGTTGTCTTTGGTTATACTGTGGGCGACTTGTTTGTGGGTGAGTTGTCTTTGGTTATACTGTGGGCGACTTGTTTGTGGGTGAGTTGTCTTCGGTTATACGGTGGGCGACTTGTTTGTGGGTGAGTTGTCTTTGGTTATACTGTGGGCGACTTGTTTGTGGGTGAGTTTTCTTTGGTTATACTGTGGGCGACTTGTTTTGGGGGGCGAGTTGGCTTTGGTTATACTGTGTGCGACTTGTTTGTGGGTGAGTTGTCTTTGGTTATACGGTGGGCGACTTGTTTGTGGGTGAGTTGTCTTTGGTTATACTGTGGGCGACTTGTTTGTGGGTGAGTTTTCTTTGGTTATACTGTGGGCGACTTGTTTGTGGGTGAGTTTTCTTTGGTTATACTGTGGGCGACTTGTTTGTGGGTGAGTTTTCTTTGGTTATACTGTGGGCGACTTGTTTTGGGGGGCGAGTTGGCTTTGGTTATACTGTGTGCGACTTGTTTGTGGGTGAGTTGTCTTCGGTTATACTGTGGGCGACTTGTTTGTGGGTGAGTTGTCTTTGGTTATACTGTGTGCGACTTGTTTGTGGGTGAGTTGTCTTTTGTTATACTGTGGGCGACTTGTTTGTGGGCGAGTTGTCTTTGGTTATACTGTGTGCGACTTGTTTGTGGGCGAGTTGTCTTTTGTTATACTGTGGGCGACTTGTTTGTGGGCGAGTTGTCTTTGGTTATACTGTGTGCGACTTGTTTGTGGGCGAGTTGTCTTTGGTTATACTGTGTGCGACTTGTTTGTGGGTGAGTTGTCTTTTGTTATACTGTGGGCGACTTGTTTGTGGGCGAGTTGTCTTTGGTTATACTGTGTGCGACTTGTTTGTGGGCGAGTTGTCTTTGGTTATACTGTGTGCGACTTGTTTGTGGGTGAGTTGTCTTTTGTTATACTGTGGGCGACTTGTTTGTGGGTGAGTTGTCTTTGGTTATACTGTGGGCGACTTGTTTGTGGGTGAGTTGTCTTCGGTTATACGGTGGGCGACTTGTTTGTGGGTGAGTTGTCTTTGGTTATACTGTGGGCGACTTGTTTGTGGGTGAGTTTTCTTTGGTTATACTGTGGGCGACTTGTTTTGGGGGGCGAGTTGGCTTTGGTTATACTGTGTGCGACTTGTTTGTGGGTGAGTTGTCTTTGGTTATACGGTGGGCGACTTGTTTGTGGGTGAGTTGTCTTTGGTTATACTGTGGGCGACTTGTTTGTGGGTGAGTTTTCTTTGGTTATACTGTGGGCGACTTGTTTGTGGGTGAGTTTTCTTTGGTTATACTGTGGGCGACTTGTTTGTGGGTGAGTTTTCTTTGGTTATACTGTGGGCGACTTGTTTTGGGGGGCGAGTTGGCTTTGGTTATACTGTGTGCGACTTGTTTGTGGGTGAGTTGTCTTCGGTTATACTGTGGGCGACTTGTTTGTGGGTGAGTTGTCTTTGGTTATACTGTGTGCGACTTGTTTGTGGGTGAGTTGTCTTTTGTTATACTGTGTGCGACTTGTTTGTGGGCGAGTTGTCTTTGGTTATACTGTGTGCGACTTGTTTGTGGGCGAGTTGTCTTTGGTTATACTGTGTGCGACTTGTTTGTGGGTGAGTTGTCTTTTGTTATACTGTGGGCGACTTGTTTGTGGGCGAGTTGTCTTTGGTTATACTGTGTGCGACTTGTTTGTGGGCGAGTTGTCTTTGGTTATACTGTGGGCGACTTGTTTGTGGGCGAGTTGTCGTTGGTTATACTGTGTGCGACTTGTTTGTGGGCGAGTTGTCTTTGGTTATACTGTGGGCGACTTGTTTGTGGGCGAGTTGTCTTTGGTTATACTGTGGGCGACTTGTTTGTGGGCGAGTTGTCGTTGGTTATACTGTGTGCGACTTGTTTGTGGGCGAGTTGTCTTTGGTTATACTGTGGGCGACTTGTTTGTGGGCGAGTTGTCTTTGGTTATACTGTGGGCGACTTGTTTGTGGGCGAGTTGTCGTTGGTTATACTGTGTGCGACTTGTTTGTGGGCGAGTTGTCTTTGGTTATACTGTGGGCGACTTGTTTGTGGGCGAGTTGTCTTTCGTTATACTGTGTGCGACTTGTTTTAATTTTTGGTTGTCCTGTTCCCTACCAGTGTCATAAATCTTAAAGTTAAACCAAGTTAAACAGGTCGTGACCACTAGATTTTGTGACGTCGGCATAAATTTGTATACAAAATTAGCTAACTGTAGTGAAACAGTTTCATGAATGACTTGTCTACTACTGTTTAAGACATGTTATGTACGAGTTACCATTCTTTGTTATTGAAAGTAAACTGCACAACGTGCACACCCTATTGAATACATGTACATGCAACTTAGCGGCTAAATTACGGTCTACCATAGAGTAAGTTAAATTAACATCAGATGTCACTTATCCACACCTTTTAATCCTACACTTTTCAAGTTTAATTGTTTATTTACTTTAAAACAACATATATTGTGATATACGCAACTCCCGCCTTTTTTGTAATCGTAACTGTGTCGTTTATATTTAATGTTTGTACCCAGTTTTTGATGTTCCTTTTATGTTTATTGTAGTATTATACCTCTTCCGAGAGTCTGTGGATTAAACGTATAAAAACGCATAAAACTTAAACATCACATCATTTGTTTACTTTTACAAACCAATCAGGTGGATGATTTGCAAGACTTTGTGGGCTACTACAAGTTTCAGTTTATACAAAGCGTATTGAAAATATATACCATTTTGAATTGTTTTTGGAAACCTATTTTCAATTATTTTTCAGATAAATGAAACAGATATGGATAATTATGTCTTATCTTTCATTTCTATGATTAGATTTGAAAAATATTGTATATGATGCCATACATCAACCTATTTAAATACCTTATTGTCAAACTTGAAAAGAGGCACGTCCTTTTATATTGGATGCAGTGAGTACGCTTTGCTACCCCTGGTTTGGGACAACATAAGTAGAGTTTTGAAATTTTCTTCAGGGACACTCATCAAAATGCTTTGTGTACAAAATACTACATGAATACATATAACTTGTACTTCTGTACTTGTATATTTGTGAATTTCTACTATCGTGGCTATTTACGAATGCTTAAAATTGACAATTACCTGCATTTAATAATCATTATGATCCACAATAATTAAGTCACCAATAAACAATAATGCAGTTATTCCTTATCAAAATTTGCTTCTACTTGTATGTGTATGCCAGTCTATTGATGCTGATCGATTTTTGAAGTAACAATTGAAAAATTCAAACAGCAGTATTTTCAAGGTGAGAATGAAACATAGTCTTTCCTTTTTCACCTTTTAAAGTAAAAATCAAGTTCAACGAATTCTCCGGCAAGCAATGAAATATTGTTTATAAAACAGCCACAAACCACGTGTATGTTGTTGAAAAGTAAACACGTTCACCTGATTGGAGAACCTGTTTGACGTAAAAATTGTCACGTGTTAAATAATGCTATCATTATCAGGAAGTGTCCCGGACCTGTTAAAGGTGATATCGATACAGTCACACGGTAAGTATTAAAATCTCATGACGTTTCAGAAATAGACATGTTCCCCTAACGTAATAATTAATTTAGTTCCAAAATATTGTAAGTCAACGAATATATATAATTTTATATGCAAGTTCTTATTACCAAACCGAAAGTAGTGGCCTTTTTTAATAATAGGGGATCTGCATTCTCTTCCAGCGGCTCATGCATTCAGTCAATGTTTTGTTTACAAATAAACTGTTTACTTTTGATTAAATGTCATGGGTCACAGACAAACGAGACACACGTTGTTTTATTGTGTTCATAAGTTCGTATTTGATTTGCAAATGAAAATCATTATGCGCGGATCTAGAGGGATATGGAGGGGGGGGGGGGGTCGGGGAAGGGGCAACGGGACGTTTCGCTCCTATTAACGACTCGCACCAAGACCAATTATCCCTAAAGACATTTTGCGCTAGAACCTTTCGCGCCGAATTTAATTTGATTATTTGAGGAATAAAGAATTATTCTTTAAGTATACATGTATGTGGTTATCAAATACAGTCGGGAGTGATCAATTCGAATAAATCCCGTAGTTTTATCTCAGAAAGACACTGGGAAATGTTGAAATTTTACAATAACGATATGTTGCGATTTTTTAATATACAATGTTAATATTGATTTTATATTGAAACAATTCTAAAAAAAATTTACCATGCTTATTGTTGCAAAAATTGATAAATTATTTATATAAAACATATATGTTTAGCACTCAGTCTTTTATCTCAGGTTTTTTAAAGTGTATAAGATTTTTAGCATATCACATATAGTTTTAATTAATTATATAGAGTGGGTAAAATGGAATATTACAACACAGTACAAAAGACATCAGCAATTTCTAAATGAATAGTCAATATCCAAATTGGAATGATTTCTGAAAATTAAAAAAAAAAATCACACTTCATTTTGATATTTTTTTATTATGTAAGTCGTCTGCAGAAAATCCATATTAAATTTAATTTTTGTGAAATTGACCACCTGTCTCCAGCGAAGCAATTAGAAAAGTTGGTCTCATGTTAATGTACATACATACATAACTTAAAATTACAAAATCATTATTTGTTTAAAGGATTGTTTTTAATCCATAGTATCTGATTTAAAATGTGTGATCAATGAAAGAAAAAACCATAAGTAACACGAATGAAAAATTAAGATGCATTTTTTTTCTTTTTGGTATTTGATGGGAAGAGTATATGATATTAACTCCTTAATAATTTTTCATAGCAAAATAGCAAATGGTACATCTTCTATTCACATACTTTACAAATCTACTTTTCATGTTTTAGATGGCATTATCTGAATCCCAAATACCACCTGATGCCCAGCATTATTTGGTGTGTGGCACTGAAGACTGTGAGAAATCTTGCCAGTTTTACTGCAATGACTGTCACCAACAAATGTGTGAACAATGCAGAAGCGATCATCAGAAGAATAAGAAAACCAAGAACCACGAAGTGGCCCCTTATAAACAACGCAAGCGGCAATTTCCTGTTGAAAAATGCAAGATTCACTCCACAAAAGACATAGATCTTCTCTGCGAGGAATGCCAAACTCCCCTCTGTTACAAATGTGCAACTGCAAAAGAACATCGCGGTCATGTGTTTACCGATCTTGAGATGGTCTTTGCTGAAAAGGTTTCACTATTTCATGAAGAAATTGCCATCATTCGAAATCATTTGGAGCCTACTTCTCAAGATTTGAAAAAAGACATTGCTGGAGATGTCACAGAAATAAAGAAGATTATAAAGGGTATAAGAACATCCATGAAGTCTGAGGCTGAGTCTTTGAAAAATCTGGTAGACATAGTCACATCAGATAACGTAGAACAAATCAACAGAATAGAACAGTCAATATTAAAAACATTAAATGGACAAAGCCTAGAAATTGATGCCTACGTGAATTATCTCCATGATTTAATCAAAACATTTTATGGCTACCTATCTCCTTCAAACATAGAACAATTAACATTTGCTCTCAAATCAAAAAACATTATCATACGACCCATACCAGAGACATCCAAGCCGGTCCAACCAGTATTTATTGCTGGTCAATACAGCAAGGAAGATGTCGCAATGCTCCTGGGTAGAATCCATGTTCCCAATACTAAACCAGAGAACGGAAAGATGAAAACCATTGATACTGCCTCTATACCATTGAAACATACAGTAAAAGAGAAGAAGTCTGACGTTAAACAAACACTCTCTCTGTCATCCTCTGTCACCGAGGTCAGGGAGTACAAAGTACCAGGTGTTAAACGTGTATGTCATGTATCACTAGGTAAATCAGGCAGACTCTGGGTAAGTGGTATGGATGGTAGCCTTGTCCAAACAGATCTACACGGGAATCAGCTACAGAAGATACAAACCAGTGGTGGATATGGCGACCACACAGTCACACAAGACGGGGATCTGATCTATACACACCAAGGCAAACACGTCATCAATAGGGTAACACCGGATAATACAATCACTGAATTCATTAGAACAGGAGACTGGATTCCACTCAGGATACACTCCTCACACATTAAAAGGGACATTCTGGTGGGGATGATAAAGAAAAAAAAAGGAAAAGTCACCAGGTACAACAAGACAGGGAAAGAAATACAGAACATACAGAGGGACAAAAAAGGACAGGAATTGTATAGATATCCACTCTACATCACAGAAAACATCAATGGTGATGTCTGTGTATCAGATTTTCACAACGCTGCTGTAGTGGTGGTGGATAAATCGGGACAACACAGGTTCTCCTACACAGGTCAGGGGTCAAAGTTTTATCCCCGTGGAGTGTGTACTGATCTCCTGGGTCACATCCTGGTGTGTGATTGTTGCAATGACACTGTTGATCTTCTGGATCAGGACGGTCAGTTCTTGTGTCTACTACTCACACAACAACAAGGGGTAGGCCATCCCTATAGCGTGTGTGTGGATGATGAGAACAATATTATTGTGGGACAACATTACTCCAACACACTGACTGTGCACAAGTATCTACAGTGAACATAATATATCCAATAGCAACAACCTAGTCACAGTGTACGACTATTGGTATCTACAGAGTTTATTGAAATATATATATATATATATATATATATATATATATATATATATATATATATATATATATATATATATATATATATATATATATATATATCAGTCACGTAGCAATGTGTATGTTGTTCCTTTCATATTGATTAATTGATTAATTTCAATACTCAGGAATTTACAATTAAACATGAATGTATTAACACTGTTTTTTTGTAGTATAATCACACGTCAGCAAACTAAAGTCTGTTGTTTATTTATGTTATTAGTCCCCTACCGGTTTTCACCGGAGGGGACTATAGCTTTCCTCTGCGTCCGTCAGTCCGTCCGTCTGTCTGTCCCACTTCAGTTTTCCACACTTTTTTCCTTTATGCGTTTGAGGAATAATATGAAATTTGCTGAACAGCTTCAAAATGTCAAACTACAGATCAAGTTTACACTTTTGTAGCGTCTGGATGACATATTTTCGAGAAAATTATTTTTTTTATATTCCAATTTTTTAATGTTCGGGTTCGGTGTGTATTGAATAAACGAGGAAAGTATGTAGTCAGCAATAATATCGTGCATTACTTGTACTATTCCTTGTATTGTTTCTAACTAACAAATAAGTTCTGTAAAATAGTGTCAAGCATTGTGTTCTAAATTTAATCGACAGGGTTTTTTTTGTATTATTACTATCGGGTTCGTTATCGGGTTGGTCTGTTGATTCGAGGTACAAAAGACGGTAAGAAATGATATTCTGCATAACAGTGCATTGTTTTCACAAATTTCTACAAACCGGTAAGGGGCGTGTATTGCTTATGCAATACTCTCTCTCAGAATGCTTGTTTTTATAGACAATGCTGAAAATTGAACGTGTGTAATGGAATTACACATAGAACTTAATTTAGGTAATTAATTCAAAAAGTACTTGGTTTTACAAGATATACACTTACATGCATAGTTCTGTGTTCTGAAATAAGTGAATGTTTTAAGAATTTTTTGATAAATCTATCAGTCTGTCTGTCTGTTTGTGCAAATTTTATCCAGGCTAAACCTCAGTTTTAGAGAAATTTTGTTTCCGAAGTTTCAGATCCCGATGCTTAAAATCCTATTTTAAGTAAGGTCAGACGACACGTTCCCCGAGCATCTTTTTTGTATCTCCTCGTAATAAAGAGTTCCAATAAAAAATAATTAGGGTCTTCCGTCTTCATAAACTAAAAAAAAGATATTGAGTTCAAAATTTCAGGAATGATAGTCAACAGAATGTAGATATGCAATAGGGTAACTATAATTTTTCAGCGCAAAAAGCGCCGAAGCTCGGTAGGGCTCAAAAAATGAGATATAAAAAGCGTTGTGATTTTGCATGGTTTTTTTAGTTTATCTTTTTTCCTGGAAATATTTCGTAAAAACATGAAGAACAAAAAAGATTTATGTTTAGAATACCTTTCATTTGACATCAAGAAAAAGGGACTGGCCCCTCAAATTAGGGACCTACAGTTCTTGAATGTTATCGCTCCATAACTCAAAAGCGGTTAAGATTTCAATATGGTTGTCGCTGCAAAAGTTGTTCATTATGATCTTATTAATGTCGTAACAATAATATTTTGTTCGGGTATTGCGTAATATGAGTGTAAAAAGCTAGACTTGTTACCATGTTTTTGTGTTTAATTTATTTATTTATATTTATATATATTTTATTTATATTTATTTATTTGTGTTTTATTTGGCAAATAAACGGGGTATTTGTGCGTATAACGGACATAGAGGATACCAGTTTACATTACGGAAATTGTTTGAACATTTTAGTTATTTTCTAGTAAAACACATTATGGATAAAAGAACCTCTTCTATGCAATGCATTTGAGTTGCATTTAAAATCTAGCTGGATTCCGAGCTGTGTATGTGCCACAAAACAGTATCAACTGGTATTATATTTTTTTTCTTTACATATTAGTATCCTGTACGTAGGGACCCTCTTTAATGTTCCTGTGTAACTAGTTTTTTTTTACCCGTAGTGTACCTCTCTGGACACGGTGTCAGCTACATTATGTATTGGTCAGCTCTTTTCTATTGTTTGATTACCTTATTTAAACTGCCGCATTGCAGACCTGGCAGACAGTGGCGACGTTTTCTACATGACAGGTATGAGCAGCTAAGGTTTTGAGTAACCCTTTCTCCTATTAGGGGTAAGTTAAACTATTTTATACTTTTGTAATTTAAAGCTGACATGAATTCATAAATAAGCATTATTTCCCTTTTTTCTCCGACTACCGCCATATTAGTTGTCGATTTCTATTGTTCTGCTCATCGCTACACACCCCCTATATAAGGCCGAAAGCCCTATTCATGCTTCACCGCATTCAGGTATTTCATTCACCCGAACACGTTACCTTGGACGAAAAGACGTGTAAAAACGCGTTTTGAACAAAAATAATATGACAACCACTGCACTGTCAAGGAATATCCAATGAACGTCGAAACAAGACAAACTGAAATCCAGACACAGATACTTCAAAAATCCTCGATAATTGTAGACCGTTTTCCTGTGTATGTTATAACACTGCACATGCGCAATCAGTCATTGTGGCAGATCGAGCATTGTCAATGATCGCATGGATTTTTTTTTTTAGAAACCGATGGAAACGATGTTACGTTGTTACTTTCTTGGATTTACTATCATTTATCTACTGTCTTGGATGTAGTGCCGCCGGGGTTTTCAAAAAGATGCAGAAGTTATGCACTCTGTATGAACGACACACGTGTTCGATGTGCATGTGAAGTAAGGCAGCACTATTTGTGCAAAATAGTACGGTTACCTTGGAAATTCTTTCAAAGAATAGATATATTTTGTATTTTATTGATTGCTGTTTCCTTTATTCTTTCCTACAAAGATTGTACTACAATATGTAGTTCATGCATTTAGAAGTCCGTGTAACCTGAATGCCTCGATCGGAAAGCAACCGACCGTAACTTTCTCGACCGGTATATATACCCCAGTGGCGGTAGAGGAGCGATCGAAACTAATATGGCAACCAAACTTATTATGAGTTCATGTCAGCTTTAACTACGGCTCAGCCTTTTTACATTGCTGTGGAGTTTATATTAAGTACTTTTTTGTTACTTTTGATATACTGGTTTTACGAGGTAGAACTGTTAAACATAGGTGCTTGCTCGCGCGTGTTCCTGTGTGGTCATGTGTCGAGTGTGTGTGCTTTATATTGGGATATAAATGCATGATATACTTGTATTTTGCCGTGTAGTACGGTGTACTTGTAAATTGTCCGTGTAGTACGGAGTATTTGTATATCGTTTTGACGTGGTTTTTCTATGTTAAGTAGTGTGTACTCTTAACGTTATGCAGTGTTCGTATTCGCTGTGGTTTCGTGCTATTGTATGGCGTGCTGTTGTTGCCATAATGTTATATTTAAGTCCGTGCGACTTAGCCTATGCTTATGTAAGGTATATTAATCATGTAACTCAAAATATGTTTATTAGTTTAATTTAATAAGGTCCCTATCCAGTTTCTGGCAGTCCATCTCCGTGGTTATACCTGTCTGCCACTGTCTCACGCCATGCCATATCTACTCACTCCTATGCTACATGATGGAGACTTGGGACAACAGAAAACTTAAACATTTTATTGTTCTTTTTATGTATAAATTATGTATATTTGTTTGGTTTTATTTTATATATAAAATTGTAAATATAAATCGAATCCTGTTGTGTTTGATCGGACAGTCACGACGGCTGTCGTGACAGTATGTCAACAATTGCGTATCCGATCCCTTGCCCGCGGCCGAGAAAATAGGTCGCGGCTTGACTAGCGAGCGGTCTGCCGTTGCCTAATAAACAAGATTTGCGTCTTGCTGTAATGTACACATGGGTTTATTTATGTAGCTGCAAACTCAAAAATTCCGATTTTAACGACTTTAATAGTAAATAAAAAATATTATACCATTACCTACTACCATCTTACATTCGAAAAGTGTTAAGACACTTTAATTCTTTTCAAGGGAAACACGTTATGGGTAAAAGAATTGCTTCTTTGCAATGCATTTGAGTCGCATTTAAAATCTAGCTGCATGTATGTAAACAATTGTTTGTATCCGATCCCTCGCCCGCGGTCTAGGAAATAGGTCGCGGCTTGACTTAAGCGCGCGGTCAACCGTTATCCAATACACAAAATTTGCGCCTTGCTGTAATACACTCATGGGTTTTTTTATGTAGCTGCAAACACAAGGAATTCCGATTTTAACGATATTCAAAGAGTAAATGATAAAAGATTGTACCATTACCTACGAAGTAATGCAGTTTTGGCCTCGTAGTTAAAAAAAAAAAATAGATAGTGTGACTGTCAATGAAAAAATGCGTTCATTGTTATCTTTTCTGTGTCATAAAATAGTGATATTGTGGAAAATAAAATTCAGTTATCAAACTGAAAACATTTCAAATCCACCACGTTGAGTGTACATTTACATAACACGGGCCGGGAGACGCCGCGCAAGTGGACAACCGATTCGCTGTAGCCTAGGACACATGCTTCTCGTGTTTACATGTACACGTTATCACACATGAACATTGATTCGTTTTTAAATAATTTCAATTTTCAATTATTTTGTTCAACGATGTATCAAACTATTGATTTAAATCATAGTTCAAAAAAAAGAAGAAAAAAAATGCCATCAATGATTATAATACAACGTTTTACAGTCGTACGAGTTGAAATGTAAATACATTCATGTATAAATACATATGTCCATTTCTGACATTTTGCTGCTGCGAATTTAATGGATTACACTACCCATTTCAACAAAAAAGCGCGATATCCACAACATGATTATTCCAGTTGCACATCTTAAGTATTTGCAATCTGTGAGAGAGAGGGAGAGAGAGAGAGCATGAATTAAACATGGCGTAGGTAGTAAAAGTTGAAATATATTCATAAAAAGTGTGTGGTTCTATCCTCCAAATATTTGGGTTTATTCATCCTGCATGTTTAGCATCGATTATAAACAACGTAAACTTAAAAACTAATAATCAACAAATGTACAATGCTTTATTTTTGGGTTTTTTTAATATTCATGCTGTATATTTTATGTTATGATAGATCATATAAAAAAGGACAGATGTCAAAGTTGTAATACAATCATACTAGCTTCAACGTAAATTAATCACCCATATATCAGAAAGGAAAAATCTGTGGAAATGCAGTATAGAAGAAAAGATGCTCAAAATGATGTACTTAAGGTGGATCTCTACACCAAATAAGTGTAGGAGATTTTTGTTGCATGCATTTGTTACTAATACTCGGCACAATATTCAACAATAATAGACCTCAAAATACAATACTCTATTTTCTAGAGAATTTTTAAAATATCAGTCTGATTCCAGATAACCCCTTATTTATCATATTTTTAAACATTTCTATTTTAAAATTCTTATGAAAGTGAAATGTCATTAAGTTTAGAAATAAAAGACAAAATCATCATGAATGAAGTTTGTATGATTTTTATTGGAATCCACATAAATATGAAACTTAAATATAAAAATATTCTTTTAAGGCAAGCTGCTGGACAAAATCCCACAAAAATCTGAAAATATAAACAATATTCATTGGTTAATAGGATGAAAAAAAGAAATTGAATGAAATTGAAAAATTAAAGAAAATACTGAATTATTGCAAAAATCTTGGTATGAAAGATCCTGTTTAAGAGTTGTCTTTCTTTATTTTACATGGTCTCAAATATCTTGGGACCATTTTTTAATTAATAAAATTCACGAAGAAAATTTTTTTTAAAAAGGAACACGTCTATGCTAAATATGTACATGTGTATATATAAGATTTGTAGTGCTTATGATAACATTTGAAGATGAAAAGTTATATTTTTGATAAACGCATTATATATATTTAACTATTCAAAACAAAATATTAGTAGTGAAATTGTCTTTTACTTTTTTATATACAATAGCAATTATAAACAACAACCATACGCATATTTATACATACATTAGATGTCCATAGTGATACACATGTACGTGAGGAAATGAAAAACATGCTCCTTTTCAAAATTCAGTCCTTCCCTCAACTGGCTTGCAAATACGGGCTTCCACTGCTATTGCTACATGTACCTAGCTTTATCTATTTAAATCAAAATACATAAGTTTAATGTCTAAGTTTCCATGCAAGTAGTTTACTGCAAATGTTTTACATTTGGGAAATTGGGATTAATTCAAGAGATCGTACTTCGGTACTTTCGTTTTATATTCATCGTACATATATATAGTTTAAGTGAAAATATGATATCTGCTTACCTATATCGATAATCCGTCACAAATATATGATCGTCTGTGGCAGATGACATGACTAAAACGTATTGCCAATAGCGGCGAAACAGTAAATTATTTAAATTCCACGTTTTCCGTACAAAACAGCTGATAATCAATGTTAGTTGAAAGCTTTAAACAGGAAGGAAATTGACATACTTATAAGCGTTTTGGTGACTATTTCTATATCATCTCCCTCGTTAGAAGAGTTCAATTTAACGGTGTATAGCTATTTTGTACCACGACAAAATATTATCAATCCGGAACAAAATGGCGTTTCGAACGGATGTCAGACATGTTTTGACGATGTAGCCTTCCACCTTAACAGTATTCAACCTTCAAAGTGTCGTTTAACAGCCCTTATAAGGATATAAGGGATCGGCCCCAATAGTTTCTTTCACGTATATCTCAGGAACGGTAATGAATTTCTAAACACACGTTGAACAAAATGTGTTTAAAATAAAACGACCATTTTTTATTTGATATTACGAATAAGGGACTGACCCCTCAAACTAGGGATCGAGTTGGGCCTTATGTCTTTTATCTATATGGTAATTTACTGAGTAATGTTGAGCAATAAGCTATAAAAGCAAAATTAGGTATATTATGTTTATATATCTTAACAGTATAATGATTTTCTGATACGTTACCTTACTAGGGATTTTAGGGGGCAGACGTAAAATAGTTTAATCTTTCGTGTCTCAGTTGGAAGAAATGGAAGTATTTAAAAAAACAACGTAAGAGAACTTTTAAAAAGTATTAGTACTCAACACGTATTCCCAGTTCAAGTTTTAATTTGTTGTCGAAAGTCGATGACGTCATATCACCTTCTAGAAATCGGACGGGAATACCTCCTTGTTGCTCGCAAACTACTTGACCGATTTACATGAAACTTTCGGGTCTGATTGATAATGATCTGAACCTTATGGGAATTTTTTTTAATGATGACATCACTTCCGGTTTTGAGTTATTCACAATTTAACGATTTTCAGAGGGTCGGCTTCTCCAGGGGTAAACTCCTCAACGATTTAAGATATTGAGTTCAAAATTTCAGGGATTGTAGACAAAAGGTTGTAGTTCTGACATGTGGTATATATATTTTCCTGTAACCAAAAGCGCCGAAGCTCGCCCCAGCTCAAAAATTTCGGTTAAAAAAGCGTCGTGATTTTTTGTCGTTTTCTTTCAATATCTCTTTTTTCGATGGTATTTTGCTAAAACATGTAGAACAAAAAAACTTGATAAAGTCAAGAGCTTTTATTTGATATCAAGAAAAATAAGGGGCTGAGATGGCTCTTAAGTCTTTTAATTATATCTCTTTACGGTGAAATATTTTGTGATACATTATAGAAGCAATTATGTTTATTATAAGTTTATTTATCTATATATGACAATCGTTTATTCATTTATTACGTAATTAGGGATTTTAAGGGGCCAGAAGTCCAAATCTTTGATCCTCAATATTTCAAAATGGAGGAAAATTCTGAAAAGCAATATTGAACAGAAGATGCTCAAAATATTGAGCATATAATATGCAGCCATAATTTCTTTGTTATGCGGTCCCTAAAAGGAGTTACAGGGCCGGTCCCTAAAACGACCCTATCAAGATATCTCGAGTACGGTACAGAATGTGTAAACACTTGTTGAACAAAATGTGTTTGAATTGACAAGAACATTCTTATGACATCAAAAAAAGGGGGCTGGCCCTTCAAATAAGGGGCTGAGGGGGCTCGTAAGTTTTTTTTAAAGATAACTTTTTACTGTGAAATATTTTGTGATACGTTATAGAGGCAATTATGTTCATTCTAAGGTTATTTACCTATACATGGCAATCATTTACTCCTATGTTATGTAGTAAGGGATTTTAAGGGGCCAGAAGTCCAAAACTTTGATGCTCAATATCTCAAAATAGAGGAACATTCTGGAAAGCAGTATTTAACAAAGAATGCTCAAAATAATGTCCTTAACAATGTAAAGCCATATATTGTTTGTTATCTAGACCCTATAACGAGTTTTAGGACAGGATATCAAAACGATTTTTCCCAGATATCTCAAACGGTAACCAATTTCTAAACACTTATTAGCGGTACACAAAAATACTTTTTAACTAAAATGAATGAAAAGGAGCTGATCCCTCAAATAAGGGACACCAAAGGGGTAGATAGTCTTTCATCCATTAATCTCAGATCCCGCCTCCATTTCCAGATACGTTTCGTTGACGAAGATCAACAGTAAGGTCTTTCCATATTCTAAAAATCGGACGGAAGACCTCCTCGTTGCTCGCAACGAGATCGTGTCTAGTTATTCTTTTTTTTTTCTTACTGATTTTGTGCAGACGATTTCTCGGGGATGGCTCAATCAATTTATTTTAAATTTTCAACACTAACGCGTTCGTATCTGAAGTTTATTGTTTTTGTTCATTTTTTTAAAAATTTACTTCCAGTCGGAAGTTATCGTCGATAAACGATTTTTAAAAGCGAATTTTGTCTGCGACGTTTCTCAAAAACGAGTAAAGACTTAGGGCTGAAATCTTAAGAGATGATAGATCTACCGTTTTTCTTGTGCAACACACTCAAGAAAATTTCCGCCGTCACTTCCTTTCGTCATAAGAAGAAAATTTCAAAAATTAATTTTGTCGACTTTTTTATTTTTTAATATTTCTTGTTTATATTTTACAAGTTGATAAAGACCCGTTTACTGATTCAGAATATGTAATTTCTTTAAAAATCGATCAAGGCATACTCGAGAAATGAAGCATCAAAGTACTGAAGCGAGAGTCCGAATAACTCAGTCGATAGTATAGAGTCGTGGACATGGCCCAGGCGACCCGGGTTCAAGTCCAAAGTGCCGAAATTGTTTTTCCTAATTTTTTGCGTAGATTAACAATTTCGTGTTAAAAGTCGTCTTATCTACTCAAAAATCGGACGGAAGACCCACTCGTTGCTCGCAACGAGAACGATCTAGTTAATTTTATAATTATTTTTCTAATGATTAAAATTTACTTGTATATGGTTTTATGTCTAAATGTGTAGAACCGTGGCCGCTCACTCCCAGAAGCGTATAGGTTCTAAAGGTCGTGAGTTCAAAGCCCTGCCCCGGCCGAGATAGAGTTCCAATATAGTGAATATCGCTGTGTTGTATATTTATTTATTTTTATATCAGCAATTCCAGTGTTTTTTCAAGAAGATTATGTAGGAAATTGCATACTCTAGTATTTTTCAGAAATGCCTGGTAATGTACCCTAATTTTTTGCAAGAAAGCTTATCAAACTAATAGTAAACCATAAACAAATTCCTCGAAAAATTTATTGAAAAAAAATGAGGAACGTGTCGTCGACCTTAATGATAATAGTGCATATTCTTTAGGGTCCTATATTTATAAACTAGAGATGACCATATCACCATATTTTCACAGTGGAAGTGGGTTACCACTTGTAGACGACTCTAAAAAATTCAGCCCTGAGAGAAGTGTCCCTCGATGTTTCAGCGCCCGATATTTAAAACCCCATTATAATGATTGAATGGTGTTCTATAACTGGGAACCCGAATCTCAAATTCTAGAGATGACCACTTAACCATAATTTCACATTGGTAGTGGTACAAATGTATACCACAAGTAGATGACACAGAAAATTTTGGCCCCCAAGGTAGGGGCCTTAATGTTTCCGAGCCCGATATACAGTGCCTTCCCAACGATGGTCTAACCAGATCGCTTTAAAAACCTATATATTTTACTGGGATTGAACATAGTTCTACAGACTTGTCAAGGCTCGCGTGATAGCATGGGAAGTAAACATGGCAAATGTAGAAGTTGTAGAAGTTGTCTATCCCATTAGTAAATACGTTCCTGCTTATGGTTATTGCTTTTAAGGGTTTAACATGTAATAGCTTTCCAAAAAGATTGCCTGACTAAACAAAATTATTCAATGGAAGCATGCATGTATCAATTAGGCTATCTTATTAGAAATGATCATAAATTTATAACGGAACGTGTAAATTTAAGACAAAAAGTGTTTTCTTCGATCTAGAACATATACATATATATCTCTTGAAATTCATTTATTTTATTAATTCATTTTTTTAGGAATATACACATATCATATAAATGCATGTAAGCTTGAAAGCTGGAGAGTAAATAGTCGGTTTTTTTTAAATTGTATTTGTTATATTAAGATGCAAAATCAACTGAAAGGCATTTTTAAAAATGTCCAACCATATGAACTATGAAAGGGTATACAAGCACGTATTGTTTTTGAATGTGTGTAGGCAGCTTCATCAAAATCATCTTGACAAGCAATTAAAAAAGATGAAATCTCAAACTCATGAAAAAATAACCCTAACTGTAACATCAATTCAATAAGAATTCCTTATTTGCAGTTTCATTTATTGCATGCTTTCATATACATGTAAATCGGTGACTTTTTCACTCCCGGTACATACAAAACACTATGAACAAGAATTCTGAGAGTATTGCATAAGCAATACACGTCCCCTACCGGTTTGTGGAAATTGTGAAAACAATGCACTGTTATACAGAATATCGAACCCGAACATTAAAAAATTTGAATATAAAAAATTAATTTTCTTGAAAATATGTCAACCAGACGCTACAAAAGTGTAAACTTGATCTGTAGTTTGACATTTTGAAGCTGTTCAGCAAATTTCATATTATTCTTCAAACGCATAAAGAAAACGAGTGTGGAAAACGTGGAACAGAGAGACGGACGGACCAAGTGTGGAAAACGTGGAACAGAGAGACGGACGGACAGACAGACAGACAGACAGACAGACGGACAGAGAGACGGACTAACGGACGCAGAGGAAAGCTATAGTCCCCTTCGGTGAAAACCGGTAGGGGACTAATAAAACATCCCGTGCTTTTCCTAGGTTATTACTTAAATCGTATTTAATAGCATCGTTAATTATGTTCCGATATTCGGTAGTCAACATGTTTTCAAGTTGTATTAATGTCATGATGTGTATATAACCTGTTGTTTTATTCGATTAAAATGTAAATATTCAAGGGGCGCAACTCATGTTGCTTGTTAGATAGCTCCCCCACATCACCGAGTTTTCGTAATGAAATCCGCCAAGGGTTTATGGGGAGCAAAGTGGACCGAAAACCCTTGGCTGGCGAAGATGGACTTATTTATTAATATAGAATAATTCACGAAAATGTGCGGCATAAATTTCTTGATAATTTAAAACGTGGCTAAAACAAAAGTTAACGCGTTGTTGTATTTCGGAAAAGAACAAAATTGTCTAAAAGTGATAAATTGTTATGATAAGCAATCGGTCGAGCTTGTAAATAGCTTAAGTTTAATTATCTTCATGTAGGGATTGAAACCCAATCTTAATGGTAAAAATATAATACAAAAGATGTTGCCTTAGTAGGGAAGTAGAGTAAAAGTAAATGATCGATTCACATGCTGCTAATGTTCTCAAAGACGGGGCCTATGTGCGAGGCTTTCATTCAGCAAAGGATGTCAATTCATCCTGAGAGTGTTCAGTTCAACGCCCCATAGGCGCGGGAACGGGGGGAGGGGGGCTGGGGGTAGCCCCCTTTTTTTTGCAAAGTTATACATAGCCATAACCAAAGACCTTTTTTGGGAGGTCAAGATTTTTGATAAAACTAGCCCCCCCCCCCCCCCCCCCCCCCCCCATTGTAATTTGCTTCTGACGCCACTGCGCCCAGTACGATGACATTTTCGTAACAAGGTCTTTAATCTCCCGGTGTCGTTGTCTGTGATAACACTACGATTCGATTTTTTAATGTATACTCAAATACACTGCATTAAGAACTATTTTAATGTTTAGATTTCTTATTTTTTATTAAGGTATTTACTGAAACATTTGAAAAAAGATTCTGAATACTTAATATGTACTCTTAGATTTCTAATGAGAAAGGTATGTAACGCATTGCAAGTAAGCAAGGAATGAAAAATTATTCTTTGACTTTTTTGGGGGGTGATCATTACAGTCGGACACGTGGTCAAATTCAATAAGTCCCGGAGGACTTTATGATAGAATTGATCACGTACCGACAGTAATGATCAAACCCATATACGCCAAAGAATGATTCATTAATACCTATGTTAACGTCAGTTTTTATTTCCTATACGTACAAGTAAGATTATTTATATTTTTACATATATTTTATCATGCTAACCCCGCTTGTGCCAAAAAGTTTATTGTATTTGATACATAGCATACTATAGATTGCCCTCTTTTTTAATTTAAGTGAAGGGAAGGGGGGGGGGGGTAATTTTGTTCACCGGTTGGTGTGGGTGTTTTGGGTATATGGTACATTTTCAGTTACTTACAAATAAAAATTGAATAACTTTCAAATTTTAAATTTTTTAGTGAGGGCGGGGATCCAACCTCCCACTCCCCTCCCCCCCCCCCCCCCCCCCCCCGAATCCGCGCATGAGCCTGATATAGGTAACTAAATTTAGCTTTACTTTTGTATTATAATACATGTTTAAATTTATCGACTTTTCACAGTTCTATTTTAAGTTTTAAAAATTGCAGACTGTGTATGCGACATTTTCAATTTTTACAAAAACAATTCAGAAAAAAATGTTTTTTTTCAATCTTGATTCTAAAAATATTCCGGTTATTTTTTTTTTCAGGACTGATACATATTTATATGATAAAACGACAATGCATAAACGGCTTTTAAAATGTACAAGCGACTGAACGTCACTTATTTCTTTTAATTTAAAAACCAATGATTTAACACATGGTTTTGTGTGGCGGTTATGAATAAAGATCAGTGATCCCTATAAACCGAACTGACCGCTATTCATTACCCCAAATGGCCGACAGACTTATAGAATATTACCTTTTGAAAGTTTAAATGCTGATAAATTTGCCACCGTAAAATGTAAAGAAATGTGATTTGATTCCTGATATTTATTAAGATAATCCTTGGGTATTTAAATGTAATTCCTTCGTTGTATCGATCTCGGGGAACCCCAATGCATTATTCAGTATGGTGGCCGCCATCTTTGTTTACGAGTCGTATCCAACCACTGGTCGTAACAGACAGCAAGAAAATGAAATCAACATGATTCTATGAAGATTTCGTGTAATCTTAAGGTAAATGGTCTACTGTCTTCCACTGTTAGCATTCGTATTCATTTAGATGTATTTTGACAACTGGCTCGTTCAAGTTGTTTTGGTATGTAAAGCGGTTAGAAACACACACCTGTAATTAATTTACCTTGCCCCAGTTTTAAACATTTTAAAGAATGCACCAACAATGGACAACAGTCTCATTTCGATAACACCCTCTCTTTCTCTCTCTCTCTCTCTCTCTCTCTCTCTCTCTCTCTCTCTCTCTCTCCCTCTCTCTCTCTCTCTCTCATTACGCCATGCATTGCAACTGTACATTAATTGTAAATTTAAAAAACCAATAAATTTATAATTCATTCAACATATTGATTTTATCGGTTTTCTAAATTTACAATTCATGCTGCAATGGCGTTCATGAAGTCTGTTTTACCGTAGTTTAAATGACTGTTTTTAGGACCTTTTCTTCAATTTACGTAAGAATAAGTAAAACATGAATAAAATAAAACCTAAAATCAATATTGATTCAATATTCACCTTTTTTTCGAGACTTAATTTTAAATAACCAGCTATCGCTATATGCATGCACCACTGCTGTTTTGGTGTGGGAACTGAAACTATGCATCTTTAATTATTATTTGAAATTTAAATGTCCTTTCTGAACATTATCAGTCGGACAAACAGGTTGTTTTCATCACTTGGTTATGATCATATCGAACAGACTGGTTTTATAACGTGTTGTCATCCTTTTTAAGTGGATTTATTTTTCACCTAATTTGAAAATGGCATGGTGGTAAACACTAATCGTCTTTTTCAAACTTATTGTAAATTAATTTATATGTTTTGAAAACGATTTATTTTATCTCAATACTTCTTATTCATACATTTTGGCAGGTATTCCCGAAAAATGGCAGAGAGCCAAGCTATGGAGGATTTCATGACCGGAAATGACGTACCGAGTAACCTCCCGTACCTCCACCTCTCGTTCTTTGTCCACAGTTTCGTACCACGTCGTTACGTAGAAACTCTTGTGCCGACCAAAACACAAACGGTCGTCGGGAGCTTCGCGGAAGGACTGCGACTTCCTGCGTTTGTAGTTTTAAAACCGGACGGAACGTTTGCGAAGAAATGCCTGACTAAAGAACCCACTGTGACGTTTTTCCATATAAAAGACGTCAAAATTGCACTACCTTCTGTCACCGATGCTGATTCATGTCATTACGTCATCTCCCAGGAAAACGTGCATGCCGGGCATTGCCGTTTAAAAGTCCTTCAAAATGGAAGTAACGAAAATGAACAAGATTTGTCTGTAAATAAAAAAGGTATTATATATTTAGGCAGCAGTCTATCAAAGAAGAAGTTCCAGACCAAAATCTCCTCTAACAAAAAAGCGATAGATTCCATGCTAGGCACATTGCTGAATTCCGGAACCGGAAATGGTCTAGACATGAAATTTTCAGATATATTTACCGGAATTCCTGAGGATTCCTTGGACCTCCGTCGTCCTTTTACCTCTCAGGGTCTCCGAGGTGTCTTACTCAGCGCACGACAGGACCGTTTTAAACAACAGTCAGAAAGCGATCAGACTGGTCTAATTCAAGAAGTAGAGCAGTCAGAGGTCACTCATGAACTGGCGATCCTTTATCCCGGATGGCCAACACAAGCAGACGAATGGGTATCTAGAAGACGTCTGCAAAATTGGCCCTCAGAGAGCGGAGTGGAAAAGGTTACGTCGATGGGCTGCCATATCGTTCCGACACCTCACTGCAAAAGCTCCCAATCCGACATTGAATGGCGATTATCGTTTGCCCTTGCCGAAAAGACTTTGATCATGGAAGAACTTGCCGACTCCCAAAGACAATGCTTTTTAATGTTCAATATGCTCTGTGTTCACGTTATATCAGAAGGCATGATACACCAGCATCACATACGTTCCATCTTTTTTTACGCATGCGAAAACCTTAGTTCTAGTCTCTGGCATAAGAATCCGGCCTACTGTGTGTTGTATCTTTTAGACCAGTTGTTGGATGCAGTGAAACAAAAATTCCTGCCGGACTATTTCGTCAAGAAAAATAATCTGCTAGACTTTTTATCAGATCTGCAGTCCTCCCAGCTAGAGAGAAGGTTTACAACGATCCGAAGGCGTCCCTTAGAGGAACTATTTTCTCTCGCGGAGAACTACACAATTTTGGATGTCTTTCCCTACAATATAGAAGTAAAGAAGATGTTTGCTCAGGTTCTGGCGGACGCGAAAGGATACAAGTCCAGTGCCCAGGCCAAGAAAACGGTTGAAAGTTTTATGATAGTGTGTAATGGGTTATGCAATGGATTTTACCACGAATATGGTTTCGAACATTGTGCTGCAATTTTCGAAGATATCATTGATAACTTCGTGGTCCCTATTTATGGTAAGACCGACGCTGATAAGCAGCGCGACTACATTCCTCATCTTTTGAATGAAAAGAACATCGAATTCAGCAACGTCCTAGAGATAGAAGAGATTTGGAAACCGATTACATTCTGTCGGTTTCTGATAACTAGATATGTGGATGGGAAAAAGGGGGCTGGGCTGTATGAGCACTTGGCTTGTCTCTATCATGCAGCATCGTGTGTATTTAAGGCCAACAAAAAAGATCTGATACAGAAAGCCGACGCCATGTTTCAAGAAGCTTTGAATCGAGAGGGCGAAGGTCACGGCGCAGGCTTATTCGTAGAATACGGTCACTTCCTCTGTGTATGTGAGAAATACACAGACGCAATCAAAATTTTAAGACGGGCTGTAGAATCTGAAATGGACAGTCCTACGAGTGTTAATTACTACGGTAAGATGGAATCGATAACTATGGACGAGAACATACAAAGGGAGATAAACGCCACCGGAAGTCTGGAACTCCTGTCCGTGATATACGCATATTATTTGTTGATTCAGTGCTATGTCCAAACCAAACAGGAAGCGGATCTGATCACCACTGTGCAGGACATGGAATCAATGTGTGACCGGGTGAAGGACCCCAAGGCTTATTCACTGTTAGGATACAGTCTTCTACGGACCAAAGATAAACAGAAGGCCCTGGGTGCATTTAAATGTGCGCTGGATCTTGATCCCAAATACAAACTAGCCAAAGAGCATGTAGCAAAACACAAGAAGAAAAAGTAGCCCTGGCCATATTGTAGAAATATATGGTGTCTGTGTTCGTGTATTTTGACATGATTGGTAATAAATGTTGATTGTTTAGAGTATGCATGATTTGATATTGTACAATTCGTAATCAATACACATATTATAACATTGGCATTATTTCAATGTGTTGTTTATTTAATATTTCATTTTTTTATCAATTTAGGGATGCACATGCTTATAAAATCATTTTTGTACACAATCTAAAAATGTTATTTTAAAACCTTTTCAATGTGTTCAATTTGTATTGTTGATATTTTTTATAAGTTTTAGACATCCTTAATTTTGACTTTCACTGACATGACAACAGGTTTTAATATTTTCTCAAATCTGCGCATGATCAGTTAATTTATTTCAAATCACTTTAAATCAAAGGTTTTTTGTGCGGTTTAATTTTTTATTTTTTTTTGTGCTCTATAGCGAAGCATTAAATACGTTCTACAATGCAAAGACGCATTTACATAATATAAAAATACAAATGTACGTCATCATACCTGAAATCCTTGTGTCATGCGAAAATTGGAGACAGGATAGATGATAATTAATGGTTTCCAGTTTAAGATGGCACAGGACACCTGTTGATATAAACGTGGATAAAAGTGCATTATAATTAAAATACTCCTACCTACCGGTTTATACTTTTTGCTTAAATTTTACAATGATTGACCAAAAAATTTGTTTCAAATTTTTTTGAAAACGTAAAAATTTTAGAAGCCTCAGCGGTATTCGAATTCATGACTAAAAAATTCAACCATTGCACTACGCGGTAAGGTAACACTCGTGGGAAATAAAAATATTTACTTATTGTTCATATCGATAGAAAGAACGGCACAATATAGAGGTATTCCTTGTAATAGGTCGGTCATATTAAGTAAAATTAACGCGAATTAGGAAGGGGGCAGATGGAGCGAAGCGACCGAGCCTCTACTTAATCGCGTAAATTTTACTTAATATGATCCAATCGCAGCTTCTTGGGCCTTTCCGTCAGACCTCAGAAAAACACCTTTTTTGATAAGCATTTATGTTTGAGTCGAGTTTCCACTAAAACTGGTCGTAGATAGACAAAATATTATTTGATTTTAAAATATATATTTTGGATAATATCGAACAAAATCGGTCACAATGCATGGCGAAAAAATTCAGTGCGAACAGCGAATGGCTCTTAATTCAATTATGAACTTGTTTAGTAATACGTCAGAAGGTGTTCTCAGTCTCTTCGGCAGAGCTCGAAAAGGCTCTGGAAGTGGTTACTGAGGGTGCCCTTAAATGTCCTGGGAAAGTGTTCCAGTCTATAGTTTGTTTTACTTTATTGTATATCATATCATATAACATGCTAAAGATATTTTAGGTTAACACAATTCTTGCAAAAATCATACGATATGACTCCAAAGTAAAACGTCGGTACGTCATCCAGATAAGTCATTGCAGCTTACAGTGTATTTATCGTAGTTAAATAAAGATATATGATAATCATCCTGTTATTTTTACACGAACAGTTAAATAGGTATGTCTACAATAATTCTTTTGTATGAATTTTGGTTTCGTTATTATTATTATCCATCCTAAGCTTAATCGGATGAATTTAATTTTTCATAACTAAAATTAAATTGAAACATTTTGGAACCATGTTTTGGTAATTGGCTACAAGCTAATTTGAATAATTTATTGGGGGTAGAAAATCAGGTAAAACTTTCCAATTTATAAAAGAATCGGGAATTAACTATTTCCTATGATGTTCAAATCTACATGTTTGTATATATAATTATTAAAAAAATAAATATTATTATGCCCCCCCCCCCCCCCTCTTTTTTGCGCAGCAAACATTTTTCTTAATGTACCATACAAAAAATTGAATTAACATGGAGTTGCCCCCCCCCCCTTCCTTTTATGGGACCATGTAAATAATTGAATTGAAAATAATGAAATAAACAGCTGAATTGCAGTTAAAAGTAAACTTGCCCCCCCCCCCTTCTCCCGCTTCCAGATTAGGTCTTCAGGATTTTAGAAAGTAACGTTTACAAATAAGATTTAATCGAGTATTTGCTTGTGTCTTAAGTTTCTTAAAATATATTTTGCTATTCTTATAATGCATTTATTCTGTCAAACAGCTGTAATTTAAGTTTATGTACAATTTATTTTTGTTTTAGTGGTGAAGACTACGTAGGTTGCGAGTTTGTGTCTGACCGTTTTATATTTCCTGCAATACAATGAAATACGTTCAAATCAAATCAACAGTTAGGCATGTCTACAATTATTACATTTCTATCATACGAATCGTGACTTAGTAATAAATTGTGCCCTAGCTTTTGACGAATTAGATTTGCATAATCTTAAATTGTGGAATCGTTTGGATTCGTAGGGACCAATTTTCATGGATTGTGGGTGATTTGTTTATTCGTGGGGATGTAATTTCGTGGTTGCGTCGGTTTGGTAACAAAAATAACTCTTATAATGAATATATTTTCGTTGAGGATGTAAATTCATGGGGGAATACCCACGAATATCGTAATATCATGAAAGTTGAGTCACCACAAATCCTAATTAGTCCCCAGTATTTAAGACATGTTGGAACCCTCTATAGCCAGCCTACTGTTACTTAGTAATTGATTAATTAGTTTTAAATATAGTTTATTGATTTGAAGTGGAAATCAGGTAAACCTGCTCACTAATGATAGCATCTGCAACTAATTATTTCCTATGAAGTCTACATGTTCGAATATATAAACATTATCTTCATTTCTCTCTCTCTCTCTCTCTCTCTCTCTCTCTCTCTCTCTCTCTCTCTCTCTCTCTCTCTCTCTCTCTCTCTCGTGTCTGTTTATTAGAATTAGCAGTGAAATCACTAATTAACCAGCAGACTGACATTACAATTTATGTATAAATTGAATTTAATTTTGCCCTTTTTTCTCTTCCTTTGCTTGGAGGTTCTCAATCCTTAAAAACAGGCTGGGTGGTCATAACACACCTGGAAAAAGTCACTAAAATTAACAGTAAATTATTTAATTATGGAAGATAAAACGATAAATAGATTTCGCGGACAAAGTGATTTACGGCAAAATTACTGTGTACTTTGTAGGATGACATAAGTTTTATTAAGTGAATACCTATGGAAAATAAGTATATGCAAAAAAATCAGATAATTTTGAAAAAAAACAAATTTAAAAGATACAGCGATTTTTACTTTGCATGATTTACGGAGCACCATTTCATATTTCCACGACGTCAGATGACGTCAAACAACTGAAAGGCAATAAAATCTGTCACTCTTTTTCAAATTTAATACCTTTTTTGTTCCACACACTTTTCGTGCCATTTTATGGTTGTAGAGAGGGCACCAATGAACCCCTTAATATTTTTTTCAGATTTTTAAATCTTCAAACTAAGACTGAAGCTGTGAAGTTCGACAGCTGTTCTGAGTGATTAAAAAGGCATCGTCCTGTTCTTGTATGCATATTTTTTAAACAAAATGACATGTAAGACTTCGTAGTTATTGCTTTTATATCTTTTGGCAACATTTTGGGCCAGTTTCGGGCAGAAACAAGTCGGTTCAAGAAATGTTTACATTCTTATTCTCAAATGTACAAGATGGTCGCACATCCCCTTTAAGGAAATACTCAAAATCAATAGCTAAAATTTTTGGAACTTTTCTAAACTGAATGATAGTTTAGAGAAAAACAAACCGTATACAAAAATTTTAACTTCGAAAATGAACTTCTGTTGGTGTAAATTTCATGGTTTAAAAATAAAGAGTTTTGCTCATGTAATATTTATGCAAAAAACAAAAACAAAACAAACAAATCCATAATCTGCCTCTTTAAATCTATCGGAATTATAAAGTCTGCCCGAGAGGGTTTTGTTGTTTAGTCGCAATAGCAAAGGTAAACAAAACGAAGTTGATCCGTAAATTACCTGGGTGAAATATGGCCTACCTGTATAATACCTGTACAATAAGGCTATAAGTACACTGCAATTGTAAGTATACCTGTGGTGTTTTATAACCGATCAATCGAAGCTCCTGGTTTTGTGGTAACATCCAGTTTTTACCTGCTTTTTAGTTGAAAACAAGCTTAAAGAATATATCTCAAGATTGCGAAATACCAATATCATGTTGAGAAAAGACCATTTAAATCAATTAAAATCAATGAAGTTCGATATAATTTGTTATCAAATATAAAACCAATTACTAATGCTTAATGTGAACTGTACTTTTGTAGATTGTTTGCTATACGTAGTTAAAAAGATTCAACCAATAAATACACAATTAGAAATCAAATTGGGTTATGGACATTTATAATCTTCAGCTCTGTGGGTGCGTGATATACAAGCACCCACAAGCTTGAGGGGGGGGGGGAGGGGGAAAGGCTTATTAACTTAATTGCTATAATCGAAATCTTAATTAATGGTATATATTTTTGTTCAATACCTGGCTCCAAACTACAAAACGCAAAGCAGATTTGATGTCAATATTCTATACGATGTAACTATTTTATGACATCTTTTTACCATTTTGAAAAAAAAAACATTCATGAGTGCAAGAAGCTTCTAGGGGGTACCCAGTATGTACGTGATCGCATGCATACATGTAACAAAGAGGGATTAACAGATAAAACTCTCTCTCTCTCTCTCTCTCTCTCTCTCTCTCTCTCTCTCTCTCTCTCTCTTTCTCTGGTCTTTTCAGAACCCAGATAACACCAACAATTATCAAAGTTAAGTCATGTATGCAAATATAGATAAAAGGCACCACAGATTCCTTAGATTCCTGCATGCATGCAATCAATACTTTTATTTGATGACTTATTCAACCCTTACAGAGCGAGCTATTTCACCAACATGTTTTTATTCATATTGGAATTGATTTCTAATCCACGTCTATATACATGTACCGGAAGGCTTAAATAACTTCTGGTCCCTTCAGAAAAATAACGTAGCATAAGTTTAGAAAATACAAGCAGCGTTTTGATTTTAAAAGAGGGCATGCGTGGATCTAGAAGGAGACCGATAGGAGGGGCACTTAAAATTCATTTTTTTTTTAAATTTACTCAGAAGAATTATCGCAGATAGGCCTCAGACCCCCTACCAAGTATAAATATTACTTTGACCCCCTCCCCCCTCCTCTCCCCTCGGAAAAATTTTCTGGATCCGCGCGTGTTCATTTTCTTCTCTGCGCTATTTTTTGATTTCACAAAATCAGTGAAAGTTATCTTTCTTATCAGCGAGTTTGAACTTTGAAGCAGAACACAACAAGATGATCATAATACCTGAGAAAATTATTTTGTTTTTATTTCAGGCTTAGCATGGATGACCTTAAGGCACTGTCGCAATGTTTTGTATGCAAGAATACTCTAAAGTCGCCAAAACGATTGGTCTGCGGCCACAGTTTTTGTCATGCTTGCATTAAAACATACCTTGAAGAACAGCAAGGAAAACCCTCCTACTCTTGTCCAAAATGTGGCTACGTCATTTCCGCTGACCCGGAAGTAAATTCCGATTACATTGCGTCACTTTCGGATGATGATACTGCACAGGAATTTATTTTTGCGAGAGAAGAAAACATTGAGTGCAAGTCACATCTTCGTGCCGATGTAGACAGTTATTGCAAGACATGCATGGTTCAGTTATGTGTACTTTGCCGACAGGAAGGGCACTCTGATTGTGACGTCATCAGACTTGACAGCAACTTAAATGTTGTTTTCGAGGAAACTAAAGAATCGCTGTTAAAGAAATTCAAGCAAATGTTTACAGAATTAACGGACACCCACAGTGCTCTTTTACCTAAAGGAAGACAACTCTTGATGAAAAAGGAACAAACAGCACTTGGTATTTCGGATTATTTCTCTGATTTGCGTCAAAAAGTAACCCAGTATTTGATTCAGCAAGAACAAAAGGTTCAGGAGGACTTAGAAAATCTTGTATCTTTGGAAAAAGATCTTTTGCAAGAGGATTTGAAATTGTGTACGACCTTATTAGAGGACGTCGAACAAAAGTTAACCACTTTCAAAAAGATTTGCGGCGAACTGGATAAAATAAGTGAAACGTCAGCCTTGCGGATTTGCACTGGAATGAATGGCCATCTGAATCATCTGGACGCCGTACGAACTAAGCTATCGACTGAGTCCCCGGAGACCCGGTTTATCATCAACACAGAACTGGAGGACGCTCTGACATCCACTGATCTCATAAAGATAGAGGTGATAAACACCAGACAATACGACCAAAGACAGGACGCATGTGCAATGGCAAACGCCAATGATTCGGCGCAGGCGCAGTCTGAACAGGGACCGGAAGACAGTTGTGAAACTTCATCCAGTTCGGTTTCGTCTGTGACCGAGACCGAGTCAGAGGAAGAAAATGAAGAAATTCCCAACACTAACGTTTTCATAGAAATCAGCAATACCGAGGAACCACCGCCGCCGTACCCAGGTGTTGTTTTCGATCAAACGCCAGTCGAGTTAGCTGGAACGGAAGAAGACCAAACACCGAACCAAAGTGTCCAAACGAAGCCTAGCATGTCTGACGTAATTTCAGGTAACTCACCAAGAGCATTCCACTATCTCCGTCCTGTACCCTCTGCACCCCCACCAACCATAATGGACTCATCCGATGGTGGTTCAAGGTCATCTGACGATCGGAGACGGCCGGTTTCGCCTCGGCCTGTGGGGTATGCGATCTCTGGTAGACCGCAGATTGAGGATGACCGCTCTCCATTGCCTCAAAGACGTCATCATCAACCTCAACATCAAGCTCACCAATCAGTCGACAGAACACAATCACGTGACAGACCTGGTACACATCTTCGTCTTCAGATGTGTTGGAAGGCAGCTTCGACCGCTATCGGTGACATGAAACCGCCAAGGATATTCGGACTGTCATGGATTGACCCGGAATATTTACTTCTGGCCGACAGATGGAACCACCGTCTGAAGGTCATCCACAGCAGTGGAAACGTGGTACACGTGTTCTCTTTAGGGAACTTCCAGCCCTGGGACATTGCAAGCATGCCGAATAGATACAGCGCCATTGCAGTACCGGAAGCCAAGATGATCTATGTAATGCTCTACGTAAAACCAGAACTTATCATCAAGAAGAAGATTCCTACAAAGCGAGGCTACTCTGTTCTCACCTATAATCCCGCCAATCAGACTTTTATCGGAGCCACACTGTCGCAGTTCTTCTCTCCTCCGGGAATTGATATTTTAAACAGAGAAGGTCACATTATGACGTCATGTTATCCAGAAAACACCGGAAGAACCTTCCTGTCCTACCCCAGGGGTATCGCAGTCGTGGACGACAGGATAATGGTTACAGATTTCCAGAAAAAGAGCGTCATTTTCGTAAAGATGGCGGGACGGGGGCACATATTCCAGAAGTATCAGGGAACTGAAACGTTCCCCCTTAGAGAACCGAACGGGTTAGTGCTCAACTCACGTGACCGGTATGTTATTGTCATCGATTCCCGCTCTAACCGTCTCCACGTGGTTTCTCCGTCCGGGAGGTTTCTTGGGATGGTTGATACAGAGCTAGACAACGAAGAGCCGTGTAAAGCCGACATTTTTATTTCCCATGATTCCGCGCCATTGCTAGCCATCGCTTTCTCTAACGGAAATGTGGCAACATATAGAGTTTTAGATAGATAGCATGTAAAATTTGTTAGTCCTCGCTTTCTTTAACTGAACTGTAGATACATTTAGAATCGTTAATAGATATTTAGAATGCAAAACTCTACCATGACCGGAAAGACATGAAAATTATGAAGTCTGTCTTCGTGCTTTTGTTGAATGACAATTGCTGTGAAATGGGTCGTTTTTTTCGATGTTGTGGTTGGAAATTGTTAACTGTATACAAGGCTATATTCGCCTCGTGTTTGTTTTTGTGGTTTGCTTTTTTTCTCGTGCTTCTTTACTTGCAAACGTGTTCGCCCTGTCTTGAGTTTGTCCAGATACAGCTGTGTGATAGACACTCCTTCTTATTAACACGGTAATTTAAAAGCACTCTTCAGTTCGGCCGCTGACAACTAGGGCGAAAGGGGCGAAAATAAAACGGAGGTGAATATATCCCTGAATCCAGTATTTTTTTTGTTTGTTTTGATTTTTAACAGAATTTTGTCTTGGATTTTTAACCCCATTTTACCTTTTTCAAACATTTCCTATTGTCGTAATGCCATGACAATCATTTGTTTCCATATTGTGCCATATTTAGAAGTTGTCCTGATATGACATCTGATGTAACTTAGAGAGCATTTATTTCAGTAAATGTGTACATTGATGTATTCATTATCTGTTGTTGTCCGACTCCATTATGTTTCCATTGTGGTATTTAATGTTGTGATATACATGTTTAACAAATATTAAGGTACTTCACTACACCAAGACTTATACTTTTTAAGACACTGCGTCACAAGATGGTGATTTAAATGTTTTGTTAAACTGTTTGTATCAATCAAATCAGATGTATATCGTCATAGCTCAGTGGTTAAAGTATCAGGCTTGTGAACCGCAGATCATGAGTTCGAATCCGCCTGCGGCTTTTGTTCATGTTTACTGAATGACATTTTTTAAAATATCATTTTTATCCAAAATTCCACATTTTTTCGCCTATTTGACATAATTACATAAAAAACTTCAGATCCGTGAGTTTGCAATTCAGTTTGAAATGATGCGATTTTCAAAACATGGGCATCTTTTGATTGATCTTGGGAGGAGAATACTTCTTATCCATCATGCTCTCTATCATAATCAAGTAATTTTCTGCTGATTTGAGAAACTATTTCAAGGTTTAGTGAAGTACCTTAAGAGGACCGGAAAGTGGTGGTCATTTTAGGACACTGTAGTAATATCCTTGCGGAAAAGAGCTCTATATTAAAATATTGGAACATTCTGGAAATCTTGTTAGATTAATGATAGTTTATAGCTTAATAAATCATGATCATGTTTTAAACATTTATGTATAGGTCTTATAGGTATTTTGTTGACAACCCAGCGTCCTTATGTCTTACTTTTTTTTGTAATAGAACTTCTCAGGAAAAATCGGTAAAATTTACTCTGAAAAATATATATAAGTATGTCAGTCAGCTAGTCCATTATTTTTTTTTTTCGTCTAATATAAATTCCTTGTACCTTGTTCAACGGCGAGGAGGAAAAACGGTTCGGAAAGTTATTTTTTTTCTCTGTATTTTTAATAGGGGTTTTTTACGGGGAATGGGGGCCTTTTACATAAATTTCAAAAATTATTCCAGAATGTTTTGTTAACAGATTTTGAAGTCCAATTCATTCAACATTGACGACTCTGTTGTTAAAAGTGATAAGGGTGGGAATGTATTAGTTTGGTAAACATTCTTTTACAATATTCTTCGAGTTATCTTTCTTTGAACAATTTGATAAATAAGAGTGAACAAGCTTATTTTATAATGGTCCGTATCAACTGCGATCGATCGATGATTTAAAGTGAATGTATAAACAAAATATTAAATTTTGATACATAAATTCTGTGCAAATTTCTCGCGTGAATGTTGTTTTTCCGCATGATACACTCAATCCAATTTGACCAATGATCGAGATATTATCTTTCTTTGTGCATCGACGTAGATTTTTTCCGCTTGAATGTCGTTTCTTGTTTAAAACAGTCGGGCTTTTCCGTCAAAAAAGGAAAAATTAAAAATTAAAGAATGATATTAGTAAGGGTTTGCAATCGCTTCTTGTCATTCTTACTCTGCAGAGTTGTATTTTTTTTTTGGGGGGGGGGGGGGGAGGGGGGGGTGTTATATTGCTTAGAATTATCTAGAAAGATGATATACATGTAATACTATTAATTGTAAGGAAACGTAAGTTTTACCAGTTGATCCCTGCAATCTTGGTGTTATATGACTTAAGTTTTTCTTGCACATATGTACATTATATGTGTAGGTTAGACGATGAATTAAGAAACTTTAGATTTCGGATTATATCTAAAAAAAAAAATCGAGATTGCAATCGTACAGTCTAATCACAGTAGTTTTCCCAGAATGCCCGACCGTAAAGTGGAGCATGTGTAATCCAGAATTTAACAAACGTAGTTGCAAGCGCTCGAAAGCGCTAACAAAAAAGCATCGCACAATTTTGTTGACTTAAAACCATTTTAACAGGAGCTTGGACTTTGGGTAGTTGTGTCAAACAGCGATGTGACGTACGCCTTTCTATTTTATTTTTTTTTTTTGCTGGCCACTAAGCGATGGCTCTTTGAATTCAACACGATTTGGCTGGCTTTTGAGCTAAGACTTCGCAATTTCTGTATTTCTCACAAGACACCATTTTTAACTTATTTTGACGCAGAAAAAAAGATAGTTACACCCTGCCGAAAGTCCAAGGTCTAGTTGAAATAGTTCCACATGCAATTCACGTTTTTTCGGGGATTTTTTTCTTCGACAAGATTAAGGATGAAACAGATGAAACTAAAATCAATGTTAATTTATTTTTAACTTTATTTAGTTTTTCTTCAGATTGTCCAAAATAATAATTGTGGATATTCTTGAGTTCAGAATTGACTTACAGATATTTTGTTGAAATCAATCAATATAAATAAATATAGTTTCCAGTTGCAATTTGATTGACAACAATTATTTCAAAAAAGAGTTCATTTGGCACGGGAAGAGAAAAATTGTTTTTAATCAGAAAAACCAAAAAAAAAATCAATACATACTGATTACAATTTTGAAATCCAGAAAATAGAAGAAAGTGTATATATTTACAAAAGTAATTGTTGATTCAATGACTGAAATCAATAAATTAGTTACAACGTGAAGAGTTGTGTACAAAATACAGCAATGGTTTGGATCCGTGGGAGAGCCACCAGCCGCTCGCTGAAATCTCGTCTCGGCAAAGTCTCGTGGAGTACGCCAACTGACGAGTTCTCAGTGCTTCTGTCTTATTACCAAAGACAGAAAAATACCGTTACTTTGCTGTAACTGAAGACAGTGTATTCTCTGGTCGATAATTTAACAGTTAAACAAATACCAGAATTGGCCGATCAAGAGTCACTAGCATTTTACGTTGTCAAAACATTGCTGACTAATTCCGTACTTGCAACTCTTTGCTTCTTAATGCCGACTTGCCTTCAAAGAAATCTTTGTGCGTCTTATAAATTATAAATGTAAGTTTATCGTAAAAGTTTGTTTTCCGATTTTTCTGTTATAGAAATAAGTTATGTTGATATGTTAAGAAAAGGTATGTTTATGCCTCATCAGGCAAGTGGGTTTTTTTTGTTTTTTTGTTTTGTTTTTGTTTTTGTTTTTTTTTTTTTTTTTTGGGGGGGGGGGGGGGGGTATTGAATTGCCAAATGAAATGAAATCACGATATACTAACATAAGAAAAATGCAGATTGACAATAAAAGAAGAAAATATGCTCACCCCTGCAAAATGTCAGCGCTTAATCTTATTCTCATGCATTGTAGTTTTAACAAGTATGATGAAATTAAGATTTTAAAAAATGTAAATATAACTTCGCATGATTTATATATAAAGTTAAAGAAATAATAAAGCAAGCTACAAGCTAATCCTGTACAATTTTTATATAAATGACTGGAGACTGCAAATTGAATCAGGAGCAAAATTAATTGTTAAGACATGTCTTTTCATTCCGATTCGATTCTTAAAAATGTTATATATTGTGAATTTTTTTTACGGAATCTGGTGTAATTAAATTTCTATGCGCTTTTCAAGCATTTAGGCGATTGTGTTTTTTTTACAGTATCAGCATGAAACATGCAGTTTATCACGTAATACGCTGGGGGTTTTTTGTATTTTCCGTTATTTTTTAGATTACACTATTCAATATCTAATTTTATTTTGATTTCTAAACATCGTAAAATAAACATTAAAAAGAAATCTCAAGGTGTCATTTGAATTTTTTTTTGTAATTTGTAAAAAAAAAAATGATATGAAGGATAAAAATATCCCGGCTATTGAATTTCAAATTCAATTACAGGTAGACCCACCCAAACGTCAACTTCAGTTTCCCCCTTCGGGGCCCCTCCTGTATTTACTTATGTCGCGTGGATTTGGAGTGGGTCTCTCGGAGCTTATTGTATTGCTGCGGGTTTGAGAAGTGGTCTTTTGAAAAACTGAAAAACCGATCTATTGATTGCGGGCATTGGATGAGGACTTTGATGAGTAATTAGTTAAACCCTTGTAGGTTTAGAAGCAGGTGCCCTCTTCAACTGCTCGCAGATGATTTTTATTTCAAATGTAATTATTTCTTTAAAAATTTGCTTTGGTTATTATTTTTTATTTCAATTCAAGATTACGTCACCTGATTATTGACAGATGTCTTGTCGTCTTGTCTCCATTTTTTTTGGCGTGGTTTATTTAGACTTATTGAATAATATCTATTTTTGTTTGAAAAGAAATCATTTAAAGGTATTTTGTTTTCTATTTATTTAGTTTTGTTCTTTGAACTCATTATTTATTTATTTATTTATTTATTCATTCATTCATTCATTCATTCATTCATTCATTCATTCATTCATTCATTCATTCATTCATTATTTATTTATTTATTTATTTATTTATTTATTTATTTATTTATTTATTTATTTATTTTCATTATGTCTCCAAAAATCATTTAAATAAAATTGTGTAATCTTTTTAAGCCAAATATTTTTTAATGTCACAAAACTTTCTTCATAATTAATTAGGATTTTAAAAATGGCTCAAATTCGTATACGTATAGTTTAGTTATTGGGTTTTTTCTCAATATACTTGCTATTCTCTTTCTTTTGTATCAAATATTGCTTGGCTATTATGTGCGTTCAATTTCGATATTAAAAGAGACTATTTTATATTCATACAATGTACAGGTGCGCTTTTTTATCACATACTTAATAGACAAATATAAAGAAAAACCTCGGAAAGAATTTATAATTTTATTGATTTTACAAAGATTGCAAAGTCAATATGTAATAGTCTTCATCATATAAAAATATAAAATGTGTAACATGTTATAAATACAGCATAAAAATAAATAATTGTTTCGTACGATATTCAACAAATAAATAAGAATCAACAAGAACAATAATACTATGACGTCATCATTGTCATGCATCTAACATCGCATTTTGCATGGCGTTGTCAAGAAAAATCACCCCGCAGAGCAACCGTTTCACGGGTAACTTGGGTAAATGGATTTTTATTTTTCGATGATTAAGAAGTCAAAGTATCTTTCTGATTTCGATACACTTTGTCCAAACCTTAGCTTTGCAAATATGGCGCTCAATATCGTCTGCAACAAGTCAGTATGTATTTCTTTTCGGAAGAACCTCGGGATTTTGTTTTGGAAAAGAATCATCACAGATATTGATGGAAGTCGTTGGAATAGGAACTTAGATTAATCAGGTCGGATTCGGTTGGAATTTCCGGAACCCAGACTTTGGCGGAGTAACGGTTGGTCCCGGTTTGGTTCGGTGGTTTATTTATCTCCCAGGAGAGAGAGTGCCCGAGAAGAGGTTCCTGTTGATCCAAAAGTCCGCCCGTCTCATCTGAAAGAAGACAACAAATTACATCAAAATCTTTGAAAGGGTAGGGGCTAGTGTTTGTAAATGATAAAGAGCCGCAACGAAAGTGTCTAGTGGTTAAAACAATTAAAACGAACAAAATGTCATCCGTTATATAAAGTTTTCAGAGAAAAATGAGTAGTACTGGGTGAGTCTTTCTATCATTTGTAGGTATCATACAAGTATTCGTGTTGTATATTGCTTGATAAAGTGGCGAATGTTTGAAATATGCATACATATTCCTAATAATTGCAATTTATTACGGATTTACATAAATTATGGCCATCAATATTAATCTGAGGAAATATCAAACAAATTTCGTATTTCAACCAGAAATCGAAAAGAGAATCTTTACATTGGCGAAATAGGCAAATCATAATACCCTAAATCCTCTCAACCCCTAAGAAAAACGACCTCTGATCTTTTTTCCCTGCAATATTAAACAAGTTCTTACAGTCCCTCTACCCCAACCCCCTGCATAACCCTTCCCCACTGACCTAACCCCCAAAAGAAATAAAGGCGGAGTTTTTGTCCTGCAATGTAATAAAGCTTACCGGAGAAGTGGCAGCGGACGATGATTTTTTCGTGGGCTCTACTGTTCTTCTTCATGGCCGCCTCGGAGGGAAGGTCAGTGGTGGTCTCAACCAAGTTGGACAAATGTCCGATGTAACGAATGGCCAACCTCAAAGTGTCCACTTTGGACAACCTCCGGTCGGCGTTGAGGTTCGATGGGATGGAGTTGCGTAGGTTGTCAAACGCATCGTTGATGGATTTCATCCTCCGCCGCTCGCGCATGTTGGCGGCTTTTCGTTGTTGTTGTTTTTTCACCGGTTTGCCGGTATGCTTGTCCGTAAAGAAAAAGAAATTGTCTTCGTCCGACTCGTTGGACGCTTGGCTGTCCAAGCCGTCACTGTATTCCAGAGGTTCGTAGAAGTCCAGAAAGTCCTCGTCCAATAGGAAGGTATCCATGGCTGTCATTGTTGGGCGGACAAAAAACTTGGAAGACGAAGTCCAAAATACGGGAAAAAAATTCACCAATAAAAAATTCTTTAGGTCCAAACGCTAGTGCACTTCAAGTTGGATAGCTTTCTCATTGACAACTCCTTAATCGATTACCTCGTCATTAAAAAAGAGGAGACACCTAATGCTGATGTCGCAGAAGAGCGAAAAAAAAAATCGGAAATACTGTTGGACGGTAAATCGTCATATGATAAGAAAATAACAGTCAGTGCCTCTCTGTGTAGTGTACTGATAAGAGTAGTACACACAGGCAGGCAGAGGGTTTGTAAGTTCGATTTGACAGGACTATAGCTCTGAAAACACGGCGCACGCGACTCTCTCGGGTTTATATCGGGTTAGGACCGATTCCTACCCCATTCCCGTCCACTGTCGACCAATCAGATCGCTCGCGTGCGCCGAGGACACGGGGTTCGAGTTAACACGCCGCGGTAAATAAATAATTATTTTGGCACTAAGATATTTAAAATTGATAACGTACCCTGCTCTCTCCGATAGCAAGATATCGGGGGGAAATCGCCGACAAATTTAAAAAGACCGGATCGCTAGTGCGCGCGGCGAAGTGAAGGTTGACTAAAATTCTACCCGACCAACACTGTTTTTAGTTAAGGGTTGTTATTTGGTTTTCTTTTGGTTTTTATTTTTTATTTTAGATCAATAAAATATTTAGATAATTTATTCAATATTATTCATTTTATTGATTGGTTTTTCGATTATTCATATATTTATTTTAGTTAGGTGTCCCATCCAAAAATTTAGAATATTGGGAATTAGTCATGAACTCATTGACAATAAGAAATTGTTAAATGGTAAAAGCCAGAGGTACATGTAAGTTAAGTTTGCATTGACTTATCAATGCAGTATTTTTCTGTTTTATGCACATAAGCCCTGTTTACAAACAATACTACAAAGTAATTTTTACAATTAATTTAGTTATGTAAATTAACACTTAAAAGTAAAATTGATTGTGATCAATTCTTTAAAGTCTATCTAAAGTATATTTTAATTAAAAGAATATAAATACCAGATTCACAGACTTTAATGATTTGTTTACACCCAATAGCAAATTTAAATTATTTTAATGGTTCTGTCACAAATACATTTTTTTTTGGATAAATTTTTTATCATTTAAGATTCCATCCGTCACGCACGAGTAAAACGTTTTTCCTATTGTTGAAAGAAGTTATTTCATAACATAAGTAAATTATAGCATATGAACTTTTGATAGGAGGAAGATTATGTTTCAAATCTTCCCAGCGTCATGAACCAAAACTGATGCCGACGTATTGCGCATGCTCTATTCGGTAAACATTACAACATTAATGTACTAGTAACCATAGCAACTGTTGTTTTGTCGTAAAACCGTTAAGGAGGCTGGATAGTCAACAATTAGAACGACAGATCTCCCTTAAATCTTTAAATAATATGACATTTTTGGACCATAGACTATTATTTAGATAAGAAAAAGCCAAATATATGAGTTTTAAAATTTGAACATTTCCCTATATCATTAGACATAGAGCTCTTAGTCGAAAGGAGATACATAAAGTCTAATAATGGCCACGACCATCCAGTCATCTTAATCATCATTGGTAATTGTTGTTTCAACTTTCTCTGGTCCTTTGTCGTATGAAAAGAAAAATCCGTTGCAAAATTTTCAAAGAGTGTAAATCTTATAACATTATATATTGATGCCATCATCTAGACCACAGAGTCCAAATGTGGATCATGTTTAAAAATTTACAATTTTATAAATGTTTGCTACAAAATGCAGAATATTTTATGGGTTCCTTTCAAATGATTGAATTATATTTGAATTTATGAGATTGACTTTTGACACTTTTTAATTATCAGTATGTCAATGAACTGTGCAATAACAATGCAAAAATATCAGACAGTTTCTACAAAATTTCATCTACTGCATACCATTCAAATTTTATTCCTGACTTGTTCTTGTCTTAATTTAGAATTTTCAGAACCCAGCAACCATGCGTCTGTAGTGTATATTTCGTTTGGTTAAGTTAGAATTGACTCATTTTCTGGCTTTGTACTGCCCAATAAATTACTCTTAGCCTGTACCACCTCTGCCCGACCTTCTATACATAGAGGACACGGTTTGGGAACATTGAACAGTATATTTCCAAAGATCCCCCTTTAATGTGACATATGATAACTGGTAATAACTCTAAATTCATATCTCATCAAATGCCATTAACTGTTAAATAAATGGTATGTTCATTCTGAAAATAAAGTAAATAGGCATACAGAAAGGAATTCAACTCGTCCAAAATGGTACCATTGTGTAATGGAAGAGAAGATAACAAAATGGTTTCTAGATCTTCAAACGGGGGGAAATGAATGAAATAAATTAACCCATGAATAAAGAAAGACCTTGACAGATGACCTAGGAAAAATATATATTTCGACAAATTATGGTTTGAAAAATGGAATATCATAAATTGTCTCTGTGAACAAGAATTGATTATGACTTCAGCGCGTCTCGACAATTTATTTTAGTCCACACTGTCCTGTAAACGTTATACAAAAAATCATTTTTTATTATAAAGTGAAGAAGAGACATTAGATCAAAGGCACGACTTTTTTGAGCTAGAAAAAAAAGACATCTGAGAATTCATACAACATTCATTCTCTGGATTCAACCCCCAATTCAATTTGTAGCGAAGAACCATGCAGAGAGAAAAAAACTAAATAAAAAATAGTGTAATTTTGATATGGGAAATATGTCTTCTCTCAAAATTAATAGGACTGCATGACCGTTGCAATATCTAGACTTTATAAATCACCTTGATGCAAAGAGCTCTCAATAAAGATACAGGAAAACATTCAAAAATTTGGAATTTTCCTTTACTAAATGCTATAGTTTATGGCTATTATTAATAATTAAAACTTAATGTCGATTATGATCTGATGGGGAATTTGTTGAATATTCAGTCGTCTTAACGTTTTAGTTTTTAAAAATATGATTAGGTATGACAGATTTGATTGGGTCGGGTTTTTGGGGTGATAAACAGATTATTCCCGTTATAATCGCCGGGTCATACAGGTCCGTGCTCCATTCACACCTCTAGCTTTATCACAATAATTCTCCATGACAAGTCAAGCTTAAATTTTCTTATCGCTGATAAAAATTGTTGTTCCTTCTATTTCTGATCTGCCTTCCGTCGTCACTCCTAATCCGCATGAATTTCTATATCACGGACACTGCATGGCAATTCAAGATTTATAAGTGTTTAACTTTCATTCATGCTTACAATTCAAGTTTTTACAGTGTTTATTTTGTGTCTTTTCGATTTTGTAGCGATGAATTTTTTTTTTTCGATTTTGTTATGCGTTTTTGTGTTTTGGGGTTTTTTTGTGTCGATTTCTAGTATGTTCAGGAAGGATCTACCTTAGTGTTTTAAAAATGATTTGAATAACTATAAACTATGAATAAATGAAATAAAATTCAGTCTATTTTTAACTTTTAAATTAAATTGGAATGTTTCCCTATTTGTTTATTTGTTTGTACAGAGCTCTTCTTCTGAAGGAGATTCATAGAGTCTAAAAATAGCCATTACCATCGAGGTCTCTTAATCCTACTTCTGTGACGGTTAATTCTTGTTTTTTCGTTATATCGTAATATTTGTTTATTGTTGTTCTTCCTACTGTTTTACAGATAATGTAAAAATGTAAGTACTGTAACGGTGTATTTTTATGGGCCGGGGTTAATAGTACTTCATCATATTGTTTGGTTGTTAATGTTGACTTTGTTTATTGTTGTCTTTGTTTACTGTTGACTTTGTTTAGTGTTGTCTTTTTTTACTGTTGTCTTTGTTTTTTGTTGTCTTTTTTACTGTTGTCTTTGTTTACTGTTGACTTTGTTGTTGTTTTGTTGATAATTTTTAATGGTAGGTTTATCGCTGTTATTTCCTGATGCTGTTATCTTTGTTGTTAATGTTTCTTGTCGATTTGTTTTGTTATAAAACAACAATTTGACCATCCAGCCCCCTTAAATGGAATTAGTTCTGATAGTTTTATTTCATCCTGTTGTCTTTGGAACTGCTAATTGTTCGCTAACATTTGTTTCTTTAAGTTCCTGTGTGTGTATTTTTAATAACAAAAGAAGTTATTTCAAGTGCAATATGATAAAATATAAGTATACTTTCTAATCAAATTTGGGGCAACAATCACCGCATTGAGTTCTGAAGGGGTAAGGGAAATTAATATAGTCTTTTTCATATACATGTACAATGATTCTTTGATTTATCTGCTAAAGCGTCGTTTGAATAATCAAATTTTTATTCATAAATTAATATGAATTATTCAAATTAGATTAACAGACATGACATCGATAAACTTTAAACCAAAGCACCTACTTAAAACTTTCAAATTGTCTGTGCATAAGTAAAAATCATTAAAGATGCATCTAAATAAGTTGAGATTATGATAATTATGCGTATATGTTCAATATTTATAAACACTGTAAAAGATTATTTCATACCTCCATTTAAATATGTGTATTTTTTTTAAATTGATGTAGGAAAATATATATATAATTATTCCGTTTAGTTACCTGCACTAATTGACACCCGACCGGTTAAAACGAGAAAACGACGCCGATATTATCGATAATCGTTTACTTCCGGAAATTCGTTACCGAGTTTTCGTGGATTTGTTACAGCTCAAATAACGAATGATCCTTTACGGCGCGGAAATTGAATATGTACACGTTCAAAAAAATTTAAAAGGGGGGTTTAATGAAAAATTCCTCAAGCAGTGCACAAAACTTGATCCCTCAAAAAGAAGATGTAATACTTTCTCTTTAAATGCGTATCTTTTGACCTCTTATGACCATATTGTATCGCGAGTATGCGCTGTTTAGCCTTCATATCCTGCCAGCATCCGGTCGGCCTTTTCGATCTTCCGTAGACAAGAGAGTTTACCGACAAACGATGCTAGGTATCCCCCGTCTCCTCAGAATAAAGCAAACCTTCACCATTCTTTTCCTATGTCAACAATATGTGCCGAATTATTTGATTAGCACACAAAAACGATTATTAGAAGCAGCTAGTGTCGAAATGAATGATTTAATTGTTCTCTCCGTTCCAATATTAAATTTTGTCTGAATAAACAATGAATAAAGTTTTCTACTTAAAAAGCACCCCTACTAGCTTTGTCGGTCGATTGGGGAATTCCTTGTTTGAATTCGTTTCAGGGCTATTATGATATTAATACAAAAACTTGAATGAGTCTTGCTATAACACTTTAATTGAATATTAAAAGCCGAAGAAAAGAAAATTTTCTTTTATTTGTCGAATAAAGAATACTCTCTTTGTCCGCACAGTAACGCTTCGATTTTCTTAACAAAAATAGAAAGTTGATTCCGAAAAAAAAGATAAAATACAGACAAAGATTTCAAAATGGAAAAAGTTACATTAATTTTTTTGTATTTTTAAGTGCAGAAGTTTTAAACAGTTTTTGTGTGCATTTCTCGAAAGAGGGGATACGTGAATGAAAGCATGTATTGAACAATCTCTCTCTCTCTCTCTCTCTCTCTCTCTCTCTCTCTCTCTCTCTCTCTCTCTCTCTCTCTCTCTCTCTCTCTCTCTCTCTCTCTCTTACGTTGTAAGATCTGTCTTGTTATCAAATCTTAACAACACAGCTTACCAGTTTCATATCGATATAATAATTGATCAAATTCATTATAATAATTCAGAGAATGCAATCCGTGTATTAGAAAAAATATTCAAAGAAAGGAATCTCTCATGTACTTAACTAAATTAAACCGATTTATCCTCCATCTATTTACATGTAAAATGACACCCAACTTGCAAACCTGCCTGGAGTTTAATGTCATATCAAATTAATTCGACCTATGCAGACTACAATTTAAAAATATCTTTCTTGAGAATTAAATTTTTAAACGCGTTTTAATTCACAGAGTGAAAAATAAAAAGTGAGCCACATGAAAAAAAAAAGATACAACTTAAGATCTTTTGAATTTAATTTTGTTGGCGATAAAATTAGCGAAAGTATACGCATAAAATTAAATTGATGAGAGAAATAGAAAAAAAAAAATCAAATTTTATTAAATTTAATTCGTTGACTGAGTACCATATATGCACCTTTCTATTCTCGACATTTTACTAGCTCTTAAGTCTCATCTATGGTGCTCTAAAAGTTTGAGAATACTCCTTCAGTTAAGAAGCTAAGCATGCCACTTGGATTTAAATACGGACCGTTTACTATGTAGCGAGTTATTTTGGAGCAGACGACAAGTCACGCGCGACACCCGTTCCTCTCTTCGTTGTCACGCGCGTTCTGGCGGCTGTTTATTTACCTGTAAATTTCAAACGTCAACTGGGGCATAGAGAAGGTACACAAATACTGACAACAGGTACTCGTGTGTTAAAACATCTCCGGAAGAGGAACTGTTGGTTTTTCATACCTTTATTTGATCGTCTTACTGTTAAAGTTCTGTTTAAGCCGTTTAACACTGCTTTGCTGACACGAGATGGGATAAGGCTCAAATGGTGTGATAAATTTTAACCACAGTATAACTGACAAAAGAGAAGTCGGATAAATATACTATCTCAGCGATAAATAATTATGTCAGTGCACGTGCCATTATAACGCGATTTCAAAAAAAATCAAACGTGGCCTATAATATACCATTGCTTATAGAATATTACCATTTAAACTATTAATGTAGCTAACCTGCCAGGTGAAATATTTACCTTTGTAAAAACATCCCAAGAGCTAATAATAACTGCAAAAGAAAATTATTTTCCTTTAACGTATTTAGATAATCCCATCGAAATGATATAAATTATTTCAATATTTAAATTTTAAAATTTGGTTTACTTTAAATAAAATTTTTTAATTCGGTTGTAAAATTTAATTTCCTACAGGTACAAGTCCATGTTTATACAGTTTTTAAATACAAAATTTTTTACAGATATTGAGGATACAAAGATTTTTTTTTCCAAAAATTACGAGTTTGTGTATTTTCTGTAATCTTGACCAACTTTCTCTGTAGAAGATCACTAAAGCCAGGCTGGCAGGTAGTAGTTGATGATGCAGACATAAAAAACCCTGCAAACTTGCAATACTTTATTTCTTTTTTCACGGATGGAATCACGTGCATTCTTAATTCATTGATTTTATGCAGCATCATACACGTACATAAACAGTTAAAATTCATAAAAATGTTCTATGTCTGCATGTTGACAAGAAATACTTTAAAATAAAGTCTCTCTAACTTGCAAAGTAATTTTGAAGACCCATGCAATAAATTAAGTTCATAAAAAATAACTGCAGAAATTTACTGTACAGCTCTACGCAAAAATTTTGAATGCAATCAAAACTTTTCAACCAAAATTTGTCCTTGAAGCCTAAACAAGTACAAATACTGCTCAAAGTTTGATTTCTTTTTTATAAATACGCGTTTATGACCAAATTCTGTTGACATAAGACATGTTTACAATATATCTAAGCAAGGTATCTGCCGCTCGCCTTCCGATAAGCATTAGAAATAACATTGATACAGACTCTATAGTCTGAACATCTCAAGAGGCACTCAGTCTGTGTTTATATAAAGCTAGCAATTACGTATCATAAACGGCCTGCTCTCTTTCATTTCATGGAAATCAAAATAAAATCGTGATTTGCAATCTTTTGTCAAATATGGTTCAGTAAATTGTCAATACACGGTATGCATGTTATCTACGTACGGACAACGAGGCAATTGGTCCACTCCAAAGAGACCAGATTGCGCAATGATTTCACGTGCAATTGCTCTTATTGCATATTGTATGAAACATTCATAGAATGTGCCGTTAGTTTTTTTTTTTTTAAACATTTCCATGGTTTAATGTTGAACTTTTATACAACTTTTTAGATGTAAAAATATAATGTTGCAAAAAATCAGGCTATAGTACAATTCATTCAAACAGAATTAATATTGCTCATTTGTTAAAAATAGGTAAATGCATTGAATACCAAATATGTTATGTGTTTATATAATTCAATATACATTTTACAAGTATTTGCTAACTTTCATATCGTTTACATATTTCATTGAAGGGTAAGCGCATTGTAAGTAATACATGGACCTTTTGATTCATTTGCAATTGTATGATTTTTAATGATACATGTATATACATAGATAAACCCCGAAAACTTCCAAAAATGCAGCTTTCCTATCGACGGCCTTAGCAACCTTATTTCACTATTAATTTAAAAAATAAATCAATAGTATTCCAATGAAAAGTGGAAGTAGACGAAATTGTCGACGATGATAAAGAAAATCCCGTGTCATAAAAGAACAGTTTGATCCGAGGCTGAGCCATTTGCTACATTTGTCTGAGTGAATATTTCACTTTCATGGGGCGTGGTTGATGAAATTCCTTAAGGGTATCGAACATATTTGGTTGTAAATTACAGACAATCAACTGTGTGAAGACCTAATGTGGTCAGTCAAGAAACAGACGTTACGAATAATCAACCTTAAACAGACCATCAATACTCGGCGCATTTCGTCAATTAGCGACTGTTTCTTTTTGGACAGGTCAAAAAGGTCGGGATCGGCGTTCCCCTTAAGCGCGCGCGAGGTCACGGGGGTTCAAGTACAATCACCTGGCCTTTGACTTGGAAGAGTTATGAAGATCTTTGTCAACAAGGCGGACAATGTTTAGGGTGATAGAGATACGGCCATTAAACAGATTCAGATAGCTCGGACCCATTGTCAACCTCCACCGTCCATATTTGTTTCTCCCGGCAGGTGAGAGAGATGTTTTTGATTACCGCTGTCCACCAGGCGGGATGTTTGCTGAGGAGAATAGAACAATAGTTATGATCCCTTATATCAATACTTAATCAGCCGATAGCATAGCGTTTTCTTGTTGATATATGAAAGATTTTTGTCAAATACTTGCCACACACCCGCCACTAGCCGGGGATAATTGCGTAACGGGAATTTAGAGTTTTGAAGTAGTTACAGTTAGGATTAACTTGATATTTTGTAAAATCGTGATTGATGTGATTTTTTGTTAATTCATGATTCAAATTTACGAATAATTCATTTTTTCTACCTCAATCAATGATACATGTAGTTAAATAACTACAGAAGTTGTAATACAAACATTATATTCCATCAACGCAACGGTGTAATTCAGCATTTGTTAATGCTCTTGGAGAAAATTATCTTTAAAAGTAACGTATTTTGATGATAAAATAAAAATGGAAGTCCATTTATTGAAAATGTATCAAAATCATTCTACATGTAATTGATTATTCTATTTTGTGATAAATATCATTATTATAGCAAGTATAAATAATTGCTTATCAAAATGTACACATACTTCATTGCATACCCTAGATAATTTAATTTTGTGTACCTAGAATGTTTTAGATAATCAGATTTTAAAAAGAATATACCAAAAATTTCTTTTAAATCAATTGACTTTACAAAAAAGGCGTGAACCCGTTTTAACCCAAATCCGAGGTAAAGAGAAAAGAGAATTGACAATGTCAGGAGAATGATAATAAAGCTGTGAAGTTGTAGTTTTAATCATTGCCAATTACAGATCCTGTTGATAATTAGCCCTACTCACGCACTGAACCTTATCATGAACAAATGGTTATCAAATTTTCAAGTAACAGATTAAGGGTGCTTTGTAGAGTGCACTAATCTCGTATCTACGTCGATGCGCACGTGACGCGGCGAGAGTTAAACGTGATGTCGAGTTCAAACGTACGCCTGATGTCGCACGGCCAAAAGTGCAAAATCACGAAAGTCACGGAATGAAACAGGGCTCTAATTATACATCGAAAAAAAATATTTCTATAACAAAGAAATTTAATAACTACAAAAAGACAGTGTGTAAAATTGATGTGCAAAGTTTAAAATTATAAAATGTACATGTGTATTTTTAAAAAGAGGAGAATGCGTCCTGAAATGACAATTTCAGGCTCTGATATCAGATACACCTTTACTTTTACAAGTCTTTTAGAGTGAACATACAGGAAGACGATATTCATAACAACAGTTTCTATAATTGTCTTTTCTGAAAATTAAAAAAATCATTATTTATTATCTTAGAGCGACATATTTTAACACTGTGCCTGAAAATTACGTTTTATCTGAATATCCATTGTGATAATCATGTGATGGCCTATTGGAGTATTAGACCACTTTTTTTTAAAATGTGACTGGCCTGCTTTGTGAGATAAGAATTTTAAAGTATCCTGTAGGAAAATAATTAGTCGGGAATAAATCAAAAAAATTGTGAAGGTTATTTTGTGAAAATCAAGTAAGATTTTCTAAAATTCTACAAGTTTTTTATTTCCTATACATGTAGGCATAAAAAGAAAGTATTTCCTACAATGGAAATTTATTTCAGACGGTAGTTTTCCTGTATGAAATTAAGTTTTTCCATCGGGGTTACGTTTGATCCTATCTGAATTTTAATTCTTATAAAAAGTACTCTGATTTCGGCAGAAAATTATACATAATTTGAAATTTTAAATAGGCAAAAAATATTCATAAGAATCTTTTATAAAGGTAAATAACCAATGAAAGTGAGATGCATCATAAACAAAAGTGGCTCATAACATAATCGACTCTTTAAGTCTATCAGAAGATATGTTTGATTTTTTTTTCTTTGGAAACAGCATCATACACTGGCCATGGTGTAAAACTTTTACCTTTGCACATGCATAGTTATCCGGCACATATTTCAAAAAGTATCTTTTACGAAGCAACTGTTATATATATGGTTTTATTACGGTTTTACTAAAGGTCATATCTATAAAACCTTAATACATGTATATGTGACTGAGACACTACGATCAGTATGTATTTCAACAGTATATTAATTTTTTGTGCCTTCGCAATCTATGACAAAAATTTATTGTGATTTGTTATTATTCTTTGATTTATATGTTGTTTTCTCCTAATGAAATTCATGCATGTTCTTTAAAATTGCATCAAATGATTCATCAGATTTCCTGAATAAAGTTAATATATAGTATTTCTTATTCAGATGTCAATCAATTTTTAAACTTTAAACGATGAACCCTATTGTTGTGATGATGACACATTTGTTTATCTTAAAATTAAAAAAAATTTCAAGGTGTTGCTGTTATATGTTTATAAACACAAATAATAGACAACATGAATGGGGAAATATAAACACTAATATTAGATAATGTGAGGGGAGAAAATAATAAAAAGCCTCGAGACCCTAGTTGTACCATTTCTATTCAACCCAAAGAACAGGAAATCGTTTTCTATAGTAAAGAGACATTTTATAAATCAACTCGATCCCCTTGTATAATATTTATCATTTGTTGGATGCTTAGTCAGTTCTGTTCAAAGTGTCAGTCTTTGGTGTCTTGCCTGCAGCGTTAATAAGTATTTGAATAGTTTGAGGCACAGTGGGGACCCAAACATTGCTTACACACGGGCACAAACCGTCAATTCATCCCACTTCCTCCCAAAAAAATCAAGGTTACCTCACAGGCTTTTATGTCGACAACGCCCCAAAGAAATAATAAAAAAGTTCACACCCTACTGTCGATTTGTGACCCTGTTATGATAAAGATCATTTGTAACATACACCTATGAATCCAGGTCAAGACCAAATCATTTCAGTAAAAATGTTTTTTTTTTCCTTTTTTTAGGTTTTTATTCAACTCTATATTAGAAATCTTACTAACAGACGTATTTACTTATTTAATGCCTACTTACAATCTATAATATTACACTCAATTTTTAGTTGGTTGACAGTTTGGTATTGTCATTTTTTCATGTACTGTCTTAACAAAATGATTTCTTCTAATCAATAATCCTTAAAATATATATATATATATATATATATATATATATATATATATATATATATATATATATATATATATATATATATATATATATATACACACTAACAACGACAACTGATCGGATTCTGATTTTTTCACCATTTCATTTATATGAATAGTTTTAAGTATATGAGAATAATGAGTATGATATTTTATATAAGTTAAGATAATTAAAGAGCTTAATGTGATATACACATAATAATGTTTGATACTAATAAACCACTTTCTTTTCTATTGAAACTTTCATATCGGTAAAAGCAAATAATATGTCTTTAGGTAGGCGGTGTTTTGTTTTAGTTTTGTATCTTATTTGCATCAATTATCAACAACTCTAGATTGTTTTTAGCACAATTATGAAATCTAGATTTTATTTGCATCAGATATCAAGTTCAAGTTAAGGTTATTCATTACAGAATACACAACATCATAAATCGTCGAAGGACGACATCTTTTGGTCATACAGAAAAACGATAAAAGTAAAAATGGACATAATAAAATCAATATACTTATGTAATACTTTGGTACAAAGGATCAGAACAAGAGAGAAAAACAAAGTGGAACACACAGCATAGAAAATATTTTAAAATAAAAGTTAGTGACTCAGGATGTTATTTGCATAAGTTATAAACTCTAGATTGTTTTTGCACAATTATCAACACAAATTTTATTTGCATCAATTATCAAGTCTGAATACTAGTGCAAACTGATCACTAAATAGAAAGGTTAATACACTTGACTTCTAACATTATTTAAATTTGTTATTATAAGATATTTTTTAAAAGTCTAGTAGATATTTTTGTTTTGCCTCTGATTATAGATTGACGCTCTACAAGATAAACGTGCGTCATATAATTACAGACAAATAAAGTTTGGCAAAAACATGGCAGACAGAACGACTTTCCATTATATTTTGTTCTTGTACGTACATGTATATAGATACATAAATGTCCAAAATGTTTTGGTCCTCAAGAAATCAAAAAATCAAAATAATTTTTGTGTAATTACTGGATATATACAGAAATTTCTACAGCACCAACTCGACTCTCCACAGGAAAAAGCTCTGTAATTCAGTCAACTAAATGTTAACTGAAAGGTCTGGAAAGGTGACTGAACGCCTTAGTTTTGCTGTTCAACCCCCTTTTAGATATCTTTCATCAATTTTTCAGTTGACTTAATGGCAGTATATCATTATGCAGAGCTACTGGTGTGCGACCAGTTCTCGCCGAGTACCATTTCTCGCCCGTACATTATGACGTAAGTTTATATGTTGATAAAATGACGTCACAATATACTGGCGAAAAACTGGTTCTCGGCGAGAATTGGTGGTTGATAGACTAAAATTGGTCAGGACCGTGCAGCCCTCATGAAGGGGAAGGATAATGATACTATTATAGACAATTCCTAACTATAAAAACATATATTATTGAAAGTAAATACCGGGGTATATTGAAAAATGCATCAGCAGTGTTTTCCAGTCTCGTCTCACCCCCTCACTATTTACAGTTTTTCACATTTTCGTCATGTATTTGAATAAATGGCCCTTTTTCACCTTCAACTATGTTGTGTCTTTTCTAATTTCATTAAAAAAAACAGTACAGTCGTCTTGTCTCTTTATAACAAAGAAACATAAAATATATAATTGAAAGTGTATAGAAATGTATTCAAACTTTAAAGCTAAATCGTCGAATTTTATTTCAAAGTGATAGTTTATGGCTAGAGGAATGATGGAAGGATACATGATCATCTTGCCCCTTGTAAATGAGATAGATTGTCCAAATTGAATCTCATCTCAAGAGGCTGAGAAGAGATATCCGTTATTCTATTGTGTCATAATGGACATCGGAAATGTTGAAACTTTGAATAAATATATTGATGTTATGCATTATTTACGCTAACCGTAGTTTGAATCACATTTTACTGGTTAACGATTTTTTTTGGCGTTTCTTGTAATTAGGAGAACCGTCTTTGAAATCAGATGCGGAAATTCTCATGCACTATCGATTAAATCCGAGGACATTTGTTTACATACCGGATTTTCGCTACGTAAGTATTCCACTTTTACAATTCCTACGGCGCTGTGTAAACCCCTTCCTTGATTTACACAAATGAAATATGGATGTTTCGGGGGGTGTTGGGGTAATTACATCACGTATAATTACAACCGTTTAAGGGATTTAGTAGTACTAGGTTTGGGTTGTGATTATATCTGGAATTCTATATCCAAAACTTTTCCTATTAAAGATATATTTACAAAATTTTTATTAAATTTTTTTTTGAATTTTTTCCATCATAACATCTTTTATGAATTTAATTTCATATCATCCCTTTGAATAGAACCACTTTGGGTTAATGTCATTTTTCGAATGGTAATATTTTTGAAGTCCGCTTTCAATTTGACGTATGAATGAGTGAAGTCTCCGTTCTAAATTACATCTGAATCGGTTTTTGTGGCAGTAAAGGGCTATATCTTTTATGGCGTTTCAGACATACAAAGACGATAAAATTTAATCTTTTAAAGATCATTATGTCAGCAAAATGAAGTTTTAACGGAAAACTAACCGATGTTTAGTCGAACTTTGACACGTAAATCACAATATGTAATGAAATGAACCCAGATTAATAGCGAAGTTAAACCCCCTGTCGATTGCAAATTTTCCGTGTTTGAGGAACCAGGAATGGCTCGTAATTAAATTCGAATAGAAAGATTGGACGGCAGCCGACGTAAATATAACAAGCAATCCGATTGGTTAATTTCTTTCACAGCACGTGTTTCTGTATTTACATTGGATATGAAAGAAAATACAAAAATCAAAGGGTCCTGTAATTAATATTCAAAAGGATAAAGCCTTTTCAGAACCGTTAATCATGATGTTTGAGAGGAAATTATACAATACAGAAATACACCTTGAAGTATATTAAATCTTCACAATCAAAATTTAATGTTACCAACCTTTTAATGTTGATAATGCAAAACAGGAAACTACAAACTAATGGATTTATCTACAAAACTAAAATGGTGAAATTTGAGTGTTTTCAATAATGATTGCATAGTTCAGTTTTATGGATTATATTTATTTCACAAATCATGGAGTACCTACAGTTCGACAAAATTGTGACATCTCCAGACTCTTCCGATCCAGCTTTCGATGACGATTTTCCTCTTATGTCCGACGATAGCCAAGAGGATTCCTCCTCCCAAGAAGGATCCATACATACATCACAGCAGAAAGGTAAGAGGAAAAAGGACAGCCCATTTCACCAGATTCAGCAGAGAGAAGCAGCAAATCTACGCGAGAGAAAACGCATGCAGTCCATCAATGAAGCTTTTGAAGGTCTGAGAGCTCATATTCCGACACTACCTTACGAGAAAAGATTGTCCAAAGTGGACACACTGAGACTTGCTATAGGTTACATTGGCTTTCTGTCGGAACTCGTCAAGTCCAACGCTGGAACCGCCAATTCCAACCAGACCGCGTACAAAGAGAAACACCGAAAGGTCATCATAAACTGCCATTATAGTGAGTCAAGTATTCATGTTATAATTGTCCTTTCCGATATATTGTATTTTTATCAAAGTCATGTTGTATATTTTATTTGTTAGAAATAGAATATATCGGAAAGGACATTAAATATGTTTGTCATTTCTTTATGGTTTATCAAGGATCATGTAAAAAAAAATGTTTGTTTGTGTTACTTAATTAAATAAATTTTTAAAAGAATTTAAGCAATATTTTATTGTAAAAAGACTTTTTAACTTGTCTTTTTTAAAGAAAAACTATTGCTTTTCCGTAGTGGCAAATGCATTAAATAGTTGATGAGAATCCTCTTTGAATATTGCATTCCAAAAATTACACCATTTTATTTTCCTAGAGTCAATGTTGTCAATTGATTCAATTTCTCTAAAGTTTAAATTGTTGATCGCAGAATACCGGTATGCCAATCAAACTATTCTTTAATTTAATTTTAGATGTTTATTACCTCTTAACAAATAAAGACAGTCTTTCAAATTTTGACAAACACTTTTCTTTTGTGAAAACAGAAAACAAATAGTTTAAAATTGTAAACGTATACCAGTAAACAATCAATTCTATTTGGAATTCATTTTAAACGAATATCTTTTTCAATTTTAAATGGGATTTTTAATTATAAATTTTAAAATATAAAATATATATATATATATATATATATATATATATATATATATATATATATATATATATATATATATATATATATTATATATATTATATATTATATATATTATATATATTATTTTTTATATTAATATTATATATTTTCTATTTTCAATATGATATAGTTTTAATATGCAACCTTTATTCAAACAGAAAGGTTTACGCATGAAGATGTAACGTTAATTTTACGCCTGTGTTTTCAGACCAAAGAAATCAATACACAGGAAAAATTTCTTATATTAGACAATTTGATAATAGATAGATATAAATAAATATTTAAATCCAATCTTTTGTCGAATGTTTTATAACATAAATCAGACGGCTAGTTTCCAATTTTATCAATAACATGTCCCATTATAATGAGAAATTATCCCTTTTGCCAATTCCAAATTTCCTCCTGTGCGTTGTATAAAAATAATACTAATTTATTCATGTCCTCTATAAATACTTTTTTATCTGTCTCTGAATTACAAATTTATTGTCTTTTATATGTTAAAGCGTTTCCCTTTCAACATTCTACGAAGGTTCTTAATTTATTTATAAACACTAGTGAAGATAAGAAGATTTAAATGTCCTCTTTTCTTTTCTTTCCGATCTCGTGACAGCCACGCGAGCAGACGACATCGCACGTGGCTGGCTCCCTCTGGCGGGTCACTCTTTGTCGTGGCGGGATGAGAAGAACCCGGGCCTCGGGCCAAACCGGACAATGTTTGCCAAGACTTGGGTACCAGAAGATCCCACGAAGCACAAATCAAAGCAGGAGCTCTATAGTGAAGACGTTGTTCAGGCCGACTCCACCATCAGCCTGTAGTTGTGACGAAAAGAGATCAACATTTCAAGTCACTCAACTCAGTCCTCAGTCCAAATCCTTTAAAGAAAAGAGCATAAATTTGAGGTAAAAATAGACTTGAGGCTGAGTATTGACTTGAGCAAAGTTAAAGACGGTGGGGGCCTGGCCTCACGACCATTAACTGCAGGTTAAAAGATTTTTAAAGTCAAATAATGTATTTTGGATTCAGTGTGGTGATAAATTGTTCTCAGTTATCTCTTAGTGCAATGTTTTGAGATATAAATTTACAGCCAGACTTTAATCGAAAAATTTACATTTTTTAAATTTTATGCACCATTCACCACAGCTTATTGTCTTCAAGCAAGATCTCAAAAATCTTCACAATTCTATTTCAATTTTTAAACTCAAACCGGGCATCACTGTCATCAGTATTTTAAAACTACTACACTCATATCTCAACTTAAATTATTTGAGGTGAAACTTTAAAACTCTCAAATTTGAGGTTGAGAATTAAAACGAGAAACATTGACAACTGCGGGACCTGTTTTATATGCATGTACATGAATCTCATATAATATTTGATTTTTACATGATGTGTTATTGTATGTGTTAAAATTATTTTATATTTGGTAAGGTGAACATCACAGTAAGGCTGTCCTTTTTATGAAAGAAAATTTTATGTTAATTTAAGTGATTTTTATTTATCAAGTAAAATTTATAATGATAAGTTCTATGATTTTGTAACATATTGCCTTAATATACGATGAACATAGCTGAATTTGTCTTTCATTATTGTTTTCTAGTCTTGCAACTATTATTTTTGATTTATTCACAATATTTAAAGGTAAATAGTTTACATTCTTACAAATTGTTTGAAATCAAATTAGTATGAATAAATACTTCTTTCCTTGTATTTCTAAGTTTTTTTCTTTATTTGCTAACAATAAAAAAAAATTATCGTTCGCCCATTATTTTATTGTATATTCTACTTACAATCACATCTTTTCAAAATAAACATAGTGATTTAGATAGATACGAAAATAAATTTATCCGTTTGTTTAACAAATGAAAAAAGATTTCCGACTCCAGTTATATTTAAACAAGTCGAGCAGCTTCCCGGCTTATGAATCAAAGGTTCAGAGGTCATTATTACGAGACAGTGTGCATTTCGGGATACGATCTCGTTGCCCGGATGCAGTTGTCGTCTGGTAGTGTCAGCCATGGCAATGACGAAACTAGTTTTTTGGAGTTGCTTTAACTCTCGTAATTTTCCAGTTGAAATTTCACTAATCGGCACGTGGCGAAGTCTATGGAGATAAATGATGTTTGGTCTGTGGGATTTGATATCGAATTGTTCTTAATAAAGTTGTTTTTGATAGGGCTTTTTGATATTTGTTTTCATTTGGAGATATGGTAGGCATGTGCATTGGCTCCTGCCTAGAAAGTGTTCGCGTGCCGCGTAAGGGTACGTAGTCAAGAGGGTAACAATTTAACTCTGTAATGTATTTAAATCTGTTTCATCTATTTTTGGCATGGCGTAGTGGGACATTGTTTACGCATCACATGAATAAAGTTAAAATTTTTAATGAATATTTTGACTAATTATTGCTTAATACTTCGGAATGCAAGACGATCAGCTGCACTACGTATTATCAAGTTGATTACTAGATAGATGTACATATGGGGTTTTTTTTCGCTTTGTGTAATTTATTTGTTCTTATTTATTTATTTTCCATGAAAGTGCATTCTCGTTGTAAACATATATGTATTATGTTTATACATAAACTACAAGAATAATATTTCTTTACAATCCTGAAAATTAAAAATGCTTGAAGTAACGACGAAAATAAAGTTTCAAAATGTTTACAACTATTTAGTGTCCATGTCCGCGAATCAACTTTGTAATATAGGGAAAGATTTCTCTTTAGTTAAGTAATCTTAAAGTACAATGTAGCTATAAATACTGCCGTTTACTGCATTTCATTTTATCAAATTGAGTTAAATACATGATACATAAATAAATACACAATTACTTTTTATTGTCGTTAACTTTGAGGTTAGATAGTTTGGTAAAAATAAAATTCAGTATACGACAATGCCTTTATCATATTGTCATGTTGTAAATTTTGAATTGACTAGGTGGGTGTAAATACAAATTTTCATGTTGTAAATTTTGTATTTACACCCACCCAGTAAATTCAAAATTTACAACACGACAATATTTCGGATACCTCAAAACTCATTTCTTATTTATCATGATTGTATTGTATTTGCTTTATCCCTTCAGAAATAAAGAGATAATGTCGATAATATAAAAAATAAAATAAAAAACACTGAGAATACTGCAGTTTTATTTTCATATTTCTGTCTCCAATCGTTAATAGTGCTGCATTGAGTGTCCATAATGATGTTGCAATGAGCCCCTTTAATGAACGTCTGATGAGTTTTAAATTTCGCAATAAATGACTCTTCATTCTAGCAATTCGTCGACGGATATGAGATCATATTAACGACATCCGAAAGTGGACCGTGGCCATCTCAGGTACCCGTATCACGCCGGCAGGTAAACAACAGAGCCGGGTCGTACCCGGTAGAACATGTTTACTCATGATTAAAACAAATATTGAATGTCGACAAAAAGAACAAGTTGCACGTGTGGAACCTCTTGCTCTCTCTAAATGGCTAAAAATATTATTGATTACGTTTTTGCTGCAAAATTAAAAACGGTTAGAACATAATATGATTACGCAAATTCATTTTATAGTTATGTTCCAAATAACTTCATGTATTTGTAATTTTCAAAAGGCGTCCTGATGTTATATTAGAGAAGTATAATTGTAAAAACACTTCTTCATGTAATACATAGTGAATTTTCACTCTCGGAGTTTAATTTTAAGTAGATTCATCATTATGAATAACACTTATATAAACAAGTTTGTGTTATTAGCGCAGTCTCAAAAATTGATCAAATGTATTATATGGACTTCTGATTTTTACAGAAAAGGGTCTCCTCCTTTCTTTTTCTTTTTAGTCTTTGTATCAATAAAGTCAACATTCAGAAACAAAGGTTTTAGAAATAGAGTTCATACAAGTTCACTTTTCGTTTCTTTTTCAATCTTGAAACAACGAAATTAATGATTTTCTTGACCTCCAAATCATCTTTTTGAAAACAGAAGATTCTCAATGACAAAACCGCCGGACCAACGGATATTCTATTTCACTTTTTATTTCTATCAAAACATTAAAATTATATGAAGATAAAACTACAAGGGAAAGATGCATAAAATCGGACAGTATAATTAATCGGTTTTAAGGTTCTCCGCCAGAGTTGGGCTTTAATTGCTGGTGTGCAGAAACCTTTTGTACCAAGGCACCGGTCACCCACTCAGAAACATGCAGTGTCCGCAACCATTTGAATGTTCTCGAAGATAGATCGGGTGATCACTTTCTCTGCGAGATTTGCAACGGGAGTTTGGCCCCGTGGCCGGCACGTGACACTAGACCATCGCTCCTTTCAAACAACTGGACGCGTATACGTAAATAAAGTCTCCATTTTCCCTCAGCGACATGGGGTCTGGCCTTGTCTTGTAGACGACCGAAGATGAAGCTGCAGACCATTAAAACGACATTACTGTTTTGTTTGCTTCTTCCGGCAACTGATGATGAAAGTTTACATAATAATGTGCAAGTCATTTGGTCATTACATTGCCACGCCCAGTGACAGTCTGCGGGGAAACATGATACAAACCGTTAAACTGCCCTCAAAAATGACCAGCGGCGCATAAAGATTGGTGTTTAGAAATGAATGATGGCTTTATGGAGGCAGTTTCATGACCAATTCTTAACTGCAGCGTTCTTCAATGGGAAGTCCATCCATTGTAACAAAGTTTTGCAAATTACAGATTCATCAATTTTACATCGCATTACAATAACCATGCAGTCAAAAGCTGCAGGCCAAAAAAAACTCTTTAAGTAATTTTTCAAGAATCAGATAGGAAAAAGCCAATCTTGAAATAGAAGAAGGGCAATTCAACAGAAACATATAGTTCCATAAAGATTATAGCTGTGTCTGTAAAGAAAACACTTTCAGAGGTATACAGTTTTTTTCAAAAGAGCTAAACGAGATGGAATCTTTCAGAAATGCATATGTGTTTGAATATGGTGGATAACATTTAGTATGCTGGGTGGTCAACTACCCATCAGGTTCATCTTAAAAATTTATGTTTTAATTTCATACATTACTTCAAAATCTGAATGTTTTCATGTATCGTTATACAGAGCTCTTCTTTTACAGGAGATTGAAAATTTTATATGGTCTAAAAATGGCCTCGACCATTTAGTTCTCTTAAGTTGCAAGGACACAAAGTTTTCCATGGATAGTTTTGTTTGGAAAGAATTACTCAGTAAGTATGTCTTTCTTTCCTTTTTTTAAATCACTTTGTTTTGTTTCGGAACAAATGCTTTGTTCCCAAGTAATCTTTCTAAATATATAAAACAAATGAACAACAGGGATGCGTTTTTCTTACGAACTTACAACCAAATTTACAAATGTTCATCATTTAAAAGTGACTGTGTATTTTAAATTTATTCCAAATTAACATATTTATAGGAATTGAAATTGTTTAATATATTATTAAATTTTGTTTAATTTTATGATTTTTTTCCGTTTAAAGTAGATCCAGTGTTCTGTGACGTCACACTTTTTTGTAAAACTTTGAATTCTTTAAAAATTGTGCAAGATAGTTTTATTTATTTTATGTGAATATAATCACATGGATGTAATTAGAATTATTGGTAGGTTCAAGATATTTTCGCACTTAATTTTATTCTAAATTACCAAATTTTTATATATTTTATCTATGCAAAGGGGAAATAACTCTTTTTCTGACTTTTCTCTCAGTTGTATGTCTAAATGCTATAGTTTTTTTTAATTTTTAAATATTTTTGTAATTTTAGTTTTCTGATAAAGTTGACATTAAAATTAAACAAGAAAAACAAATTTCTGTTTACAAGATTTTACTTTTAAGAAAAAAAAAACCCATTTTTCTAATGCTAAAATATGCTTTTGTTTATTTTATCAGGCATCTCAAAAAGTGTGATGACATGTATATTTTTTCTAACAATTGATGACATTTAAGTCTATTAAGTCGAAATCAGTTTGGTTTTTCAACTTTCCTCAGAGAATTTTACGAGTATGGAGCTACCTTAAGATCATTCAACAAGACTTCTAAGATTTACGACTTTGTCGTTAGTTCTTGTGTTAAACGAAGCCAAGAACCGTCCAGCAAAAAAGATAATCGTTTTAAAAGGATTATTTAGTTGTTTCATATTTTGAGTAACGCCGCCTTTATTCTGTGCGCATTATTGCAAAGGGGATTTCAATTTGCTCAACTGCGATCACTATCTCAAAATACTGAAGCGAAAAAAGCCGTTTACAAAAACGTAGAAACATCCCAATAGTTTGTTCCAACAGACAGTGCATGACTGACTCAAAGAAATAAACTATTAATGGAATTTCAATCATACGGAGATATCTACTGGAAATCAATTATATTTTTCTTCAGGTAAAGGATAAAAAAAAACTCAGGGAAAATTTAATCCGATTTCAGGAATAATAATTTCCGACACAAAATCGCACGAATAAACTTTTTTTCAATTGGAATCGCTTATTGACCAAATCAAGAACTCTTAAAGAACGACAAGAGCGCAACAAAAAATCGTTACGAGACAGTTCAAGAGACTGGTAATTTAGGACACGTGTCTTGTTCATTGATTGGTTAATATGACAGTGACGCGATTGCGTGAGACTATTGAAGATGGTACAATTTTATTCAATTTGGCGAACGTTAAAAAAATAATGATAAACCCAAAGTGTGTTCATTACAAAATAAGAGGCTTGAAGGTCTACGTTATGACTGGAGATTCGGATAGCAGGCAATTGAGAAAAGTATACACAATGTGATTAATTACCCGAAGAGGTAACGCCCCTTATGAATAATACGAAAGTCAGAATATTAGCAATTTTCATTGTTAGAGCTACCCGAGGTTAAATTTTATCTTTTTGAATTGATTTGGTCTTCAATGATTAAAACAAATTTCTTTGTTAAAGGGACTTGGACATATTTTTAGCTAGAAAAAAAATTCAATTTTCAATTTAGATGTCTAGAATGGTAAGCTTGTGCATTTATAATGCTTGACCAAAATTTGAAGGTCAGGAGTCAAGTTACAAGCAAGATACAAAGGTGCCAATTTATTGCTATCCAAAGAAAGCTCATTATTTTGTTTACCGATAATATTCTATAAAAGATTAACCATTTTAAATTTTATAAAGAAGATAAAGTGGTTCATTGTGTTCACAGACAACTATATAAACTTGGGGAAAACAACACTGAAATGATTTACTAATATGTGTGAATATATTTGTCTTTGATAATAAAAATACAAGCCATGAGCTTTGTTTACAAAACAAAGAATTTTGAACTTTGTATCTCACTTTTAATAACTCGACTAGCGACATTCAAATTTTGGCGAAGCATAAGAAATTTCCTTTCCTGGCTTGATAATTATTCTTGACATTAAATAGGGAAAAGTAAGATGTGAGATTTAAACTCAAATTGTATCAATGAACATCGTTCAAGCAATGAACATGTCTATTAAGTTCTTTTAGAATAGATACATGAGATGATAATGGATACAATTTAGTACATAATTTCAAACTTTGTACATATATCCGATTGTACATTTGTGTCAAAAAATTGCAATACTGGTCTATATAGTAGTTGCAAAAAATACATATATGTATAGGGAGAGAATAATAAAATATTTAAAGCTTAAATTGGCAAATCTCATAGTAAAATAATTCATATCAATAGAAAACGATAAAAATCATATTTTGTAATTATCATTTAACACACTGTCAAATATTCATTACTGGAAATAAAAGGTAACTAAAAATGCAATAAAGACAGATCATCGCTGTAATACAAGGGCTGAAAAAAGAGGTGTGCTTTTCAATATAACCAATTAAACGATCATATATAACGATTCCAGGCTATTCTATTTCATTTTTAACACATGGCCCACCCTTCATTAAACATTTCGGCAGGTCTCCCATTTCTACATGAACTATCGTCCTAACACATTGACACGCCATCGCTTTCACCTATAACATGGCACGCATGGAAGCTCCATCGACTTCTGTCCCACCCAATACCCAGGATATTCTTTTTTTATGAATAATCACCATTGAACCGTGTTCATTGAGAGAAAGAAAAAAAAGCAGAAACACGACACAATGTTTCCTTAACGTTATGGATAGATCGGCCCGATGATAAAATGGCTGAATGGATTAGAGGTTAATTGAATTCTAACATCTCCACGTTGTCGGAATATTTTTTTTCTTTAATTTCTTTTCTTGAACGGAGAGAAGATAAATGGAAACCAATTTGAATATATGAATTCGTTAAATTCCCACTTCCAATACATCTATATCCAAGGACAACAAAAAAGTTTTATTTTCAAAAAGGCCTCTGTCATGGTAAGTTGTACTTGGAGTGTGTCGCTTTTGTCAACGACACGCGTCTCGACAAAAATAAAACTACCAATGGTGATAATGTATCACACGCACATGCGCGATTAAGGAATTTGTCCATTTGCTTCTTTAACTGACACAATGATATCTAATTCGTTAGATTACTTAAACAAAAGATTGTCCTTTTTTCGCCTTTTGACACTCCCTATAATTGTGATAATGGTTTTATTTGCGTCCATTTATTACTTGTCTGCTATCTTTTCAGATGTTCGTTGACTACTCATTTTTGACGGCAAATGTATGTACTGAAATAGCAGGTATTAAGAAAAGACAGTGATGCAATCAGAATTATTTTTTCTTTTCGAAATTTGAAATTTTCAATAAAATTGTGGATTAACTTATTTATACGGGCAACGTTCTTTTAAAGCTGTCTTTATGTATATATATGTTTTAATTTAAACCTTACTTGAAAAAAAAAAATATTCAATCTCTTTTTTCTAGGCTTCAGATGTTCAACAATACATTTATCAACCCACGAATCGTGTTAAAAATAAAATTATGCAAAAAACAAGCACATAAAAACATCTTTCACCTTGACCCATTTTGGATGAACTTATTAAAATTACCACCCAAGAGGTAGTGGGAACATAGTGTTGTTGTGTGCACTAAGTTGTTTATGCTATTGGATCAATTGTTTTCTTTGTATTTATCTGATATACATATGTAATATTTTTGTCTATAAAACATATTTTCCAAACCTTACGGAAAATATTATTTTTTTGTGTTAAAAGTGTTTTTTTAATCAAAGTATATCGTAAACGTATAATTCGCCGCGCACTTGCAGACAGATTGTTTATTCCCTTTTTTAAGTCACTTTGATTCGATCGTTATATTTAAATGGATATCTACAAGTTAAATGCCACAATGGTAAAAAAAAAAATAAACTACAGAGTTTAAAATCATTACGTAAGAAATAATCGACTGTAATTGTGCTCTATTGATGTATCTCCTGAATTACGAGTCAGGTTTATCTTGTCTAAATGATTGATTTAAACATATGCAGATAAATAGTTACGATACTCATGAATATTAATGAGGATTTACATATATTATAAAGACAGTACAAACTTCCTGAACTATCATGGAATAATATATGGGCTATTACAGTTAAAGTTTATGTGAAAAAAAATCCGCATTTGTGCGTCAAGTAAATCAGTTGTTAGTCTATATTTCACAGTGGTTCAGGAAGACTCGAGGATTGTTTATGAAACTTGATTTTGTATTGATTTATTTAAATATAACAAGAGAAACTAGTTTTCTTCTTAGTCATATTGGTGTTTTAAATATTGATAATCATTAAATTTTCTTAACTTTCCTTAGATTTTAAAAATGAATAAAATTTTTAAAAAAATAATTTTTTTAAAGACAGAATATGAGTATGCTTAATAATTGGGTTTTTCTTTCAGTATGTACATCTAGTATTCTTTCTTCTATATTTAAGTTTTTTTAGCTTGTTTTTTTTTACCTCATTTTCATTCCGCATATAACGAGGTCTTTTTTCTCGGTAAGATTTCTTTGAGAGGACACAAAAGAAATGAACAATGTCTAAAGAAATGCAGCACACGCCAGCACGAGAGAGCCAGATCGATACCGAGACCGTTATCAACGCATGCGCAAGCACACGCTTCAGTGAAGGATGGAGGGAAATTCAAAGCACGGAAAAAGTTTGAAAACTTATGAAAGTCATGTTTCTTAGCAATTTCTTTCAGTGATATTTAATGAGTATCATTTATAAAAAAAAAAAGTTTTATGATTTGGTTACCAAAAGCAGAAACATATTCATGATTTTAAAGATATATCGCGAAAATGGGGCAATAAAAACCGCGCTTTCTTTTGATTTGTTTTATGATATTTCAAATGCTTTAAAAGCTTTTAAATTGCAAAACTACCCTCGGTCAATTAATATAACAAAAGAATTATTATCTCTTGCTGTGATGGAGTCCACAGAAATATCAAATTGTGCAAATTTTGTCACCGAATGAGAAATTGTTCTTTTTTGGGTGTCATGGCACCTTATAATATTCCTTTATATTTTAGCCCGCGAACACCTGCTGGGAACATTCAAAAGTTTAATTTATCAATACGAACAAAATGGAATAATATCTAATGAGTGGGGGAAAACCTCGACACTATCAAATGACGAGGATTTACGTGCTTGTAATTGAATGTTATGTCTATTTTGACTTCTTGCACATTTGCTTCAAAATTTGACGAAAATGTTCTGTTTATTTGGGACCACATTGAGGATGAAAGGCAGGTGAAACGCTGAAGCGCGTGCGGAAGACACAACCACACTCCCAGTAGACTGCAGACGGTGGTGTTGATGGAAAGTGAAATTCTGCACACTGTAGAATTAATAAAGCCCCGGCACCTTCGCAGAATGAAAAGAAGTGAAATGAAAACAGCGGCGAGGAAAAAACAACAACATACAATGGCTTTCATTAGCAAAACGGTTGCAACGGAATTGTCCTCTTATTATATGCCGGGCACAACCGGACGTTTTATTTGGGAGACACACGATCCTACAATGTAGAGCTTGATGCTGCAACATTTGCACTGGGGAGGTGCGTCCAAAACAGCTTCTTGCAGAAACCGCTAAGACTAGGGCTGTTTTCGTTTATGTCCATTATCTTCTGTCTCGGGCAGATGGGGAAGGCAGAAGCTGTCTTTCTAAACAGCGAGGTTAGTATCTGAATATATTTTTTTTGGCTGGCAGCTGCTTTTTGCGTAAGCATCAAGATGTACCATCATACCAACCACCCTATCCGTATCTCTGACCCCTTGTGTCTTGCAACAAACGTTCTCTTTGCACCAAATGAAAAGAACCAAGTCCCCTTTTTCAAAGGTGTTTTCCATTTTGCAAACTTGCACCTGTACACCACCTTACTTGGTGCCACTTCTGAGATGGACCGGACCCAAACCACAAAAAGATACATCTGCAAGCAACTGTTCTCGATCCTGATAATCCGTCCCTCTGTTCCTTGGCTTTTCTTTTGTTTCAGGCTGTATTTGGAGCACATTACGATATAGTCGTTGACTGTTATCTAGATTTTCGAGTACTTTGACAAGGATCAGTGATAACTCGGGTCTTCTTCGCTGCAATCACCTGTCCTTTTGGGTTTATTTAGCAAAACAGACACTTGTAGCTTCAAAAGGGTACTGGACAGACGTTGCAAAAGGCTTTTACCCGCCAAGTATGGAATTCCGAGCTCATTGAAAAAAGAGATTGTGATGATATGAAGCAACTGAAGTGTTCTGACATTACTGAACTTTCAATCCATGTCAATATCTTCGTTAAATTGTTTTAAACTTTCACTATTGTCATAATGATGAATCTGCATCAAGAATCTATGAGCAATCTGGGGTTTTTTTTAATTTAGTAAGATACATATTGAAATTTCTTCGTTTTCAACGTTTTGCAATTGATCGTCATAGGTCGGAGTAGTAACACAAGTGTGTCTATTCGCAGAATAACAAAAGTGTTCTGTTATTTCAAAGAGAGATCAACTCATTATTGGTTTCATTTTATAACGTAAACAAACAAAGCAGTTTACTAAATTGGGACACAGGTAAACCGTTATATTTGTCAAAAGTGTTACATAATCGGCTTTTGTTTAGAACGGCGCAAATTGCTTCCCTCCAAAAAAAATGTGGTTTTCATTCAGACGATAATATTCGAAGTTTTGACATTTTGGCGGGAAATAACCGGATGTCGGATAAGATAATAAGATTGCGGTTTTCTCTTAACTCAGTCAATTGTAGGTTACTATAAGGGCATTGAGGGAATGGTTTTTGCGTCGTGTGCGAATAAACAAATGAAGCTAGGTTATGGGGACCAAATGAACTTTTTTTATTGTTTGTGTTTGTTCTCTGACAACCAAAGAGAATTGGAATAAGTCCTAGATAAGGCTTCGCGTATTATGAAGTATATTTAGCATGTCGTGTGAGGGTGAGGCCGTAAATGGTATCATCCGATTGACACACGTGATATTAGATGTCACGTGATTGTAGTTAATATTAATAGTTTAAGACTCGTTTTGATTTCAACTTACATATTGAAGTGTTGCCTTACAGTAGCCTCAATTCATGTGCGCTCACTATCTTATATCAACTAATCAACTGATTTTGCTTTTAAAAGTCTAAATTTTTGAAAAATCGTCTTCCAACATCGTCCTTTTTTCCTGTTTTTGTCTATTTTCATTTATTTAAAAAAAGGTTTTTTTTATAACCAAACATAAGATAAGACTCCAATATTTTAGCAATTGAAATTTTTTTTTTGGGGGGGGGGGGGTGAGGTGGGGATTCTATTGATAAACAAAATTTACTTTTGAGTTTAAAGAAACATTGGTGCATACATAACGTATCTGTACGCTTGTAACATTTGTCATTTTGGGGGCTAATGCGCCAGAGACACTGCATGTCATGCAATCTTTTAAAAATTGAGATGATCTTTTCAAATTAAAAACACACGGGTATGATCGAGACTACAACTTGTAGTATTTTATCTTAGTGAAAACATACATCGTTGTGGTGATCAAAGATGATTAAATTGGATCAAGTGCACTGATGATACATATTCTTTAACTCTCCCTTTTTCTGCATGAAACTAGCACAAATATAATAAAATGTATTTAAATTATTATACTGTTTTAGTTGTTTCTTCATAATTTTATCGAGAATAATAGAATTAATTTCAGTAAAAAGCAATTTTCACGGAAAACATCCATTTCAAACTGTTCAATATTTCTCATGTATTTTGCATACCTCTATGAAATACACACGGTAGATAAGCATCGTTTCAGTGTGATTCTCTTTCACAATACATTTGTGCTTCAAATAACTAGGGTCGTATTTTCATTTTCTATTTAATCTCCTATCTCTGAAAATCTTAATTGCTTCTCCTTTTAATTTCTTTACTTAAAACGATTTTATCTGAAAAAAGAAATGGGGACAATACCTTTCTTTACATAGCGTGTCTCAAAATTAGGTCATTCATCTTATCTGTAGGTGACAAATAATTCTTTTTTCTGTAATGCAGGTTTCAGTATAAATTGTGAATCTTTTCGTCTGAAACGTTTTTTTTGAAAATGGTGAGCAGAATCTTTTCTTCGGGGCTTTGGATTTTACAAGATTTTAAAATTCGATATCATGAAATCTAAGCCACGCTTATGACCACAGAATTATCATATTCATATTACATAATTATGCAAAATTCATCGACACCCAAAGTTTGTAAATTTCAATAGTATATCTTTTTATACCATAATATTTCCAATAAGTTTTAGGGGGCAAGGTCACGATTTTGGTCAAATTTTATTTTTCCACTTTTATCATTTACAATTAAATCCTTAGTATTGCATTTGTAATGATCAACCAAAATGTGAGTGTCAGTCGTAGGGTTACAAGCAAAATACCTGCAGAGCTCACACTATTCTTTCATTTATTATATGAAGGATTGTGCCATGTTTTTGTTTACATTGATTCAGTACTTGTATACCAGCGTAAGTTATTTTTCAAGCCAGTCTGATTTTTCTATCTGCTAATGCGTTTTGAACATAGATAAACAGTCCCTATTTTTTGTTACATTCATTTTTGGTCTAAACCGGGAATTATCTTTCCAACATTCGAAATGATAAAAAAGAAAACTTGACTGAGCTTTGTTTACGTAACAAAGAATTGTGAGTTCTGTATCTCTCTCTCTGAACTCGACGACCGACACTCAAATTTTAGTCGAATATAATATTATTAGAAATGCATAACTGAAACGTTATAAACATTTAAATCGGAGAAATAAATTTTCGACCAAAATCGTGATCATGCCCCTTTAATGCATTTAACTACTATTGATTCAAACGTGCTTGAACAGTGTCTTTCCACAAATTTATTTAAAAATTAAATTTGTTGTTATGACTACTTTTAGTCATAACAACAAATTTAATTTTTAAATAAATTTGTGGAAAGACAGCAGTTTATTCGATATGACGATATTTTTTACGTTTAAAAAGCGCGAACTAAATATGGGATACTTCAGAGACAACCTTCAGACAATTTGTTTATTACTATTTCAATAAAAGAATCCATTTCTGGTCATAGATAAATTGATATCATATATATCTTATATATACATGTATCTTTCTCTTATCTTTGCCTCAGTAAACTATTAATAGTAAAACAGACAAGTTATGATTCGTAAACAATTCAGTTTTTGGGAGGGGAAATTGGATTTCGTTATTGCAAGGCCAAAATCAACATTTTCATTATGTGCCCCACTATCTCAAGTGATGCATATTCAGCAAATAATTCAGAATGTTTAATTAAATATCTTGTACTTATTTAAATCACGGATGATGTAAACATTTGAATTTATTCGTTTTAACTAACGTCAGTAATTTATTAATTTCAGTTTATATATATATATATATATATATATATATATATATATATATATATATATATATATATATATATATATATATATATATATATATCAGTTTCATGAAATTAAAAATACCTATCCAAGAGAAATGTTCACTTGGCATAAATATGCATTATTTTTTCATTGATTAAAGTAAATATTTCGAAAATATCGTTGAAAATTATTTTTTGAAGTTTTATTACCGACCCTCACATGTATTGACCTAATTTGTGTATACTCAATAGTGAGATGAGAAGGGAGGGTGGTACAGTTCTGATTCGAATCTAACTTGTGAAATTTCATTTTTATTTAATCACAGTTGTCCTGAAAATTAAGTGGATTTTTTTTCAATGTTGCAAGAGGGATAACTCACTCTGGAATCGAAATTTTTCAGATTTTTGTTTCTTTTCCTATTACTAATGATTGATCATAGGCATTCTCTTCTACCTCTTCATTTTTTTTCTATGGTTGGGTGGTGGGGGTGCAACCTTAAACCTTTCTTTATGAATCCCCTCTTTTGTTACTGCCCCAAATCAGCGTTACTCAGTCACCTCCGGTGAAGTTTGACTTTACAATAACCTTACATAAGAACAGATCTAGACGAGTTTAGAAAAATTCTGCAGTGTATTCAGAGAAAATCAAAGTATTGAATGTACTGAGAGGAGCTAATTACAAATACGTTTTAAAATGATAAAGGGTAAATGTATCTCTTTTAATCCTATGGTCAAGATTAAACCCTCAAATGTCACTTTCTTTCTTATCACCGTATTCAGTTCATTGCAAATTGATTTGTTGCCAAGTGTACATTCCAATATTGACAGAATGTATTCCACATCTTTGCGAGTCAATGTAATCTTGTTTCTTCATCATTTCCCTAATTCAAAGTGGTATGGGACACCTCCATATTGTGACGTACTTTCTATCGAGATAAACAATAAAATCAAGTAGAATTTAATAATTTTTTTCGTGTCCAAAATTATTACCTAACATCGTAGCGCAATGGTTTTGATCGTTGACTACAAATCTCATGAGTTTGAATCCCTCTATGGCTTTTATAATTTTTACCTTTCCAAAATGCTTTCCATTTTTGTGATTATACTGCAAGTGACAGTTAGGTCCCCTTTTCATAGGAATTTACTTTAGACAGTTATTCCTCGCACGCCCTTAAAAAAACATTGACTGTCCCATCAAAGAAATTTTTGGATGTTACAAACATCTGTTTTATCTCAAAATTAACAAAATAGTAGAAATGAAGAAAAGATTGACAAAATCATATTTATTCAATAATTGTTTTAATCAATTAAATCATTAACATTGAAACAATACAAATATGTCAGCCGGTACGCTGGTTCAACCAGACGCTTTACTGTTTCCGCTTTTTTCCGGAATTTACGAAGAAAGCCCAGCAACTAATCGACTTGAAATCGGCTTAAAAATGGATTTGTAGTAGCAACAGCTTCCACTTTTCATCACCTCACATGAATACAACTTCATGTATATAAAATGGAGTTACAAAACAACATGTAAATACTTTTAACATCGCTTGAAACAGAAAAATAGCGATATATACATATATATCCTTCACTGTATTTCTTTATAAATTTCTATCAAACAAAAAAATAAATGACTTCAAATTTACGTCGTTTTCTTTCTGATTCAATAAAAAAAGCAAAATGGTTAAACAGCAGATAATTTAACATGGTAACAATACACTGTAACGATGAATGATCATTGTAAATGAAGTATTTCTTATCCTATAAGACTTTCAGTATATTGTCTTTAATTGGTTTTCCCCTCTTTGATAATTTATCATTCCATCAGGATTTCAATGATGGATCACAAACATCAAACATTTACCAAAAAAATGTGTTAAATTCTTTCACCTTGAAAAAAATTGTGAATAATAAAAAAAAAATTGAAAACACTTGGAAAAAATGACTTAAATATAATGATTGCTGTATAATTAAATAGAGCTGCTTAGTTTCTACAGAAGTGAACCATTATACCTTCTATATAGGCCTAATATTCAAATGAAAAAAATGCTGAAAGTAATAGCTTTAATGATCTGCTTATCTTAACAGTTAACTTATAAAAAATTAGGTCATTGTAAGTGCTAGCTGCTTTAATTTTCTCCTTACAATCATCAAGTTTACCTACGTATTTAATATACAAATGTTCATGACAGTAATGCCAAGGTTTAATCAAATGGATTTGTCAAGGTCATAGAAAATAATGTCTAAAAATAGAAATGCCGTTTATAAAAAATCACCGTAAGTGTATACGACTTGAAAAATGTGTGTACAACCACTGAACCGGAGAATTTGTAAGTTGTCCAATATGACGTTCTTCAAAGATACAATTCATACAACCTTTGATGGATTGGGGGGAGGGGGTGTATTTTGTGTATTATGTGTAAACAGCAAACAACCTATGTAATATAATGGCACAATCAATGAAAAAATATTGCTCATTCTCTGAGCATGTAAAATTGACACACACACATATATAATACAACCTATAGGTTTCATGTATTAAATTTGTTCAAAAATTTATAAACATATAAATATATTCCTAATTTTTAAATCAAAAATTGAAACATAAATACAATCACATAAAAAGCTTTCTTACGAGGTTCCCAGCTTACCGTAATTTTGCTGTACCAAAAGATTCAATGATCACATATAAGCAACAAATAAAATAATTAAAACACACTTGGGTCCACACAATATAGTGTAAAACAAAGAGAAATTACTTTTTTTGTACAATTATATCTTTTCAAAAAAATTGACAGAATCTGAAAATACTTATAAAAGTATCAAAAAAATTATTTTTTTTTTCAAGATTTCCCTCTATTAGAAGAAAAACTTAACCACGCCACAGGGAATTTTATTAGAGCTCTAATAAAAACAAATTTCAATTGTTACTTAACTTTGTAAATAAATGTTTTTAACCAAATATAAACTAAATATTCTACATTTTCTATTCAACAATTAATATTTTTGCAATAAATAACGAGTGGATTTAATATCACATACAATATACATTTGTTCAAACACACACGATTAGTCTACAAACAAAAAGTAAGGAATGCAAGCATCAATATACGAAAAGGTGGACCTATACTCAGTATGGAATGGAAACTTGACAATGGTCCATAACATTTGTTCCTTAATTTGAAACAGCAGTAATAAAATGAAAACATTACCTATATTAAATTGGTCATATCAAATTTCTTTCAAAACAATAAAATTTGTTCTGTCAGTTTGAGCATTCTCATATAAATTATAAAAACTTGGTAAAATATCATTTTCCCAAATGAAGAAAATCTTATTTTCATACTGCATTATTAAACTCAATGCAATTAAATCAATACTTAATTAAGAGGGCTTGATGGACGTGGCCATTTTTTGACTGTATTGATCTCCTTCAGAAGAAGAGCTCTACAGGGTAGGTAAAAATGTTGCAATGTTAAAAATGTTGCAAAATACCTATAATCTAAAAAGTTAAAATATGTGGATTTTTTTCTTTACTAAATAATAGTTCATAGCAAAATAAAACATATCTTAAACTTTTTTCGGCAGATCTGATAGTTGAATTTGACCATCCAACCTCCTTAAGTCAAAGCAGTTCTATTTACTACAACCTTACTGAGCTTCAGTATACCGTACTTGCCCTATAGAATAACGCTGATTGTAAATAGTTGATATCACATACAGGATATTAAACTACATGTATACCGGTACATGTATGCACAATAACCTTTTTCACTCACACATATACATTCAAATTGTGAAGTTTTTATACTTATTCCCTAACATATATGACTGCATGGTTTTCAGATAAATAATTAAATGAAGCAGTGAAAACCACATTGTTATTTGAATGGAGTCCTAAATAATCTGTAAGCGTATATAGAAACATAATGTGATTTCGATCCAATGACATGGACTTACAGTATTCTGACAATGGTTTAAATTTTTAAGACTACACATTTCAAACGTAAAAATGTACACAATGGTTGTAAAAAAAATCATGGTTTGTGAAGCCGTTTTGATTCATAATATAGTTTCAAAATATGCCATTGAAAAAAACTTTCTACATCTTATTACACATAATATATTCATAGAGAATTGGTGATTACATGTGGCAAGGGAATAACTGCTTCAACATAGATTCCCAACATGAAAACAAAACTCTCAGGAGATCATATTTGTAAGGAATGAAGAGTATGGAATGTATAAAACCTCAACATGAAAAGCAAATTCAACGGCAGAATACTCCTCTAAGACAGATAACTCCGGCAACTATGAATATGAGAAGAAATTTAGAAGGAAAAGGATTTCAATACAAAACTAAAAAATAACTAAATCTAACTCCTCCATGTGGATCTTGAGGGCAAAAAAAAATGAATAAAGAATCTCTCATAAATACTAATTCTGTCTGAGGAAGAATTGATGGCTCATCTTCATTTACCGGTACACATGAATTTTGAAAACAGTAGCAAGAAATTTTACTCATGAATTATTGTCACAAGGAGTATTCATTGTATTCATCTAATCTAAAGAAACCAGGGTGGGTTAGTTTTTACATGCAGGTATATCAATGTACAACATAGTTTATTTTTCTATATCACCCACTTTCCCGTTGGGTAAAGTAAATATCAGACAATTTACAAAACGTGCCGCCTAGTTAGGTTAAAACAAGAATATTCGTCACCACAACTGAATCGACTGACTAGAGGTAGAACGGAATCAAAACATCCACCATCACACCAAGCATCACTTGTCAGCGATAACATTTTTTGTACATATACATCAAATTTCTCCTCTTTTTTTTTTTAATTGAAAAAAAAAAAGCAAAAGTTTTCCTTAAAAAATGTACAAAAAAGTGTCACAACAAACCAATGCCATTTGACACTTAAAATCAATAGACTTCATCAAATTTCTTTTTCTCTCCAAAAAAAATCAAATAATTACCAAACTAAAAGTTAACTCCCATTAATTTTCTGTTATTTAACATTGAAAATCTAAGACTCTTTGAAAAAAATTATCATACAAAAATGTTATTCAAATAACAAATGCCATTTAACACTGATAATCCGACGACTCCAACAATAACAAAGTGCTGAAGATTCCTCTCTACAGGGATGATTCAGCTTAGGAATGACTTCTGGTTCTGGGGACTTGATAAAACACACAAGTGTTTCAATGCTGTATTGTCTTTTTCCTCACAGAATGGTGCACAACTTTTTCTTTGCTTTCCTCCGTCGATGCTGTTTGGGGTCAAACGGTTGCTGCCTGTAGATAAACAGAATCGGTCATTTAAATCCTACAGGCACAGACCTATAGAAGGGAGGTACCCCCACAAATTTCAGGATGGCTTAATTCTTATAGTAAAGTTACCAAAACACTGACTCACTCATCCACCCAATGAAAACACGACATTTCAGAACCTACCAAACTCCAATTTCTATTATAGTAAAGTTACCAAAACCATTGACCTACCCACCCACCCAATTAAAACACGGACAAGTTTCAGGGTGGCTTAATTAATTCCTATAGTAAAGTTACCAAAAAAATTGACCCATCCACCCACCCACGCAAAGAAAACACAGTCATTTCAGAACCCACCAAACTCCAACTCCCCAACTCAAGGACAAATTCTTGGATTTGCACATGTATGTTTGCTACTTACGTGATCTTAAAGAGATTGCGTTTGCAACAAGATTTATTTTTAGTTCATACATTTTATGTACTGGAAATTAACAACAATATTATATTTTTAGAATCCTTCAGTTTTATTTTTGTTCATTTGTTTATCAATGATGATGTGTATATTGTATAATAAAGATTTTGCTGACTATTACACCTGAAGAAAGATAACTCTTGTCTCTTTTAACTAAATGATAGAGAGATCGTATAACTCTCTTCTACTTCCAGTGGAAAAAACAAACTGGAGGTAAAATATCTCCTTATAAAGCTAATAAATATACCGGTGTGAATTCACTTCCAAATTCACATTACAGTTAGTGGTTATGCATTTGAGAAGTGTTTACTTTGGCAAAAGTATAAAATTGTAATAGCCAAAATAAAACAACCATCAAACTAAAAGCTTATGTAATGATCATTGTAATGTCATGAATATAACTATTGACCCATTAAAAAGCTCACGCATAAATTAACATTTTTAATTTCTAGCCGGCTCATATAAGGAGAAATACTACATTTTTTGCAAACGTAAAATAATCTCACCTGATGACCCGCACCACTTCATGAAATGCAAGATCTACGTTGATTGGAGGATCCTTGGCACTCGTCTCTATGTACGGAATCTACAAAACAGTGCACAGCCAATCAAAAAGGGGCTTATAAAGTACACAGTATTGCTCTTGAAATTTTTTTTAGAAGATAAATACTGACATTTTTTTCTGCAACCACCTATTTCCGATTGTAAAACAATTGTCCACTGAGAAAATTAATTCATCAAAATATGGAAATTAATTCTAAAATTTTCAACTCATTGAGACATACACATAAAAAGAGACTTTCATGGCAAAAAATATTTGCCACTTCAAGGGTTTTCATGAACCTTGAAAAAATTTTCTCACATGCAATGAAAAGTTATTTTACAGCCAATTATATAAAATAAAAATTTTAACTATGATTTGATATACTGCTCCATCATACAATCAAACTCTCTCCCCTGATTGACCTTGACACTTACATTTAACCTTGTGGCCAGGGTGCGGCCATCGTCCTCTGAGACCTTGCGCTGCTGGACGAGGTCCACTTTGTTGGCGACCAATATCATAGGGTAGGTATCTCTGTAATAAACAAAAAATCACATATCATTATACAATGATTGGCTGTAATAAACAACAAATCACATATCATTATACAATTACTGGCTGTAATAAACAACAAATCACATATCATTATACAATGATTGGCTGTAATAAACAACAAATCACATATCATTATACAATGATTGGCCGTAATAAACAACAAATCACATATCATTATACAATGATTGGCCGTAATAAACAACAAATCACATATCATTATACAATGATTGGCCGTAATAAACAACAAATCACATATCATTATACAAGAACATGTATATAATAGGGGAGGTTTCTCTGTAATAAACAACAAATCACATATCATTATACAAGTACATGTATATCATAGGGGAGGTTTCTCTGTAATAAACAACAAATCACATATCATTATACAAGTACATGTATATAATAGGGGAGGTTTCTCTGTAATAAACAACAAATCACATATCATTATACAAGAACATGTAATATATAATAGGGGAGGTTTCTCTGTAATAAACAAACACTTACCGTTAATCACACATAATCATATAAATATTGGCTGTAATAAACAACAGCAATCAAGAGAGTCATCATACTGGTGTCTTGCATTATTACAGTTCTTAAGCATTTTAGATTATTTAAAATCTAAGCTCATGGTGAAAAACTCTCTCTCTGTCTCTCTGTCTCTGTCTCTGTCTCTCTCTCTCTCTCTCTCTCTCTCTCTCTGCAAACAGCAGTTTGCAATTAAATTGGTTTAAGATTGTTACTTTACTTTGACAAAATAATAATTGCCCAACCAGCTGACTAAAGTTCAAACAAAGAATTAGGAGAGGGTAAAAAATACATTCTTTTTTAAGGTTGTCTTTTCCTGACAAAGGGAGATAACTTTAAGAATGTTATATATATATACTTCTCATTCTACTGGACAAAAAATGGTTATGGGTTTAAAAGGACATATGCACCTGAGGCTCATGACATTGATGATTTACACTAAATATGATGGGATCACTTGTAAGATCAGATTACATACACAATGAGTTGACTTCTTAAATCCTGAAATAAACCTGATCTAACTCTAACTGAGCAACAAATACTTCTGCACAATTAAAGCACCAATAAACAACTCCCTATTAATAAAATCAATCCAATTACCCCTTGTTGAATCACCAATGTTAAGTTTTTTAAGAGTTTTTTTCTCAAGCATTTTTGCGGCCATTTAAACCTCTTTTGAAGTTAACCAAGGTTTGATATATCCAATATAAACGATCCGAAAATAGGTAAATCTGATTAAAGTAAAGAAAGAGATGTACCAAGAATTTCAAAAAAAAATATTTCACTAGAGAGCTCTTTTTATCCTTCCCACCGGGTTTTAAAAAGAGATTAAAATTTTTAAAATACCTCAGCAGTATAGAGCTCAGTACATACGAATTGAAATAAAAATTTCAATACCAGGTTTTAACTTTTTGAATCAAACTTTGACTTAGATGTAAGGTATATAAAGCCAATTTATTTGCACAGTATACACAAACACATGCTGTCTTGCACAAGCATGTGTGCATGTATGTGCACGCACATGTAGTGAGTTGAAGGAGATTAGACTAAATCCCCATTCAAGATGCACATATCCATGGCATTCTTTAAATTTAAGGATTTTATCATAGGCAGTTGATTACTTCCATCTCTGATAATAAATGTTTGATATTAATATTACAGCTATGATGTCACAATCAATTTTACACATTTCTGCTGAAATTACGTTAATATCAGGCTATCGAAAAGAAGTTTATGGATATATATCAAGAGGGGTTAATTTTCCATGGTAAATCATGTACAATGTACAAGATTTTTATTCAACTCGTAAATGTTGTGTGTTTTGTACCCCCTTCAGAAAGGCTTGTGACAGAATTAAAACACACAACGAGTTGGTTAGAGAAAAGTCATCATGGTCATATTCCATCACAAAGCATGACATATCATTGCAGTGTAATGCCATGGTGAAAACCCAATAATGATACCAAACCCTTTCATTAATCAGCAAAATCAAAAGCCCCCCCCTCCCCTCCCCCAGTTGTGATTTGGTCAAAGTGGTGTCCTATCCCCTTGCGATCAAAATCTTAACATAGGATACAAGTTTGAGTGAAAACCTATAACAATTACATGTAATACATGCATTTGTAAGCTGGGAGTGCAGCTAGCAAATCTTTAAAATTACTTGCCCTGATTTTTTTTTTTGGCTCATCTTGCCTTTCTGTGCTTTGGAAGGTAACGGGGATGGGGAAAAGCTTTTTAAATAGTAAAATGGAGTTAAAACTTGGTTGGAATCCTACATATGTGTAGGTACATGTATTTGGTATCTGTCGGTTTGGAATGTGACATTGGGAACTAGTTTATCTTCCTGCTATCAGGTGATATACCCATTCAACAAGAAGATCAGATAACAAACTGTAATGAAAGTATTACCTTTTTTATCATTGTCATCTGTAGAGTTTGATATGAATATAAATATGACGTTTACGACCAAATCAAAACTTAATCCCTGGGGTCACCAGCCATAAATTTGTTTTATTTCTACCTCTGATTTAATCACAAGATCTATTCTTCCTTTTACTAGTCTTATACTCATGTAAGTCATCTTTTAGGCTAGAATTGAATCTTTCCTTAATTACAGGTTTTTTTTCACAAGCATAATTAAGGAGGCTCACTACACCTTGAAAAAGTTCCTCAAATCAGTAGAAATGTTTTTGGATAAAAAATTATGATTTCCAAAAAATTATTTAGTAATTCTGAACAAAAGCCCCTGGTGGATTCGAAACTGTGATCTGCGGTTCTCAAGCCCAATTCTTTAACCACTGAGCTATGATGATCGATACACAATTCAACAAAACATTTAAATTGCCATCTTCTGACATAAGTGTCATAAAAAGTATAAGTCTTGATGTAGTGAGGTACCCATGAATCATAAAAAATGGGGTGTCACTGAATGCTAGAGGTTATCATGATATTTGAGTGTGTAATTATTTTCGTGTCATTGAAACACCAGAAAGAACAGGAAATACTTAAAGCTGACCCAGAGAGCTTCAATCAAAACCGAAAAAAAAAATCTTTTTACAGATTATTAAATCCAATAGCTTCTCTTTTAACCCACTTGATATAGAAGGAGCTTTTATTTAAACTGACAAGGCAGAAATCACCAACCGGAAATATGTTAGAAAAATAAATGCAGTTCCTTCTTTCTTGAGACATAAGGCGTTTTATCAGAACATGGAAATCATCTTGACCCAGATAAGAAACCTGCCAAAGTATGACAAGTGATGTCAGAGGCTCCCCGCTCTCTTCTAACGATTGATAGAATCCCATCTACTTATCTTTGGGGGCCCATATCATGTATCTAGCATGAGAAAGAAAGAGGGAGGCAGAGAGAAAATAAAATTCCGGTTTTTTTTACCTCTAGACATCATAAGTATTAGTGATAATCTAGCTATACCAAAGTGAAATAATCAGTAACTAAGCCTCATTAAAATCTGCAACATATTTTTCACGAGAATGCCACAAATACCATGACGATTATGAGGCAATAACTATAGATAAAAATGATAAGAAATTATATTAACATAAATAAATCATTATACATTGTACAGTTAGTTGAGAGAGGGCAAACAAACAGTTCTTAAAGGTGGTCTGAAATCACTTCTTTGTTGCTCCACATTAAAACTTTAATTGACGGAGAACCTTTTTTTATTTAGATCCTTCAGAAATCTGTGCCCCAATCCTCATCTAAACTGAATTTGACCCCTTACATAATATCCTTGACACACAGAACGTGTAGGTATATGAAATAATTTTTGGCTCCACCTCCTACAAACCAAACTTTAACCCTAACCTGTGCTTGACCTTCAGAATCATTGTGTGGAAGAATTATGCATACTATACTCCTCTAAAACAAAATTTACTGTCCTTAATTACCGGTAACCTTCAGAATTTGCATGAAGAAATATGTTATGCCTGATTCTCTCACAAATGAACTTTGACCCTTCACCTGTCCTTGAACTTCAGAATCTGTGTGTGGAAGAATTCTGTCTACTATACTCCTCTGAGCCAAAATATGACCCTTACCTGTCCTCAACCTTCAAAATTCCCATGAAGAAATATGTTATGCCTGATTCTCTAACAAATTGAACTTTGACCCCTCACCTGTCCTTGACCCTCAGAATCTGTGTGTGGAAGTTCTGTATGTTCTGGAAGCTGTGGAGGTCAGTGACGGAGAACACAAGCAGGAACCCATCCCCCTTCCTCATATACTGCTCCCTCATCGCGCTGAACTCCTCCTGACCCGCCGTGTCCAGTACTACAAACAGGGCGAAAAAGTAGGTCAATACAATCGCACCAAAGAGTAGGTCACAATTACAATCACAAAGATGATCAGTACTACAATCACAGCGTAAAGTAAAGTAAGTCTACATACAGTCACAATGTAAAACAGGGGTGTGCAATTACAAAATTTGGCCACTAGCCCAGGGGCTAGTGGGAGTACCAAAGTTACTAGCCCAAGATTCAAAGTTACTAGCCAGACTATTTCGGACATTTCGACATTTCATTTTATTAAAAACCCTGTATGATACTAGTATATAATTATTAATATACGAAATATTTATTACTTGCATGTTTTTTGTGGTAGACTTGTTCAAAAATACTCAACTTCATTGATCTCTCACATTTTAGTTACAAAACTGGTTTGGGTACCGTTTATATAATAAAACCCAAACATAACATTGTGAATGTGAACAGACTCTTTAAAATCACTGCAACTATCTATGTGTGCATGCATTTTATCCTGTTTAATTTCCATTTACAAAATACAACTATGCAATTAATTAAGTAATGGTAAATTTTAATTTAAAATAATGGAAAATGCACAAATAATAATATGCAAAATATGATTTTTTTTTAATTCACCAAGCAGGTCACTTTAAAATGTGTTCATGAGAATAGTTAGTGCAGAAATTTATAATATCTCTGTAATGCATCTCTCTCTCTCTCTCTCTGTAAAAAAAAAATTATATTTAAAAAAGCCAATGAATACATATTAAAGAAAAAGGAATCATTTTACAGTGATGTCACTTGAAACAGCTGCACAGGTAACTACGGAAGCCATGTGCAGTGAGGCGTGACTATCTCGTCTAGCCACTGGTGAGGTCAACACTGTCGGTAAAACTTCAAAGTGTGAAACTTACAGCAGAGTGTTTTTCTCAGAAGAATGTAGCACGAGAAAAAAATGCTTAAGAAATTTTTAGGCTATCATGACTTAAAAGGAGCAGATATCATGCCTCTGTGATAACAATGACGATACACTTTTCCTACTAGGACACTGCAAATTTACCGGCATATTTTGCCAACTCTGGTTATGATTTACTAGCCCGACGGGCTACCACAGTTAATGTTTTTGCTAGCCCGACCTCTAAAATCGGTAGCCCCGGGCGTCGGGCGATGGTAATTGCACACCCCTGTAAAATTAGGTCAGTACATGTGTTACAATCGCATGTTAAGTAGGTCATTTCTACATCACAGTCGTAATTAAAATGTTAATTATGTTAGACCAGAAAATGATGCTAGCACTGTCACATATCACAGTGATTATATGATGAAAGTGACAAAGGATCTGTCTTCTGTGTTACTCTGTTAGAGATATAAGTTTTCTATTGTTTTTGCTTTTTGATATAAAAATTTATTATTCTAAATAGTAGTTACATAATTAAAACAGAAAAATGGAGATTGACTGACGTATATATATATATTAAAATAATTTATATGACTGTCATGATCGAGTCAATATCAAAATTCTCTGAACTAGGAGTAGACATGTTGACATAATGCCAATGATTTGAACTCTCTGTGTATATAAAATGTGTTTGCTTTATCCAGACCAAATATTGATAGCCATATATTGCACATAAAATATGTTCAGTTAGTCACCGAACACAACAGATGACGTACAGCCCATTATTTCTTCTAAATTCATTTTTGTCCATAGGAGCAGATTATATCTTATGTCATTCAGCGAACAGTGGAAAGAGAAAGATAGTAAGTTTACATCAATCGAATAAATGCCAATGTGCAATAAAACGGTAACTTAACCTATACGTGTTTGGACAATATGAAGGTCCTCAAAACGACTCAATAATTCATAACTTACAGTTTTACAACCCACTGACAATTAGCTTTAAACTTTTCTGAAAAATTATTCAAAATTGCTCATTATCACCAGCGAGGAAAAAAATCATGCATGCTTATAATGCATTTATGGGTTAATGACACGCAACATACATTGTATGTATGTTATTATAAACAGTTATGGACACATAAATAGCACAAAGTAAATATCATTACATTATCATGTGATTAGCTGGAAAATAACATCACATAAATAATATAATATAAATGTGCCGAATATAATTCCCTCGACATTGAAAGGCCACAAATCCAGGATTTACCCCTTTTCACATAATAGCTCTAGCAGGCACATAGTTTTAAAGGCAATGAACAGTAGATATCGTCGACTTGGTAAATATAAAAAGTCAACAGAGTTTAAAACCGCGGAGAGTGGACAAACAACAGATACTTGGCTATATGAGGTGTTGACACGACAGAGATTTGTACGTGTAGTGAAAAACAATTTGCATGCAAACAGGATATACACCTGTTGAAAGTTTAATTCAGTGATTGATTTGAATCTCTTTGTAATTCAATTTCAAACCTGTTATCTATGTAGTGTCTTTTAAAACTATATACCTAACAGAAACTTTTCTTTAATAATTATATTATTAAAATACATACTACCCTGAGATATATACTACCCTGAGATTTGTTCATTTGAAATGGAGTCATATTTAATAGATGCTCCTTTATCATGTTTATCTAGATGCATTTTCATTTTCTTTTTTATTTAAATAAGTGACTCTCCTAGCAACTATCTTATCAAAACATCCTCTCGTATATACTTTTATTTACACACAGAAAAGCTGAGTGCTATTGTAGATTAACATCAGTGTATTTATATATATAATGTGCAACCACTGGTGCTATTAAAATATGCACATTTGATACTTAAAAAAAGAGGAAATAAAAGAATCTAGCAGAAAAAGAGATATCTTGTAACACAAAATGAGAAGGAAGTAATCGGATAGAAGTATATGTACCATCCAAAACACATGGTCGACCGTCGATGTTCGTGTGTTGAATGTAGGAATCTTCTATCGTTGGGTCGTAGTCTTCGACGAAAAGTTTCTGAAAAAACTGGATAGTCAGGGCCGACTTTCCCACGCCTCCATCCCCAACCACCACTAGCTTGTACGTGATTTCGTTGTGAGACTTCGACATTTTGTCAATTAAATCTTTCTTCTGGATTCTTTCTTAATAATTAAGAGGGAAGTTTATGTCATATAAAACAGGTCAAGCGCCTGTAGGTTGTTGTGGTCAATATGTTCCTCAAGCCTTCCAAGAAAAAAATATTTTCCGCAGATATATTTTTCTTTCACATGTGTATCACAGTTTTCCCTGAAACAACAATTCCCTTTTTAACTGCGTCTAAAACGTTAAATTTTCCGAGAAAATTCGCACTGTCCTATTTCCGTTTACCTGTATGTTGTCCGAGATCTGCAGTTTCAATATGCTTTACGTTTACTCAGTGGTTAGAATCAAACACAATCATGTTCCTCAATTAAAATCACTCACTCAAACAAAAATATAGTAGATCCCAAAAAATAAAAATTAAAATATCGATAAATATCCTCAACGTGGTGACATATCAAACAATCGGATGAAAGTCCGCGCGGGTTGTGATGTCACTGGCGTCATTTCTCAGCAACACGTGGAGTTGTGTAGGTATGGTCGCAATACCTGAGTCCCCGAGATCATTTTCTGGTTCACGAAACGATTTACTGCTACCTGTTTACAATGTAGTACTTTGATCCCCCTGCACTGCCATGACGTTCTTTAAACGCGTAGATCGCTTGTTAAACCCCTTGTGATTGGCTGCAATTTGAGGATTCCTTTCAACGAGGAAAATGATTGGACGATATTTTTAGTGATCGTAATGTTCTAATTTTAGAACCTCACAGCGTAAACAATTTTCGGGAAGGGGGGGGGGGGTTAACTGTTACAGTTCTCATCTCTATAAACATCATTGACTATGTAAAACAGTAGAAACTTTTCCGAGCTTTCCATGTAAAATATATAACGTTAAAATTCTCAATATTTTATGAACAACCTCTTCAAAAAAAAAAAAAAAAAAATGAATAAATAAAAAAAAAAATACGACGGATGACCAAATCTGAGGTTTGCCATTGGCAATATTAAATTATACAGGCTCTGAATCATTCAATGTACAAGAATTTCAGTTATTTTTATCTACGCCCTCGGCTTTCTTTTTTTTTTACCTAAAAATCTGGCTCCAGCAGCTGGCAATATTTCAAATTTTATTTTCCTTCGGAGACTTCATTAATGAACTGCCATTGAAAAAATAAACTTGTGCATAGTTTATAACATATTTATTTTATTTTATCTTTATTTGACCGTTTATGAAAAGAGTTTTAGCAATTTATGTTTTCGAAGACTTTCGAATTGTTAAGTTGCATTGTAGGCCAATTAAGACACCAGTAAAAGTCACAAACGAATTCATAAACAAAAATTCTTTATTTCTAAAACTATATTTATTTATTTTTAAAATATCTGGCATTGGACAAAACATGCCTGAATATATGTATGCAGTCATTTTAATTGTTGTCGTGAAACTAAATACTACTCTCGAACTTAATACACTTTCATTCATAGAATATTGTAATACGTGCAGGTCTAATTTATCTACAGTTTGTACGGATATATAAAATAAATCATTGTAGTTTTCATGTCTCAATTAAACAAACTACCGCTATATAGAGTCGTTTTAACTAGAGCTTGGAGCTAGTAATATCTTTTGTTGTGGTTTGCAACAATGATTTTCACATGCAGGTGTTACGAAATCTAGTAAATATTTAGCCCGAAATATCTGACGTTTTCCTGGCTTTTTTTAACGATTTTATCAATTTTCATGGCATGTGAAATATCAAAATCGTTTAAAAAGTCAGAAAAACGTCAGATATGTCTGACTATATAGTAAATATTATACATAGTTTTCCAAAAGAAGCGCGCGTGACTGCCACCACACCCAAGCACCCCTCCTCAACTATAATATCGAGTAAAAGCCTCGACTGACCCCCTAAATTAAAAAGATAAATACTTTTTATATATACATGTAGGCATATTTACTTTGTAGAGATATGAATATGAGTTACTCCAGATAATTACTCGCATGAAACACGAGAGAGAAAATTGATTTTGAAGGCACCTGGAGTTGCATGCTTTCACTTATTTTATACTTTCGTTTATACTTTTGACCACTGATCTTCATTTTCGCTAGCCAATGGTCCCTTTCTTTTATACTCATGAGCAATATATAATGAATAGGACCCTTGGCTAGCGAAAATGACTGATAATTTATTAAAATATATTGTGTGTTGTTTTTATAAATCCCACAGTAGTACATGCACTGCGTTTATAGTATGTGAATAGCTAACAGTCTTCATTTCTTAGATTTAGATGAATGACCTAATAAACCGTAGTAAAATGTTACAGATGTTTATTTAATGGTTAGCGATAATAATATGTTCAATCGACCGACGTGGCCATAAAATGGAGAATTCAGGCAGAAAAAAACACCTACTACAGCCTGCATTTCTTTTCTTGTCGTCTTATATCATATATGTCTTCTTCAGTTAAGCTGGATAGAAAAAGATATTCTCTAGATTCATCAATATTCGTGGTTATCAATTTTCGTGGATTTAGCGACAATTCCAGTTTCAATGATACGGAGACTCCTGGCTAATGATCCCATCAATACAGTGAACTATTATAGATATTGCCCTACAATGACATTTAATTTTGTGGATCAATTCAACAACGAATTTCACAAAAATAAGCATTCAACGAATATTGGTAAAATCACATTAAAAGATATTTTTTTTTTAAAGTACATTTTTAAAAGGCCAGAGCAACACTTAACTCACTGCTTGTATTCAATATGGCTTCAGATTTAATTTTGACTTGTTTCAAATACAATATGTACCACCCTTAACTTTTGTAGGTATCCTGGTCCTGCGGTCACTAAAGTTTTCAAATCAATTAAATAAGTCCACAATTAAAAAAATTACAGTATAAGGAAAGTGCATTTATTTTGGTCAGAACTGAGACTTGAGGCCGAGTATTGACTGGAGGAAAGTTGGTGACAGTGGGGCCTCAATGAAAGAATCAATTTATCACAACTGTGGACGTCTACCACGATCTCCATTAATTAATATACAAAAGAAAAATACAGTCAAACTTCATTATCTCGAACTAGATGGGACTGTTTTAAAACTTCGACATATCCGAGTATTCGAGGGTAAAATACTTAAAAAATAAGTGACTTACAAATCACTTTGCCATATCCACTGTATTCGAGATATCAGTGTTCAAGTGTCGTTGTTCAACTGTAAGAAGATGTTGGTTAAAAGTTTGGTTGCTGATATAAAAATTTAAAGAGCATTGTAAAGATTTTTAAACATTTTTTAATTTTTTACATTTAATTATAATGACAGTATTCAATAAACAGCTACAGTTCCAAATTAAAAGCTGTATTTTTTTCCTCAGAAACACGTAAAAACATGATCATAGATAATAAAAATCATCTTGTACAATTTAATATTGTATAAAATCTAAAACGGAAATGATACAGCATACGAAACAGAGAGAACCATATTGTAACAGCATGGTGTGTGACAGATCAGCCAGATGTAGCTCCCATGTTATATATATATATACATAGGGATATATCATAAAAAAAATCCTCCCACATCGGAAGAATATATAATTTCATATATATAATATGTATATATAAGTATATTTATTTACAGATATAAAGACATTTTTTTTCACACGCACATTAAAGTTGCTGATTAGTTTCTCCTTTTTTTTTTTTAAATATTTCATACAAATAAAAAAAAAAAGAAAAGAAAGAACTCAACAGATGATATCTACAAATATATACAGACAGGAGTGAGGTGCATATATCTGAGTTTATATATATATACACGGTCTATGACAAATGATCACGTGACAATATCTAAACAAAATTGCTTGATGACCAGGGGAAATAACTCCAAAACGGTAACATACACAAATCAACACAGATAATAAACACTCCAAATAAAACTTAAATATAACAATTTATGTCCAATAAATATGATAATGCATATTCATTAATTCAAAAAATGATAATTTCATTGCTCACAAATTCGTAATTCTAGATTTCACAGGGTAATTTTCTCTCAAAGTGTTACAACCCCAATAAATAAATCATGCAGTATACTCAAAAAATCAAAATTTCAAATTTGATATGTCTCAGATATCAATTACAAACGAGTATTAATTACTTATCCATCAAAGTACAAACATTTTCTTTTTCTAAATGTACATTTGTATTAACCCCCATCCCCATTTTCTAAAAATATATAAATACTCTAATAAGTGACTAAAATGCATGTTTTCCACATTTTAAATAACATGCCAATACAAATTAAATATTTTTGTTTCTAAACACATCAATAGGTATACTGGTAATGTGATTCATAGTTTTCTCACATAAAAAAACAAGCCCCCCAACCTTCCTTCCCCCCCCCCCCCCAAAAAAAAAAACATTTCTAAATATAAATGGCTTGGTTCAGTATTTGCCTTCAGAAGAACACATATTTATAATCCCTGGTAGTATGTTGCTGGTTTACTAAATACTATGGCAACCTGGAAAAAGTTATGGCACTCAACCACAAATGAATTTTTTGATACCAGCTTTTATCATGAGAAAAGATGATAATGCATTTTTGTAAGTAAGGCCAATATAAAAAAAAATGTAGAATTGATCTGGCACCATAGCAATAAGTCAAAATCTACAGCACTGATTTATTTAAATGCAATAATGAAAAGGGGAATAAGTCAAATTTTCTATTTTCAATTCCCTTTTTAATTATTTCAAATAAGTAAAATGCCTGCCTGCTGCACAATATTTGAAATGTTTGGTTAAGATTGTTTCATTTGTTTTTGCCCAACCTAATCTAAGGTGCAACATTCCTGTGGAAAGAGGGATAACTCTAACTAAAATACAAATCACTTATTTTAAGCGAGACCAAAATGAACTCCCATAAACTCTTGCACTTCTCACTTTATTTGAAACAGTGTGCATTGCAATCACATTTTTTTATTACATGTATTTTGGAGAAATATCAAAAAGGGAATACTTCTAGAAAAGGGGTTTTGCACTGTAAGTGAAGAAACAACTAAAGGCTTTTATAAAAATCAAACCTTACTTACTCTAGACTAGAAAGGGAACAGGTTTTAAAAGGTTCTGAGTCAGGTTTTACACCTTTTGAACAATAAGTAAAGGGACTCTGTCATCAACTATGGAAAATGAACATTAAGACTGGTGAATACTGGAATTATGTTTCCTATTATTCTTGTTATTTTTCAGCTGCACTTTAACAATATTATATTTCCCAACCGAACCCCCTGGCACAAAAAATAGAGTGAAGAATAGATGCACAAATTTCAAGAAAAGTAAAAATGTGAATGTTAATTTTCTGTTTTCAAACAAGCACCATTTAATTTGACTATTGTATGCATAATATTTTTTTTAAGTGTATCAAAACATTTATTAAGTTATAGTTTCTTGCCATTTTAAGACTTGGCGTTATCAAAAAATTTTCTTAACTTTTGCTTGAAACACAGAGAACAATGAAATAAATAACAATACAACTTATATATGACATGGACTACACTTCTGTATACAGGGTAATTTTCCCCTCAATTAATTTTCGCCCATCTACGATTGCAAACAGTTTCGCTCCGTCTTGAATTTGCCCAGAAGCAGTTGTCTTTAAAGAGAGATAATAAAAAACATTTGAATTTGCCAAGTCTTAGATTTGCCCTCTGACAACAAGGGCGAAAGGGGCGAAAATTAAACAGGGGCGAATATTTCCCTGACTACATCATTCACACAAGAATTGCTACAGGACAAGACAGTGGTCACAAACACTCCAGAATATTGCCATTTGACGAGTAAGTACCATTATCTTGAACTAAAAAAGAATTTCCTACAAAGACCATGATGAGGATTATGGATTCTGTATCACCTAACACAGAGCCCAACTGTTTATCAGCTGGTGAAGCCCATGATGGCTTCGTTCATTAAATCATCGTCTATCTCCAACATTCCCGCCGGCGAGCTGTGCTGAACGGACTTTGGGGAGGGGTTTGGGGAGTGTTTGGGTTTAGGTGACGGGGTGTGGGTTTTCTGTCGATTATTGACTACGGTCACAGGTGACAGTTTCTTGTTTTCGTCGTTGAGATCCACGATGCACTTTGGCGAGTTGAGCGAGTTGTTCTTGCCGTGTTGGCGCGGCGACTGACAGTCGATGATCAGGTTTTCGGGACTTCCTCCAGAGCTTGCCGGACTCAGCACAGGTTTAGTCGTACTGATGCGAGCTTTCCGTCTCACCGACATGTTCTCAATGTCCTCGCAATCGTTCTCGTCAACAGAAACGACGCTCTTTGGTGTCGGCACTTTGAAAACGTCCCCCTCCCCTTTACGAATACTGTTGTCCACTGTCACATTGGTCTCACCATTCACTTTGGGAATCACTTTGGGTGATTTCTTACAGACAGACTGCATAGATACATCCTCACTAGAGTCCCCAGGCTTTCCGCCAGTCTCACTTTTTGATACATTTTCCTTGTCATCTTTGTCGTGTTTGGAAGTGAAATTCTCCGAAGCACTCTTTAAAAGTGAGGCGAACAAATTCCTGGAATTGTCCACAATTTTTAAATCCTTATTCTTATCAATCCCACTTGGGGAATCTTTGGAAGGAAGGTTTTTGTCACTGGAATCAGCCTTCTTTGGTTCTGACACCGACTGCCTCTCTAATCCATTGCTGGCCTTATCCAGGCCATCTAAAGCGTTCTCTGTTTTCCCTTTGGCCTGCTCCCCTCCTTCGTCCAATGAATTCTGCCGATTTGTCTCCCCTCCCACTCCGTGAGGCACTTTGGCGTTCGTTAACTTGTCGATCACGGCAGACAGGGAACTTTTGCGGGGGCGCATCTTGGCGTTGGAGGAGGGGCAGCTGGTAGTGGGGGAGACCATGGACCCTGGGGTGGTGGTCTTGGGGGGAGTGTCAGTACTGACCATGATAGGACTGGTCACCTTGCTGGCAGTGGTTACTGAAATAGACTTGGGGGACTCCGAGACCTTGGTGATAAGGTTGGGGGTTTTCCCCGGGGGACCCTGACTTAGGAGTGGACTATTTCTTGAAAGGTTCGACACACTGGGGGACTGGTCTCCGGTCGGGGTAGCCTTGGGAGGGTAGCTACTGGGGGAGGATGTCTGTGGATTTGACTTGTTAATGGTTGTGGTGGGGGGAGGGGTACTGATAGGAATGGGCTTGTTGATGTTGGGACTGCCATTATTGTGCCCACTCCCTGGGGTAGGGGTCTTCAGGGGATGAGCGGTATTACTGCCCACAGGGGTTTTAGGAGGATTGGAATTGGAAGGTGGTCGGCCATTGATTCCCAGCTTGTTAGAAGTATGACTGAGGGGAGATTTTCCATTTGAACTACTTGGTGACTTATTGTTGGCAGCATTCACACTTGGAGACCGGCTCCCCATCTGGCTTCCTCTGACATTGGGAGAGTTCACTAAAGTACTTTTTGAATTTAAATTTGCACTATTTTTAGAGTTTGCTGGAAAAATCTTTGGTGTTCCTGGAGTGTTTGGGGAGTTTCTGACCCCTCCCTGATGTGGGTTGTTAGAGACACTAACTTTTGTGTTTGAATGCGAGTTCACAGTTGTTAATTTCGACATTCCTGCAATGCTTGTCGACACAGAAGTCGTCGTAGAAACTGATGTCGATGTGACAGACACAGTGGGTTTGGTGTTGTTGTTAGATGAAGAAGCTGAACTGATCTTGGGAATGCGCGGAAGGCTGGACAAACCTTTGTCTTTTGGATTCAAGAAGGACAAAACGGAGTTGAGGGGATTATTGGAATTTTTACTGAACGAGTTGGATGACTGCCCTTTGCTGGAGGAGTTCAATGACTTAGAAGAGTTCAGTCCGCTCTTGCTTCCCGAAACAGACGGGGAGCCACTTTTCCGATCACTGGAGTATTTCCCGTTTGAGCTTTTGGAAATTCCAGAAGACAATCGGCCGCTTTGGGACAGTTTCCTCTCTGCGGACGCGGCCTTGAGTGAGGTAGATGATGAGGCAACAGACTTATTGCTGGGAAAAGATTTCGACCCTCCGAACGTGGGTTGGGTTTTTGCTGAAGTTGGAGTGGACACTTTTCCCGGGGAAGGCGTTGTCCCTCCAGCTTTGGAATTTCCAGAGGTGAGAATGGACACTGCCCCTATCCTCCCTATCGTTGTTGAGGTGGGAGTAGCAGAGCCCGGGGAGGAAGTAGGGGTGGGGGTTTTAGCATTGGACACAGCAGAACTGGGGGGTATGGCGATAGGTTTTAACTTGATTTTGGGGGTTTTGGTCATGAGCTTTGAGTCCTCCTTGCTCACATTAACACTCGTCATGGAAAGTGACTTATGGGAATTTTTTAGTGATTTCTGACTGTTAATGCTAGATTTTCTCGTTCCGTCGCCTTTTTCTCTTCCTGATGGTGAAGATCTTGGACTGTTTTCCATCGATACCCCAACAGATTTGATGATCTTGAGCTTAGTCGATGTTTTATCTTCGCTCTCCACTGGGGTAGCACTATACATTTCACAAGACGTGGCGCGACTGTTGCTATCCAAGCGTTTCTTCTTCTTGTGCTCCTTCTCTTTCTTGTCCCGTTTTCTTTTCCCGGGTTCGGTACTTTTCGCTTCCTTCTTTTTCAACTTGTCACCTTTTCCTATTTTATTCAGCAAATGTTTCGCAGTTTTTGATTTGTTGAAAAGCTGTAGACCCGTAGGGGACGCAGTGATCATGGACAAGTCATTACTGTCCTCCTCATCACTGTTAAAGTCATACGCCTCAGCACTAGACTTCTTGCGATTGATCCCAAGTAAATCGGAATTCTTAATTCCCGAAAGCTTCATCCTCATTTTCCCTTTGGCATTTTTAATTTTTAACTTCTCGCTCTGCAACAAGCTGTTTTCGTTCGGCGAGCTCATCAGCAGAGACCGGAGATCCTTGTGACCTAGTTTCAGTTCCGGTTTGAACTCCGTCGCTAAATCCCCACCGATGTCGTGGCGGGAGATGGAGGAGTTACTGACCGGACTCAGGTTATTGAACGAGTCGGACAGGTCGAACGAGCGGGTGGAATAAAGCGACGTGTCACTGTCACTAGTGTTCCCGTGCGTGAAACTGGTTGAACGAGAGAACGATAAATTGCTGCCTGCTTTGAAACTGTCGTTAGAGTCGATAGAGATTTGGTGCTGGTACTGAGCTACTTTGCCCACAGAATTCTGTCTGACCAATGTCTTACGAGCCTGCAAAGCAGAATAAAACATCAGTGCAAGTTTTAGGATCTACTAACTATAAATTTAATAAGATGTATAATTCATTTTTTGTCTGACAATTAATTAATCCAACTAGAATATAATGGCATGAATTTCCAAAACGCTTGCAAATAGGCCTTCTCAGATCACATTAGGAAGAAAGAGATCAATATATTCTTCAAAATATACAAGTAAAGCTTGTAGAAAACTGAGAACCTCAATATCAAGAGTGTTCAAGAGTGCTGTTATCTCATCAAATGCCAAAATTTCGCATGTCGCAATTAATGACTAAACAAATTTTGGGGGTCAGAAATTTTGACAATTTTAAAGGAATTAGAGGTCCCTTACCTGGTTAGTGGGCACGCTGTCCTGAAGGTGATGAGGTTTGTGTAGGTCCTTTGTCCGTGACACCTCCCCCGACCTGTTGAGGATACCCTCAAGAGAGGTAGACCTTGCCATGTTTTTTGGCACAGAATTCGTTTGGCTAAAAATACTGACGTCCTGAATTGAATCTAGTTCACTAGTCAGATTTGCTAACGGGTCGCCAGAATGGTGCATGGACTGCTTCGATTGGATGCTGTCCAGCGTGTTCTCTAGTCCCCGAAGCGGATTCACAGAATCATCCGTCAAGTCAATGGGTGACGATAATGAAAAATGGGGAAAACGTTGCGAGTCCATGCTGGCATTCTGAAAATCTGAATCAAAGGAACTTGTTAATGATTCGAAAGACAACGACTGGCTTTGGTATTCGTTATCCGTTAGTCTATGCTTTGGACTCTTTCCTTTGGGTGGGTCGGTCACTGACTTTCTCTTTGGGGGTCGCCCCCTGCCTGGTTTGAGGGGGGCGGGGACACTAGAGGCCAGGTTAGCCACATTATTATTGTTATTGAGTGAGGAGTTTGTATTGTTATTGGAGGGGGAATCCTCCAGTAACCTGGACAACATCGGACTCTCCGGGACAGAGGGTGGATCCGGGTCGGGAGAGTCCTGATCTAATAATGTCACTAACAGAGGATTACTGCTAGGCACATCGTCGTCCAATTTCTTGGAATCTTCCACAATGGGTGGCGGCAGCATAGCACCTTGCGTGGTGTTGGGAGGTATCCCGCCGTATCCCTGTGGAATCTTTGCGTTCGGTAACACCATGTTCCCTGGACTTGATATACTTTTGCTGTCCATTGCCGGAAGATAGGGTGTCGCAAACGTGACCTCTTGAGGCATGACAAAAGGGGGCTGTTCAATCTCCATGGCAACTGGTTCTGGAGAGGGTTCCTTGCGTAGTTGCTCCGAGACTTTGTGTATAATGGACCGCAGAGTCACTGGGACTGACCAGCATCTGAAACAATAAACACTTTCTTACTAACACAGAATCAAGATCTAGTATCCATTGTACAGTAATGAAAAAGAAAGGATATTTCTTGAGGCATTTCCAATTTTTTCTAAATGTTTTGCTTAACATGTACTTTGATCACACAGCAGGAACACACTCACTTTTCAAAGTGCCCTATCTACCCCAAACTATCAGACCTGGAAGATCATTATACTACCCCAAACTATCAGACCTGGAAGATCATTATACCACCCCAAACTATCAGACTTGGAAGATCATTATACTACCCCAAACTATCAGACCTGGAAGATCATTATACTACCCCAAACTATCAGACCTGGAAGATCATTATACCACCCCAAACTATCAGACTTGGAAGATCATTATACTACCCCAAACTATCAGACCTGGAAGATCATTATACCACCCCAAACTATCAGACCTGGAAGATCATTATACTACCCCAAACTATCAGACGTGGAAGATCATTATACCACCCCCAACTATCAGACCTGGAAGATCATTATACCACCCCAAACTATCAGACTTGGAAGATCATTATACTACCCCAAACTATCAGACTTGGAAGATCATTATACTACCCCAAACTATCAGAATTGGAAGATCATTATACTACCCCAAACTATCAGACTTGGAAGATCATTATACTACCCCAAACTATCAGACTTGGAAGATCATTATACCACCCCAAACTATCAGACTTGGAAGATCATTATACTACCCCAAACTATCAGACTTGGAAGATCATTATACTACCCCAAACTATCAGACATGGAAGATCATTATACCACCCCAAACTATCAGACTTGGAAGATCATTATACTACCCCAAACTAACAGACTTGGAAGATCATTATACTACCCCAAACTATCAGACTTGGAAGATCATTATACTACCCCAAACTATCAGACTTGTAAGATCATTATACTACCCCAAACTATCAGACTTGGAAGATCATTATACCACCCCAAACTATCAGACTTGGAAGATCATTATACTACCCCAAACTATCAGACTTGGAAGATCATTATACTACCCCAAACTATCAGACATGGAAGATCATTATACTACCCCAAACTATCAGACTTGGAAGATCATTATACCACCCCAAACTATCAGACTTGGAAGATCATTATACTACCCCAAACTATCAGACTTGGAAGATCATTATACCACCCCAAACTATTAGACTTGGAAGATCATTATACCACCCCAAACTATCAGACTTGGAAGATCATTATACTATGCAATGACCATTAAGGAATAGGACACCTAAATTTTGTGATGTACTTTTTAAAAAATAAACAACAGAAATAACTATATCTTTTGTAATTACACTAGAAGGTTATCTCAAATGAGTAGCTAAGTAGGAGAGAGTTTTATCTTGTGATCTGAAGAATGACCTTACAGCTTGGTAGGGTTTGTTTTTAATTCATATCTTGAAAAGAATTTTGAGATTAGGGTAAGTACCTCTGGAAGATTTTTGAAGCAGCATCATCCGACAGCAGATCCTCTCCATCTTCTCCGATACTGACCTTGAACTTGACCCCTGTGATGTCACTAAGGTCAACCTCAGCTAGAAAAGTTAAAAAGATGGTGAACAAATGAATGAATATGGTGGAGGCACAGATTACTGTTGAGTTGGAGGTTTTTCTCATTTGTTGAAAAAGACTAGAGAGAGGAACTTACAAGTTGTAAGAACTTCTTTCCATGTTCAAACCAAAAACTAAAAGACTGATTGGAGCCAAATTATGATAATTTACTAAGCTTATTTTCAGATGTAACTAGTAGTGGAAATAAGATTTTTGCGACTAATTTTAGATAGAATTGAAATCTGAAAAGGAAAGAAGTTTACTCTATACATCTGTGGGTGTTTTCCATGGCCAAACACACTAAATGCCCAATCCATAAATAAAATGGACTCTTCGTTCAAATTTTTTTTCCCCACATAATGCTTCTGTGTTACAAATATATGACCCTAGGTTTATTACCCAGACCTTGATCTATACATACTTTTGACCTATGTTCATAAGTGAAGGACCAAAAAAGCAATTGATTTATGAAGCTTGTGTTGGCATAAAGTAAATAATAGAGGAGACTAAATCCTTATTTTCTAATGACCATGATAGTTTGTTTATCATTGCACTTTCTAACTGGGCGATAAAACAAGTAAACATGTGGACAAAGGGAAGCAACTCTTGCTTCTTTAAACAACTTTTAAATAGCACCACATTACACCAATGAGCTTTAGAGTCCATTTCGTTCACGATACTTCATTAATTTTCGTGGACATCAATATTCAGAAAAGAAGTGAATATTTATTTCAAGAATACTTAAAATTGTGGCCAATGATTCTTCAATACAACATATCATTAGATATTTTACTTCAAAAACATTTAGTTTTGTGGATCAACTCAACAATAAAATCAATATTAAATGAAATTAATATACAATAGGGGTGGTCTTCTCTGGGTGAGCACTGAATTAACTATGACGAAGCCATCCCTATAAAAAACGTTTGTTTGGAATTGCGCCTAGAAGTTTCCAGACCCAGGCGGGAGGGAGAGAAATTTTTTTTTATATTTATCAAACTAATTAATAATTGGTAAAAAAAAAAATTCCATATTTTTTCTACATGTAAGAGGAAGAAAGATAATTGGTATTCAACCAACAATGATCCATTCTTACCAGTGACCATTGTGTCTTGGAGTGGATGCTCGAACATGATGGTAAACTGTTGGAGGGACGTACAGACTAGCTCGAAGACCACGGAGGACATCAGATCTAAAGAGAAGAGAAAAATAAGTCAGATAAATAAACATTAACGTCCTATAATCCCAACATGATGGTGAACTGTTGGAGGGACGTACAGACTAGATCGAATACCATAAAGAACATTAGAGGAGAGAAAAATCAGTTGGATAAATCATGACAATTATCATGGGATACTAAATATCCTGTTATTTTGGCATCCTGCAAGAGTGCCCATATCAAGCATCAACAATTATAGTAAATTCCCCAGAAAATTTGGGCACCTCAAAATAAAGAGTACATGTAACAGTTAACAACGCGTTAATGAGGCTCAGGTGCAATAAAAAATTGTGGGGACAAGTTTTGTGGATTGTACATGTGTGTACAGCTAAGCTTTAAACATGTATCTTTTTAATAACTAAAGGCTTACCATCAACTGGTTTTAAGTTCAGAAAATCTTGTCTAAAATCAAAGCAAGCAAAGTTCTTTGTGGGCCAAATATAATTTATTTTCATTAAAATGCTTGTACGGCTTAACACAGACTAGTGACTCATTAATGCTGACACAATTCCTCAAAGATGTCATACGACAAAATAGCAGTACAACTAACAGCTGAGGGATCTACTACACTCTGTGACAAGCTTATGATAATGCCTCGATAAAGAAGCTTACACATAGATCTCCTAGAAAATATCATTATCTTTACTTAAAATTACTCAATACGCTTTAATTGTCCAATTTTCTTGTGTGTTTCGTCAAATAATTACTGGATATATAAGGCAGGTTTTTTTTGTTTTGGTTTCTAGAAATTCTCCTTTACATAACTGACTTGGCAACTTGATTCTCTACAGCAGACGCAAGTTACAAGTTTGCACTACCTTTGAACAAAATGGTTTAGATGGATTTACTTTCATATAATTTTTTCAATTTACAATCCGATTATCAAATGTATCAAAGTAATGCATTTTTTATTTTAAACCTCAATTAGCAAAAATTATAGTCTGGTGAAAGAAAACATGTATATACTTAGTGAATTCACTATAGATTATTACGAATTCGTTATACAGATATAACGAATTCCGGATATAACAAAGTAATTCCATTGGTCCCTAGGAATTCGCTTCAACTGAGTTTTACTGTACTGTAGATTTCTAATTAAATGCGAGGAATTTATATCCAAATAGAATCACAAAAAATACATCTCGCAGATTTTTAAAATCTCGATTTTATTTTTTGGACAGATGTAAACTAAATAAAACTATGATAAAAACTCTGTGTTTACGGTTATATATTCTCGCGATTTTATGAAAAACGGTTGAATTGCAAATTAAGTACTTGCGTAAAATAAGGAATCTACAGTATTTAATAATCATTGGTTGTTATAACAGGACTATAGAGAAAAAAATCTATCTTTATCAATATCACAACACCTGCTGTATAGGAATTATCCTAGAGAGTTTTTTTTTTAAGTGAAATATTAATTTTTTTCAATGGAATCCAATATTTATTTGTTTCATAAACATTTGAAGGTACATATATATATGATCTATATCGGAGCTGAAATTATGAATGGCTTGACAATTATTATTCGTTCTTCATCTGTAATATTTCTCACTGTATACTAGTTTGTTTAATCTCCTCATACTTATTTTAAACTGCTTCACTATAATGGTCAATATCATGATCCAATATAGACCATTCGTAAGAAAATTGTTTGTTTGGAACTGCTGCCTGGGAGTTTCCATAGCCAGGAGGGAGGGAGGGAGGGAGGGAATTCATTTTTTATTTTTCAAACTTAAGGTTTAACTAATTCAAAATTAATAGAAAATAAAAATCTACATTTAAACAAGAATAGAATTCCAGGGTCCCCCGCCGGTCAAGCAGTATACTAGTATCGAGTCTATAGACCAAGGCTGATTTAGGAACTTGACCAAGGTATTAGTGGTATAAACATTTGGTATAAATTTAAGGAAAATCCGTCAAAATTTGTAGGCATGAGCGCGCTTACAAGATCAATTTTTGGAAAAAAACGGAGTCATGATTGTGGTCAAAGTCCCAATAACTCCAAAAAAAAGTATCGACCAAAGCTGATTTTCAAACTTGACCAAAGTATTAGTGGTATAAACATTTGGTATAAATTTAATGAAAATCTGTCAAAATTTGTAGGCATGAGAGCGCTTACAAGGTCAATTTTTGGATAAAACAGAGTCATTATTGCAGTCAAAGTCCCATAACTCCAACAAAAAGTATCGACCAAAGCTGATTTTCGAACTTGACCAAGGTAATAGTGGTATAAACATTTGGTATAAATTTAATGAAAATCCGTCAAAATTTGTAGGCATGAGAGCGCTTACAAGGTCAATTTTTGGATAAAACGGAGTCATGATTGTGGTTAAAGTCCCATAACGCCAACAAAAAGTATCGACCAAAGCTGATTTTCGAACTTAACCAAGGTAATAGTGGTATAAACATTTGGTATAAATTTAATGAAAATCTGTCAAAATTTGTAGGCATGAGAGCGCTTACAAGGTCAATTTTTAGATAAAACGGAGTCATGATTGTGGTCAAAGTCCCATAACGCCAACAAAAAGTATCGACTAAAGCTGATTTTCGAACTTGACCAAGGTAATAGTAGTATAAACATTTGGTATAAATTTAATGAAAATTGGTCAAAATTTGTAGGCATGAGAGTGCTGAGAGACTGAAGAAATTCTTTATTCTTTTTGCTAATAAAATGTTATCAGCAGGGGGTATTTTAATGAGGCGGGAGGCAATTCCAAACAAACAATAATTTTATTTTGGCATCACTTGTAAATCATGAAATGAATTTCTTACAGAAGTTTTTGAAAGTAATTTCTCTCTCTCAACAACCATGATCCAACAACAGGCCTATTATATACAATATATTCAATTTACATCCAATACACACGTTGATTCGAGAAGGGTAACAAATGATTCATTCTCACATCTATTAATTACAGTATACACGTACAACTAATTAACACCTTGCTTTACGTAAAATTTTAATTGCTATTGCATACAATGTATATTCAAAGAAACCTTGCTTTGCATAGGGTTGGCAAGTACAATATTTGGTGGAAATGAATTTTCAATAAGTTGGATTTAAAATAGCGTATTTCTGAATGTGTATAATCTTATATACATATATCAATAGCATTTAGCTATGTACTTGATTAAGTAGAGGAGATTTTCCGCCAAGAACTCTGAAATGAATAAACAGCCAAATATAATATGCTTACAGTATATACAATACACAATACGCACCTTGTTTTGCGTAGGGTCGTATACAGCTGCTAATGACGGTGTTGAATAGAAGCTGTTGGCGTAGCAGGTTGAGAATATTGGCGACGTTTGTGGGATGCGTAAACGGAATTCGACTGACCATTTTGGCGGTTTGGTCCAGAGAGCTCTCTCCTATGTCTCTCAGGTAGTATGCATGCTGCTGGTCCGGCAATGTCTGAAAGTTAAAACTTAAGGTAAAACTCATGAAATATGGAAGAAAAGAATGAGCGAGTGCACTCACATATCCCATGCTCCCAATGACAAGTCAAAGATTACACTCCCGGCAACTTGCTGCATGGAATACATCAGCATTTGTGTATCTTATTCTCATCAATATTATTTTTTTTTCTTGTTCTCTCACTTTATTGAAGTTTTTAGATTAAATTGCTTCAAACACACCATGAAAAAATGTTTGTACAAAATACAAAAGTTCACTTTTGATTTGCTAGATCAGTACTGCAACATATGACTAATGAGATTCACCAAACTTGTACTTGTAATAGTTGACTTCAATTATTGAGAACTTTCTGAAAGATGGACAAAAGCTTCGAGAAACTAAAATTCTCTTAATAAGGTTTTATTTAATACAACACATTTCACAATAATTGTTCCATTTGGCCAAATAAATTAATCTTTTATTTTTCAGGCCAATTTTAATATACATGTAACAACAGTCAGGTATCTTTTTTTTTTAATTTGCAAGATCTGAAGAGGGGAACGACTTATTTGATTGAGAAAATTGAGTTTTCTCCCTTTTTAAATAATATTGAGAAAATTGAGTTTTCTCCCTTTTCAAATCAATTTGATAAATTCAAATTAATCATTACAGCAGCATTTCAGCATAACTAGCAATGCCCGAGAAACTTAATATAATTCATTTTCATGGTCTTTTTCTGTATGAATCCAATGATACTCTTGTACTATCAGAAATTTGATATGCTCTGGACTCACCACAAAGAACTCTGATCCGGGACTGAGTTTCCCGCCTGAGGACTGAGCGAGTATGAGTTTGAGTAAGCTTTCAGGCTCACCTTCTGTGATCACATCAATATCTGCCAAACAGAAAAAAAGAAACTCAGCTATACAAGAAAAAAATTATAACTGACATACTCAGTCTGGTCAAATGAAGGACTCTTAATATGTACATGTATTGCATAAGAAAACTAATGAGTCTGCTTTTAGACAAATGTCATTATATATTAACTACAGCTTCAAGAAATAAACCCCTAAAAATGACTCAGGCACTATAAGTGATAGACATGGATCAGCAGTTGTGTTAGGTGTTTGGTCAGTAACCGAAAGGTCACTGGTGCGAGCTCATCTGTGGTCACGATGTTTTGTGTCATGTCCTTTCACACGGCACTTGATCTGTCACAGTCCAGCCAGCTACACACGATACCAGCTTATGCTGGGGGTTAACCTGTGATGGACAGGTGTTCCCTCCATCCAGGGGGGGGGGGGGGGGGGGGGGGGGGGGGGGGGGGGGGGGGGATGGGGGGGGGTGGGGTGTGTGTGTGTGTGTGTGTGTGTCAATGATATAATCCCTGACCCTTAATGTCAGCCTCTACGCACGTAGATGGATTTAATTAACTAGATGGTCACACACATTTCAAAACATGTATAAATACATAGATTTAATACCGGTATTTATTTTTGGAGGAAAAAATATGAGTGCAGATACTTTAACAATTGCCTTTGTCCAGAAAAAAGTAGGTTAATTTGCCATAATTCAACATATAATATAAGTTAGAACTATAGAAGGAAATTGTATCTTCTTTTTCACTATCAAACGGATGTTACGTGCTTATCACAAATTGTACAGCATCGCAATAAACTGCAAGTCAAGTTTACTGTTATGGCCAAATTTAAATATAATAACTTTATTCATTGTTAAAGCCATGTATGGAATTGCAAAGCTTTTTTTTTTCCTTGGCGAGGATAATATCAACATGGCTTGTAACTAATGTAATCATGCAAAGTGGCTCAATCCTTTTATCGTTCAATGTAAAACACATGCTTTAAAACTTGTCATTCACCCGACTTAAAAAAAGCATTTGTGTGCCTCCGAGTAAAAGTCACCTGCTAATTTAAAACCAATGTTTTTTTTTTACCACAATGGCTTCCAAAATGGCTATCTATCAATACAAAGAGCGTATTTTGACGAAAAGTGGTAGATTTTTTCATAAAAGTGGCAGGCCGGAGACAGAGCTAAAAAGCGGTTGACTTCCACTTAAATTGGTAGAGTTAACATGTATGATTAATAAGTCGATTAAAACTAATTGATAATAGGATTTTCTGTGAAATACCAAGCTAGCTGTGGTTGATCTGTGAAAGTCAAAAGGCCATGACACAAACACATAACAGACACTCCTCTCCCTTCCCACTACCATGTACATGCTTGACATTTCATATTTTCAAATTCTAATAAACATTTTTCAATGTTTTCTCACATTTTTTATAGGCACACCTTCAGTGCCTCTTAGGGAGACTGAGAATAACATTTTACAATACTGTTTCATAATTGTCCTAATTTTAACAAAATGATTCTTTCAAAAATATTTACACAACAGCATTTATTTTGAAATCATTTTTATAAGACTGAGTACAACTTACTGATTTTAAAATTTGAATTCACAATTAATGCTGACAAATATTAATGACACCAGCGTATGTTTGTTTGGAAAAAAGGCTAAAGCTTCGTACCTGTGACTTCCTGAATAGCGTGAATGACAGACATGGCCACGGGGATCGGTCTGGCCAGCATCAGCGTAAAGCAGGCCGGCAGACTGGTGCTGTTGACTTGGGATAGGGCTTGGAAGGACGGCAAACTGTAACCAGACATTGTGACGTCTCACATTTTACAGAGGTCAAAACATTGTAACTCATTTCACAAACAACAAGATTATAATGTCCATACATGTTTCACAAACATCAAGGTTAAAATGACGTTACCCATTTCATAAACACAGAGGTCAAAGCGACGTTACCCATTTCATAAACATGGAGGTCAAAAGATATTTGTATTCAGTGACAGATCATCAAATCTTATTAATGGACCTATGGGACAACCTTCACAATTTGTGACATACCGTCTTTTGAAACATACAAACGTGATCTTAATCTTTGTTTTCTTCCCGAAATTTGTTGTCACACTCAGTCTTGCACATCATAAGTGGTTGAACAGTAATTTCTTTTAACCATAAGCAAAACTGAATGGAGTTCTTACAATTTTTACGTTCTTAGGAAACTTTTAAATAGCAATTTTGCAATAAAAAAAATTGTAAAATTTTAAACTTTGAGGTTGTGATTATATTTTAACAATGATGTACTTTCTCATCCACATTAAAATTTTAAAATGTCCGACAACCACCTTTATGACCTTTAGACGACCTCTACCTTTTGCCATCCTGAGGGACGACGCTCATCAGGGGGATGGTCTGGAGTCTGCGATGAGAGTGAGGCTCAATACACACAGTAACGCTCTGTCCAAGACCGTGCTCTGTTATTGCTACAACGAAACATATAGAGACTTATATGATAATCATCATTCCTAATTTCCATTCTAGTATTTCCCAAATACTGACAACTGATTTCCATAATTGTGTTCTAAATGTTTTCATCTGAGATTTTTTTAAAACGGACAACTCGAGATTTCCCCCAAGTATTGACATTTCTCTCCAAGTAATTTTCATAATCAGGAATTTTCTAGGCATTGTTTTTTAACAACAAAAACAAAATTTCAAATGACCGACATTTGCCAGAGTAATATTTGCATAAACAAACTACTCTTGCACCCAATTCTTTTTCTTTTTACTACAAAAAAGTATATGTGTAGCAAGGTGTCACTCTATACATGAACAACACATACCTTCGACAGTCATTGGGTGTGGAGACCTCGTCCTTTTGTTTAGCAAATCATAGGGTGAAACAAAATATACAAGCTTCATAGGGCAACCTGCGCAAAGATAAAACATTTTGTTTAAGTCACTCAAAAAAAAAAACTCAAATAAAAAAAGAGGCCCAGGTAAAAGGGTTGTGGAGAAGATGAAAATATAAAAAGTTACAGATAGACGGACAGACAATATGATCAGAAAAGCTCACTTCAGCCTTCAGCTCAGGTGAGCTAATAACATTCTAGATCCCAAAACACATAAGAACTCTCAGTTAAGACGGCTCGATGGCTGTGGCCATTTTTAGACTGTATTGATCTTTAACAGAAGAAGAGCTCTATATATAGGAAAATAACCAAATTCAAAATTCAAAATATACGGATTTTTTCTTTACTTAAACTAAAGTTTATAGCTAAACAAATCATATCATAAAGTTTGTACGCAGATCTGATGGTTGATCTGTTGACCACACAGCCTCCTTAAATTAAGTTGTTTTTTTTTATTTGAATATATTTTATCATGCAAATATACATTTACATAAATGGATTTGGCAGCAGGCAATGCCTATGTAAGCCTTCTCCATTAAGCTGTTTGCCGAGGAGAAAAGCCAACAGACGACAAATGTATCAAGATACACTTTCAGAACAATGTCTTTTTCAATTAAAATTAAGGCTTGGAAATTCAGAAAAACAGGAAGGTTACATCATTATAGCTTACTTCAGTTTACTCATAAAATAATAATCTTTTCCAATCCCACCTTTGCTTACATATCAAACATTGATGTTACATAATTAATTTGTCATCAGAATCTTTTATATAGATGCTCTCTCTTTGAACTTTTAATTCTTTTTTCGAAATTAATCGCTGAGAGTTTCATTTGTTATAATTGTCAACAGTCTAAAGGTGAAGAAAACAATGTAGCGCTCTCTCTCTCTCTCTCTCCTTACCTCCTTTCCTTGGCAAAAGGATTCCTAAAGGACTCTTGTGAATACAGTTGGACACACCTTTGATGGAACTATATTTAAGGAAAAAAATAAAACAAAGCTCCAATCATTGTTAAAAGTTCAAAATAGACCAATCCCAAAGATTACTTTTCAGTTTTAGGCCAAAATAAAATTATTGATTGTTTGGAATTGCCTCCTGCGGCCCTGCTTAATTGAAATACCCCACTGATAAAATTTTAGTAGTAAAAAATAAAGAACATTTTTTTCCCATTGAAATTTTTATTTTTTACCAAATTTCAATTAGTCAAACTTCAACTTTGAAAAATAAAGAAAAAGGTATTCCCTTCCTCCTGGGTCTAGAAACCCCCAGGCGGCAATTCAAAACAAACATTTTATTAAGGACAGCCTTGTTATTTTCAATTTTTTCCCCCTCTACCCGAGTACTTAATTCCGCGATTCAACAGTTTTCCATCAAATCGCGAATGTCGAAATTTTTTCATAGTTTCATGTAGTTTACATTTGAAAATTAAAAGCGAGATTTTAAAATTTTGCGAGACGGGCTTCCCCCCTGATTTTACACGGATATTAATTCCTCACGTTTAATTAGAAATTTACAGTATAGCCATCCACAATTAAATATTTAACACTTTCCCTCTCACAATTTAATCCTCTCCCCCCTCTTTACCACTGCTTTCAAAATTCAAGGAATAACGAATTCTTATTCAACTGCATATTTTCATCAATCATTAGATGGACGAAGTTTCAAGGGTACGGTAAACCAAAAATTATTGACATCATATTAAGTTCTCGACGGGCAGATGCGAACTATGATAAACATTCAGGATCAAGAATACTTTAATCCCTTTTTTCTCTAAAAGAGTGTTTTGTATCCACGTCTCCAGCAAATAACCTTGAGAACAAGCTACGGGCGAACCTCGCAGATATCCGTTGCGTATATGCACTTTCCTTTCATCAATATTCATGGTCATCAAGTTTTGCGTATTTAATGAAAAGCACTGTTTCAAGGCTATGTAAATTTGTGGACAGGATCCTATCAATACAGTTTGTTATCAAAATTGCAACTCAATTTCCATTTAGTTTTGTGTGGATCATAACAACAACAAAATCCTCAAAAATTGGTACTCAATGAATATTGATGAAACCAGTTATATACAGTTGAACTTTGGTATCTCGAACACCTATATCTCAAATACAATGGATATGTCGAAGTGATTTTTAAGTCCCAAACACTTAAACTTTAAGTATTTTGCCATTGATATCTCTAATACTCGAACATCTCAAAGATTTTAACCAGTCCTATCCAGTTCAAGATAATGAGGTTTGACTGTACTTGGGGTTTTTTTTCCCAGTAAATAAGACATCATACCTTTGTAACTGGGCCAAACTATTCAGATCTGTCTCCAGAGCCTGAAGAGCTAAGTACGCCTTGGATTTCTGCTTCCTACAAGGACAAATTAAAAATACCCACAATCAGCCACCTGTTGACTATTGATAAGCAGCAATACTCATCTTGTGGTCTTAGTTTATATAACAATTTCCAGTAAAGTATGCACTTGCAGCTTAAAAATAACAACATGCAGGAAGATTTGTCAAATATAATTTAAATGAAGACAATTTTTCACTTTCATTTTATTAATCTGCACACAATCAACAAAATTCATGAAGTAACATGCCAATGCTTGCAATGTATTTTTTAAAAAGAGATTATAAAAAATGTTGTATCAAATTTTGTTTTTGTTGGGTTATAACATCAACTATCATACAAGAATGGCTACTATACACTATCAGGAAGTGAAGGCAGAAGGTTTACTTACCTGTCCCCTGATATGTTATAAATACTCTGCAATCCTTTCAGATGGACGATGAATTCATCAAAATTTCCTTGTCTGGAAAAAAAAAGAAAGAATACTATGACATTCAAAAATCATGCAAACCAAGTTTCCAAAACTCAAAATGAAAAAGACAGGAAACTACTATAATCATGATACTGTCAACGTATTGCGACTATTCTGATAAATATATGCATGTCATTTGGCAATGTACTTATTTTAGCCGAAGCCACGTTCCCCCGAAAGCACTAAAAAGTATAAACAGCCAAATGTAGCACATTTACAGTACTCTTATAACATTATGGAACATATCTGATATTGTTAGCAATATTTTCCCATACTTCGATCAAGTATTTCATAATCTGTGCAGCCGTCTTTGAGTTTTGTACATTTTCAAGGTCTTTAAACTTCGCCCTTTAAACTTACCTTAAAACTTCTGTTATTTCATCACAACTCTGGAAAAAAGGTTGATGAAATTTTTAGTGTTCAAAATCAGAAGAAAAATCTCTTATTTACTCTTAATACTGTATACAGGGTTATTTTCGCCCAGTGCAATTTACTAATTTTTGACCTTCCGCTGACAACGAGGGCGAATATTTCCCTGTTTACAGTAAATCCTTTCTTCATACTTTAAGTTTTTATCACCAATTTAAAACGTATCTGTTATTTATCTGTCACCAGAAACATTTAAAATTTCCCAAAATTGAAATTTTTTTATGTTTTTTGAAATATTTGCAAATATATCTCTCCCTCATCTCTATCCATTTTCTCATTCTTTTCATCTGTCTATCATGTGTCTATCATGTGTCTGTCTATCATGTGTCTATCCTTACAGTTGGTTCTCCCTGATGACTAATTCGGACGTCCTTCACTAGCCCCCCTGGGTCAAAAATGATCTCGATGCGGAACATTTCGCTGCTGATGATGGCACTATTTTCTGTTCCGGTGGGTGGCGTAAACGACAGGTCCACTAGGCGTGATGTGGTTTCCAGGCGTTCCAACAGCGTCTGTTGACTGACCACTAAAAGTACAAATCACAGTACTTACGGTATAGGTAGAACTGTATTGTTGGCAACAGCAATTCCTGATTAAGTGCGAGATACAATAATTTTTGTGATATCTCTAGTAGCATCCTTCGCAGATGTTGAAATCTTGCTTTTATTTTTTCTGACAGTTTTGAATTAAATGAAATTATAACAAAAGTCTGGCATTTGCATAAAATTAGGTATCTACAGTACTGTTTCGTTAGCATATAATGAAACCCACCCCCACCCCCAACAAATGGAGGTATTTAAAGATCAATAGTTGTTTTAAGAAGTCCTGAAAGAGGATGCATAGCTCTAAATACCATGTGAATCGTACTCAATATGACAAAGTTGGAAAAGGCAAAATTAAAAAATGTAGGAGTTTTTAACAACAAATCTTAATGATTTTTTTTAAAAAGTTGCATAAAAAAAAAGTTATAGCACATATCATGCTCATTCCCCATCGTTTGAAGTTGACAGAAATCTCAACTACTCGGGAAATGGGAGTTTCGAACATTAAAGCTAATTTGCAGGTGACGTTCTTCCCCACCATCTATACACAAAACTCAATCAATAATGACGATCTGTGTATTTAGTCGACTTGATTTGTATCTCCAACACATGTCTCTCTGCTTTCTCATTCAAATCTATAACAAATCTCATTCAGTAAATCTCGAGGAGAATTCTATACAAAGAAGGCTCGTTCAATCACACAGCATGTTATATCTCAATGCTGTCATTTTATGAAAGACAAGGAAATTTTTTTCAATAACCACCCCCCTCCTCTAAAACATTGTGTATATAAAGCAGCACAATACACTTGTATTGAGTTAAGGTGGAATAACATACCTGTAAAAAGTCACTCAAATTAACAGGAAATTTGTTGATAATGAAAGATATAATGATAAATAAACTGTACAAATGTCAAATAAGCGAAAAAAAAATTGCAGTTTGGGGATAAAAAATAAATATCTAAAAAAATATTCCAGTAAGTAACAACAAAAGCCCAGGGCTGCGAGATTCAAACTCGGAATGTATGGATCACACGTTCGACACCTTATCCACTCGGCTATGGAGTAAGTTTCATGTTTCAGACCATAAAACCTATTAATAAAACAAAAACTTTCAGCCATTTTGTGATGATGTGTTATTCCACCTTAAATGGGCTGGATGGTTGCAACCATTTCTAGACTTTATAAACCTCCTTGAAACAAAGAGCTCTTCATAAAAATTTAAGAAAATATTCAAAATTTTTCTTTCATAAATAATATCATATTTAAAAATTTAAGGTATATCGGGCGGGTAATTTGTTGACTACACACAGCCTCCTATATCAAGAAATCCAGTAGGATTTTTTTCACCAATTTGGGACTGGGGGCTGGGGCCCTTTCAATTGGGAAAAATACCGAAAAAATGGAAAAATTGGGAATATTAACTTTGATTGATTATAATGAAAGTTAATGATTTCTATCATTTATTCCAATACTATTAGTAGGACAATGCTTCTTTTTCTAGAGTTCTTGAAATTATTTATTATTCTGTTCAGTCTTTCTTGAAAATTTTGACAAATTGTATAAAGATTTTTTTTTTTTTAAATTACAATTGGGATTTTTTGGGCCGAAATTGGGAAAATATTCGGAAATTTCCAATTGGGACTGGGGTCAAATTTCGGCTCTAAATCAGGCCCCCAAAAAACATTGATTAATCTGTCGTTACATAGCATTTTTAGCTACGGTTGAATAACAGGTTGAACACTCAAATACGTTGACTAAGCTACCAACCTTTGATACAGCTTTGTAACCGGTCCAAACACGACCTTAACGATCCAGGTTCTTTATCCGTCTCCATCAGCATCTTCTTCTCCTGCAAAAACATGTGTAATAATTAGTCCCCTAAAGAAACAACTTTTCCTCGATCTTTCACTTTCTGAAGTCTTTTTCCCTCTGGATTAGACTTGTGTTCGCTACATGTTATATATACAAAGGAAAATCAAAACGTGTTAATTGCCCTCTGTTTTCAATAAGGAGCAACTATTTGCAATAATTAATTAAGAAACTGATTTTTTTTCTTTACTAGTTCCTATGGAAAATGAAAATAAGTCTCAAGAAGCAACCATTTCATCCTACATTTCATCATCTTTCTGAAACTTTTAGTAGTGAACATTCAGTTGTCTGTAAGGCTGTGTTTTTATCCTGTGATTAATGGAAGGTAAGATAGCTTTCATAATCTGATTAATCTCAAAATCAGCAAGATGTTCCACATAGATTAATTTCTTGTGTCTTTTTACCATAATAAGGAATCTACAATATCTCGTCAATTTTGATTATTTCATGACATAATATCAGGTTACAGACAATCTTTGTGTCCAGTATCAGCTTCAAATCATTTTCATAATAAAAAAAAACAAACAAAAACAAAAAATAGCCAGGAAAGGCATGCTCCATTTCCTTTTAAAGTGACCTTGGACTTGCTAAAATGACCTTGAGTCAATATTAAGTCACACCCTCATTAGCCATAACTAAGCGATTAGGAGTGAAGTTAGATCTCCAAATGTTTCTCCAATAAAATATTTTAGTTTCTGCATTGAAATACCATAAATCATCTGACTGTGACCTTGAACTGACCTTGAATTAACCTATACAACCTTGGGACAAGGTCTTTACACACCATCATGTCATAGATAAGCAATCATTTTGTATATGATTTTCCATTTAAAAGATGTGAAGAGGAATTCCACAGATGGACTGAGAGAAAAGTTGAATATTATATCTATTTAACATCCAAAACTTCAAATGTTTCACTTATGTGGGAGTTAGGAACACATCCAACTATGTGAAATATTTTCCATATTGATATAATATTATACAGTTTGGATTAATTTGATGCAAAGACTATAATGGCCATCACAGGTTAATTTTACCAAAGAAAATAAAATGTCAAAGCAATTTACTCCCATTTTTAATATACACTTATAATAAAATGAAAGGTTACTTTGACCTTTAATACTGAGTTTTCATGGCCTTGGAGTGTTACAATGTGATAATTGTATGAAGTAAATAAGTGAGATTTCATATGATGTAAATAATATTGTATATCACAAGATTTTTCAAAAAGGACTTGGAGGGGGGGGGGGGGGGGGGGGAGATGAGGGGAATACCAGCGGTAAAATTTGATGGGAACTGTGTTCTCTTTTCAATTATGAGCAATTTTTTATTGAAAGATTGGAAGATCGTTTATTATCTTTTTTAATTTTCTTTTTCAATCAAGTCACAAAATATGATTATAATTTATTAACTGTGAAGCAGAAATATTCGTTGAGGATTTAATTATGTTATTTTCATTGGCAGTAAAAATCAACAAATTAATGAATTTTTTACCCAAGTATTAATAAATGCAGAATCAATACGTGATAGATTTAAGGGATTACAATATGATGAAATTAAATGCCAAGGGAATGTTTTTGGTTTAAAAACAACGAAATTTTAACCCAACAAAAATATGTGCTTTTACAGTAATTCTGATTGTTCGGGTGTTTTATGTATGACCCATGGCCCATTATATAGCCCGTGGTGTCTTATATTATATGGCCTGCGGTGTCTTAAAACTTGGCCCTACGAGTTTGGGCCGAGGTGTCTCAAGGTCAATTTGTCTGTGGACCTAGGTGCACTCGGGTCTAGGTGTCTGACATTCAATTTCATGTATTCCATCCAGGCTATCAATAAGAAAGTTTCTCTGATGTGCAAAAAAAAAAATGAAAATATTATTTTGAGATTTGTTTTAATTTGTCTACTGCATTAGTTTGATAAGACTCTAGCACATCTGAAAGTGTGAGAAATATTGTCAGCATGGACAATGCTTCTAAATCCTTGAATCAGAAGCTGACGATTTGTTGCGAAACAACAATAAATTATATCTTGCAAATCATGCTTATGTAACATCCCAAGGACAACTAACTTAAAAATTCACATTTTTCACAAACAAATAAAGCAGCCAGAATGCATCTATCCATAATGTAAAGCAATGTCAAATACACAGTCATAAAAAATATTGAAAAAAAAAAATAGTGCCTAATATCATGGAGAGAATCGAACTGCATCAAAATTGATGAAAATTGAACACTGCTCAGCACTAATCCTGATCGTTGGATTGGTAGCTGGGGTTACCAAGAGACGGGCAACAGCAGTACAATGAACATGGTGAATACCCCGATTACCGTGTGGGCATACACTGTACAGTTGAACTCCGATATCTTGAACACTGATATCTCGAATACCATGGATATGTTGAAGTCATTTGTAAGTCCCAACCACTTATTTTTTAAAGTATTTTGCCCTTGATATGTCGAATACTCGTGGATATCTCAATGGTTTTAAACAGTCCCATCCAGTTCGAGATAACAGAGTTTGACTGTATATGAATTGGGCCAGTAAATTTGCTAGTATACAGACGCTGTAGGCATGCATCGATTGCATCATCAGTGTACTAAGCATTGTGAAAATGTTTACTATATTTTTACTCATCAATCTGTCTGCATGTACAACTTATGGCCATCTTGAATCACCACTACCCTTTTAGGGTTTACTCCTTAAGATTGCAGGTTTTTGTTGTTATAAAACAGATTTAGAATGGTACAGGGATTTAAGGTGGGTTTTCTTTCCAAAGGAGACAATTTCCCCGAAATCTTGACCTGAAAAATCTTCAGAGCTAGTTTAACTAGACCTTAGACCTCCCCCATGATTTAAGTATTTAGTTCACACAACAAAACAAGGAGAAATTGATGCTGATCTAAAAAGAAAGAGGGCTCAGCTTAGAGTCTTATAAATGTTTTTTCCATTGATGATGAACGCTTGGTCAAGATGACCCCTAGGTCAGGGTCAACCCTGGGTCAAGGCCACTCACCCGTGACATGCTCTGCTGTACGACACGCATGCTGTCCTTCCATTCTTTTTTCTTCATATAGCATCTGTGTAATTTTTCCATCTGCCTTTTAAGGTCACGTTCCTTACTACTCAAAACACCTGTAATTAAAAAAAATTTGGTGATGACAATTCAGCTGTAAACAAGAAGATGTATCACCATTTATGCAGGAGATGCAGTATACTTGAACATGCCTTGTGATATACAGTCATAGACTCTAGCAAATTAGGGGTTTTCCCCCTACCAGTCAAGTGTTACAATCGGAGTCAATATAGGATTAAGAATTATTTTCTATATATATCAAGACATTCAATAATATATTCTTATTAACAATGAACTATAACTACCTTGTACTAAAACTAGTAATATATGGCAAGGCTGTGGTCATTTGAAAGTGTTTTTCTGTCTACAGATGAAAAAAGATTTGACAAATTTCCATTACACTTGTGTATGATATGGAAATTGATTTTTAATTCAACATAACGCAAATAAGTGTTAATTAATCCCATCCTCAAGTATTTAATTAATCTAAAAAAAAATTATGATCTAATACTTATAGGGGTAGAAATTATTTCAATTGCTGGAAAATCATAGTTTTTTGGCATTAGGAATGGTTCTATTTGAAACAAACAAACCTCAATACATGTTGATCCGAGTGAACTATTATTTCAACAATGAGCCTAGCATAAGAGAGTTTGATATCTTCACAAAACTGTGGTATTTTCTTTTCAATACATGTATACATGTATCATATGATGTTTATTTTTATTCCATCTCCTAATGTCATTTTTTGCTTGAGTGGTACGTGTTATTCTTTCTTGCCTTTTATTGGAATTTGTTTTCTTTGATAAAAGAGGATATCTATTTATTTAAATATCCAATGAAACTAATCATGTTGTAAATACAGACCATATAAATTATGTGTGCCCCGAGTGTATTTATAAATTGTTTGTTTTTTAACTTTGTCTAAACATGTACATACTACTTGCAACCTGTGCATTATCATTCCACAAAAAATGTGAAATTAAATTTTTAAAAATCTGGCTTACTTACATAAGTTATTCAAGTGATAAAATAACTGATGAAAGGAAAATCCAAAGCATATTATGCAAAATGAGACAGTTGAGAATATTTAAGGTGGATTTTCCAGTTTAACTATTTCCTACCAATCCTACCAATCTTTTTTTTTGGGGGGGGGGGGGGGGGAAGGGGAGGGGGTAAAATTTTATCTTACAAATCATTTAAAAATTAATGAACATCAACATGATTCCTTCTACAGATCTTTAAGATAAAAAAAAAAAATTTAAAAAAGAGGAAATTTATCTTAAAGCATGCATGTTTTAAGTGACACAGATTCTTATGTGTACTGTAGCTAAATTGATACTTGTATTTCATTTTAAAAATACATGTAATTATTTAAATGCTAACAAGTTTTTAATTTTATTTCACCTCTGTAAATTATAGACATCAATACCCATTTATACCCCCAACTTGTGCTTTATGGTCTATGTCACATCATTTTTTGGGTCATTACATTCATTAAAAGAAACGCATTCCATGGCAACATTGAATAATTAAAAAACAAGCGATAGGATTATAAGTTCAACAGTAATTATGATTTAAACCAAGGAAAAGAAGACCACAACAAATGTACATGTCATCAGCATAAGCTTCGTAAAGATGTCAAGGTTCCCACAGATCAATACTGGGCTAAAATCTCAAAAACAGGAAGGTCTGATTCTAATTACTTCCATGTTTGGTTTCCTGAAACATTGCGTTCTACAGAAACGGTCTCTTCGAGCATCATTTGAATTCCAATCATTAATGAACTTAAAAATCAAACTGCGGTTTCAGAGGCTGTTCTATATCTAGTTGAACCATCAACTAATCAAAATACAACGTAAACAAACATTTCTACCCCTCCCCCAAAAGAAATCGACGAATTTGCAAGAGAAATCAACACCCATGGTAAAAGTGTGGCCCCTTGAGTTGTAAGTTATATAATCGAACAATGGTTTACGTTCCTACCTGAAGATATGTCTCCGTTTTCCATGTTATTTAGAGATATTCGTAAGCTGGCTGCCATCTTTGATTTCTGTAGCCTCGATTAGGCGGCCTTTAAGATGCTAAAAATGCATTTAAAATTGCAGCTACATTTCAGTTTTTAGATGAAGTGAAAAAATATCTATCCATTGCTTGTACTACACTTAGGCGTTGCACCCTGAAGCTTCATGGAAATGCAGTATCCATGGCTCAATTTGGTGCACTACATTCGCTTCGTAGAAAATTATTTAGGTCTTTTCGGGGTCAATCAAACGCTTGTGGGTTGGCTGAAAATTAACGTGACGTCATGTTCATTAATATTTACGAATAGTGAAAAGTCTTTCCAAAACGAAGGTGTGAGCAGACAAAAAAATCGATTTAAAAAAAAAAAGAAGTTTTTTATTATTTGCAAGATTTATTACTGAACTTGTTTTTTCTACTCATAACCCTGCCATGTCAGATGGATCACTGGGACATTCGAGTCAAGGTTTCTGCAAAGTTCAGGGTTGCATTTCGTCGGGGGAAGTTCAGGGTTTTCGTCGGGGTGGGGTGGGGGTGTATATTTAGAAAAAGGGGGGGGGGTGATATTCAATAAAATTTCAAAAGAATTTTCCAAAAAAAAAAATAAATAAATGTACATGAAGTTTTTTCATTGATTTTTTCTTCTAATAACTATCAGTCATGCGATTTTTTTTTTAAACTGGCGTTCGACCAGTTCTCGTCAGTGCATTGTTACGTCATTTTTCATTTATAATAGAGTATTATTCTGCACTGACAAGAAACGGTACTCGGCGAGAACTGGTTGCACGCCAGTATTGTTTTGTTTTCATATTTGTTTTGTATACATGTATTTTGTTTTTCTATGAAGATAAGTTCTGTGGTTAAAATACTCGATTAATTGTCAAAACTAATAAAGAAAATTTATAATTTTTCTTTTTTTTTTAATAATTAATCCGAAGAAATAAACGTGTTTTTCACTTACTGTGAAGATAAACTTATACTTTACTAATAAATATATCCTGTTCATTAATTAAGTACACAGGCCAAGCTTTCCTATACATGTACAAATCCCGATTATTTCACACTTTATAACCACTGTCTGATATTTATTGAAACCCCAGTTCCAATGAACATATTCATATTCATCTCAATCTAATCATTTTTATTTTTAATGGAAAACTATTTAGGAGTTGATGTCCCCACCTCCCCCACATTTCGACACCTTACAATATATATGAGAATTACTCCTAGCATCGATTTTTTAAAAATTGAGGGTCCGATGGGGTGGGGTTGGGGTAGAGACCTAGCTATTCTTAAAATATTTAGAGCTCCCAAATCATAATCCCGGGGAGGGTGTAGTTTTTAAAACCATGCCGTAGGGGAAAAAATACAAGGTCAATTTAATTGTTTAAATTTCAATTTTTTAAATGGGACTGTGGAACACCAACCTAACCCCTCTTTGCTACATCATTACGAACTAACAAAATCCATGTGTTTTGGTGAATAGATTCAATGAGAAACGGATATAATAATTAATTGTTAACGATCAAATGTGTACTGGACTTCATTCATATATATAATTATACAGGTTCATTAACTTTAATATATGATACGAAATTTCACCAATTGTTTTTTGTTACTTTAAATAATTGATGAAGTATAGTAACAAATGTAAATGATATTCTTACCTAAATGATTTAAAGGTTGCCATCGAGAGAGAAAATCAAATTACATAACGTACGTACTGCTCAACTAAGAGTGTAGCAAATTATTATATACCTTTTATTTATTTTTATTTTATTTTTATTTTATTTTTATTGGGGGGGGGGGGGGGGGGTAGGAGTAATGGTTTATGTCGTTTTTAAAAAAAGTGCAATGAAGAAACCAGTTTGTTAAATGACAACATGGATAAAATTAGAAACCAAATACCCACCCACAAGCTAAGAAAGATAACTCCCATATGACTGATTTTTTTTCTAAAAACTAAACACTGGCAAAATTACTGATTGCAAACCAACTCTATACGTAAAATCAGCAGAGAAGTTCTAAAGATTTAAGCAAGCATCTATCAGTTCGCGTAAATTTTTTTTAGAAACTGTATTAAACTAATGGAAATTTTGATAAATAATACAAATATGTATTTTATAGCAGAACTTTTAGAGGGGAAACAGGAAGATATGCTAGCATTTAAATATTAAAGTTTAACTTTCCTGTCTTACTATGAAAAGAATCTGCCTATTTACTTCTATCAAGACCCTTTTAGAATACGCTGCAATTTAATAAAAAGTTGGTATATATTTCCATATAATTTTCTTTACTCTAGGATGCATATGAATGTAGTGAAAGGCTTTTTCATTTGTGACAAGAACTCATTTTTACAGAATTGTTTTTTTTTTTAAATCAGACAGAATATTGAATTTGGTACGGAGAGCATAAGTTTAAGTCAGTCTGTTAAAACCGAATCATTACTTACTGTTCAGTGCTACAGAGATAAACCATTTATAAAAATGCGTTCGATTTAAAATTATATTGAATTTAAACTCGGGTAAAACGGAAATAAAAGTTACATCACAAAGGTTATAGAACTTTTTCAATTGCCGATGCAATAATCAAACATGAAGTGATTGTCAGTCATTGATATACTTCCTTGCCTACTATACATTCAACCAATAGAAATTTTAGGCTCAGGTAAAAAGGAAACTAACGCCATAAATACAGGTATCAATTTACCTGTATGTAAGTAACTACAGCAGAGAAAATTTAACAACTGTAGCATGCATGTTACAAGTTTTATTGCTGGGTTTTTTTAAGGTGGTATGGGACATATGTGGATATTAATGTGAATAAAAGAAAATTATAATTTAAATACTTTTACCGATTTAGAATTTTCAGATTTTAAAATATTTAACCAAATAATACGTTCAAAATTTTTTGAGAAAGGTAAAATTTTTACAATCCCCAGCAAGATTCGCACTCATGACTTACATATTCGTATTGACCCTTCTAATCCACTGCGCTACGCTGTTAGGTAATAACTTTGGGGGAAAACTATTTATAAAAAAATTACACTTTATTTTATTGTTCATTTCGATAAATAGTACGTCACAACATGGAAGTGTCCAATAACACCTTAAAGTAAATATTTGTAAGACAACGGGGAAATTATTTTTTCCATTCCACCTTAACTGGATCGTCGTGGCCATGTTTATAAAATGATTAAATATTAAAAGCTAAAATATTTGAATTTTTATTATACTTAAGTACTTCACTTATACTTTTTAAGACTACGTCACAAGATGGCGATTTAAATGTTTTGTTAAACTGTTTCGATCAATCGATTCAGATGTATATATCGTCATAGCTCAGTGGTAAAGTATCTGGCTTGTGAACCGCAGGTCATGAGTTCGAATCAACCTGGGGATTTTGTTTATGTTTACTGAATGAAATTTTTGAAAAAAAACATTTTTTTAAATCTAAAGTTGCACATTTTTTCACCTATTTGACATATATACTTCTAATCCATCATGTTTTCTATCAAAATCAAGTAATTTTCTGCTGATTTAAGAAACTATTTCAAGGTGTAGTGAGGCACCTTTATGTTGGTTTATAACCAAAAGAGTATCATATGTCAAAGTTTAAGACATATCTGATGGTTAATTTGTTGACCATAGTGCCTCCTTTTTATCCATGCTATAACTGCGATAAAGAAAACGAAATATACCCATGTCTCTTTAATACTCCACATGGTTTACAAATGTGCTCTCTTACGGTTGACTTGTTATAGAACAAAATAAAGAAAAGTTCAATACAGAATATTTAGAATAAGTTTCACCATTTTCCACGAGAACAAATTGAAGTGAAATCATTTTGCCTACCGCATGTGTGACCCATTTTATGTATGGAAGTTTATAATAATATGCTATAGGTCTCAATGTCTATAGAAAAGAAAGTCTGCACAGATTTCGTGACATCTTTATTTTCAGTATATATAGATGCATATTGAAGGCGTAATAATGAATAAAAACAACAATAACCAGGCAATGCACTCCTCAAAGGATTTCATCAAGTGCTCATCTCCCCCTATAATCTCCCCCTATATAGGGGGTCAATGATCAGTATGATGAACAATTTCAATAAAAAGTCAGAAAAAAATTGGAAAACATTTTCCTAATGCAGCTTACAGCGTCATGAAGATTCTTTGTTTTAGAGTAAAAAATATGGCATGAAATCAATAAGACATTGTATTGTTAGACATGAAAAAAAACACCCTACATGTACACATATTGTATTGTTATATAACACTGCCTTCTATACAATTTTACCATTATGCAACTTACATGTATATGTATAATATATGAGGAGAGAAAAAAACCCCTCAGTTTGCAACTAAAACAACAAAACAATTAACAAAGAGAAAAATGCATTCCTCCACAGATCTACTTCCTGTTTGAGCACCCAAGTTCTTTTTTTATTTACTTCAAATATGATCCAATAAAGAAAAATGGAGTTATTTTACAGATTCATACTTTGGTAAGTTTACTTCTAAATATCAGTCATAAAAATCACGACAAATCATGAAACATTAGTCATTAAAATCATGACACTTCAGCCAAATGAATACTAATGATTCCATATGTTAGTACAATCCCAACAATTTCTCGGGCCTTTCCTGACAATTTTTTCAGAGCTATGCTGAAAAGGCCTGAGAGGATAAGATTGTAAATATCATAGTAGAACAAGTCGTGACTTCAATAAAAAGAATTCTCCAGCCAGCCCCATCATTAAACTGGTATTTCCCAACATGGTAAGAATATTTGATTCTCAAGTTCATTAAAATATTACTCAAGATTTTCTCAGTTAATTCAAGATTTTCTCAGTTAATTAACCTAAAACAACAAACATTAACAATCACCATTTGAAAGGAGAATGATATTAGTACGTGTACTGTCCTTTTCCTTCACCCCCCCCCACCCCCGGCCAATTTAATAGACCATAATTTCTAAATGATCATCTTTGAATGAAAGAAAGTCTTGACCATATACTACAAATTATAATAACCTTGACCATTAATTGACACGTCCACAGTTTGTCTGGTAAATTTGAACAATACATGTTTTACAGATCAACATAGAATTGCTTGTAAGAGTATACATTACATTCTGTAAGTGTATACATCATTTACTGTAGGTGTATACACAATATAATAATTCAGTGTATACATACTGTAGTGGTTTCACCTTATATCAATCTTCAATCTATAGATACATGTATTGTCAAAACGTTCTATAATGTATACATTAGGAGAGTGCCTATCTGCACCACAAAATATGAAACAATAAATTAAATTGATTACACAAATATACAAGCCAATTTTAATGTGAAGTACCTTAAAGTACTGCACAGAAATCACCATACAAGGTTTTTTTTGGCTTACTATCTATAAGCATTATTTACAGAAAGGTATTCCTAGTCTTCTAACCTTACAGATTTTTGTTTAATTAGTACATGTTCTATTTTAGTAGCAATATGATCATACAAGCCAATGTTATCCTATTAATAAATACACATGTATCCTCTTCATCTAATGATTTTATACATAATATCAAATGGCCGAGAGTTTGCAAGACACGGTCACCAGTCACAACAACGTCCATATATAAATGGGTTTAATACATCTAAGGCCAACATTAACAAATATCATATGCCCTGTTCCTCTACAGATATTTACATTCTGACAATCATTTTTCCTTCAAGGCATTTTTAGGGCAGATGCCTATTTTATTTAAGTGGTTTAGAATCAAATTTAAAAAAAAACACCAGCTTTTTATTCTTAGGTCATAAGTCTCCAAAAAAAAAATTTTAATTGTAAATTTTGTAAATGGGAAATAACTTTTATTTTACCTATGGTACCTACTGAAGATTAACCGTTATGTAAGAAGGGGACAAATAATGTTTGGAAGGTGGTCTTTTATGTAGCTTTGCTATACGAGGAGTATGCTATGCTTCTCTTGTTGAGAACTGGAGCATAAACCCAATGGCATGCGACATACAGTACAACTTTACAATAACTTCCTGGCCTATAACTTGACACCATATCATCACAGAGAACCACAAATACTAAAACAGCTTTCTGAGTACAAGTTGGAAATCATTATAAAACCCCTAAAATTTAATCACAAGGTATTTTGGTATTTCATAAAATGCAGAATACACACTTAAATCAAAATAATACAATATAACCTTCTTATGGCAAAACATGTTTTAGTGAAAACCCACATATAATGGAATCTATCTCTTCCATATGTTATAGAGTGATGGAATTCTTACTGGATCAAGACAAAAGTATCACTTCATAACAGCTAGTGCATAGGGAAGCCTCAGGTGTATATACACAAAGACTATTCTCAGATCAATACTATTGATATCATTTCACACTATCAATTTTTTTTTTCTAATTTTCTGATCATCAAAAAAATAATTGAAGGACATGTCTTTTTCAAATAAAAAATCATCAAAATAAAACAAAAACCTGGCACATTCACACATCTCAACAGTGAAGAAAAATTTGCTCTACATTTGACGTATTTAAACATTAAAAGAATCATAGAGCTCACACAAAAATATTATAAAATATGATGAAATTTCTCATTACAAGCATTTTTACACATGCATACTTCATATCTACACATATGCAAATTAATTGTGTTTAAATTGGTTTTGGTTATATTTTTTCTTATATGTATTAACAGTTTGGTGTGAACATACTAATTAAATAAAAGCCATAGCTTAAAAACTGGAGAACTACAATTGTACGTCACTGTTGCATCTTTAGACAATCTGATTTTTTTCCAAATGAGTAACCATTGAATTTTCTCCAATGAATAAAAACCTTGAATTGTTGTTATTTTTCTCCTGATGGTAGCTTTCTCTTTCAAGGTCGTAGGATGTGTGTCAAAGGTCAAAGGCAATGAACCATGAACACTGTTGCCAATAAAAAAAAATGTCTGAAGAGTGGTTTGGTTATAAAATTGTACACTTTCGTTTCTTGCTTTTCTTGATGCTATTTTTTCCATTCGTCTGGCGGCTGGCCTCCATTTTCCTATCTCTTATGGCTCTCATTAAATCATAAAATACCTGAAAAAGTACAAAAAATGTTAATACTAAAAAATTATCAAAAATTGAGTACCATAAATAATATGTTAATAGAATTTTGAGGTCATATTGTAATTTTTCTCTTAAAAAAAACCAAGATCAATTTTTTTTTTCATTGCTGCAATATAAACAATTTTAAACATTTGAAGAAAAAAGAATTCTCATACATTAATCATGTGCACTCGCCTGCTAAAACAAAAATAAAGAAGCTTAAAATGCCATTTTTTCTTGTAAACAAATTACAGATATTCAAAATAAATAAAATACTGAAATTAACAAGTACCAGGTAGAATTGGCAAAGTATATTAAACTGGAAATCATTGCATCCATGAGGGTTTTTTTTTTTTTTTAAAGTTTACTTACAATTTTGTGAAGTAATGAGAGAGAGAGAGAGAGAGAGAGAGAGAGAGAGAGAGAGAGAGATTTTAATTTGGTGAATTACCTTCCATATTTACTCATACATGTAAATATTCGATAATGAAGCAAACTGGTAATCAATCCAGAACTAATTGTATACAGTGTCATAGATAAACAATAATTAGAGCATGCCATATTTCATATAAACCATAGTCACTTAGTGACATCATAGTCTGAGGGGAAAATATGAAAATATAAATACGACATAGCAGCAAAATAGAACTATAAATGAAGCCAGAGGCTGGACAGCGAAGGCTGGTTGAGATCTTTACCCCGCGGGTCACAGAATGACACAACACTTTGTGGTGTGTTCTGGTATTGGGTCTCCGGGGGCGTTTGCTGCCTTTTTGTCTCTAATGGTTCGCATTAAGTCATAAAACACCTGGAAAAATGGAACAATATCTCAAAATACTACTGTGCTGACTGTAATACGGGTACTCGATGGTATATCAAGCTGAAATGTACCTCAGTCTCCTTATCATTATAAACACCAATATACAACACTTCTGAACATATTCTATCCGTTCCAGGGGACCATGTAGCTGCAATAATGTAGCCCTTCCCTTTTTTCATCCAAAATTTTTTTGACCGACATGAATTTGTGGACTACATGACCACAATACCTATAAAATATTAGTTTCATTCCCCTCAAAATATGATGTTGATAACACAGCTGCATTTATCTTCATCTTTCTCATTTTAATATGTAATTTTTCTCTCATTTCCTCTGTTATTCTCTCTATTCCCAAGAATGAGTATTAAGTATTAATATTTTACACAAGTTTAAGGTACAACCGCACCTGCAAATTATCAATAAGAAATTATTTGTCCAATATCTGACACTCGGTTGTCAAATGCTGGCCTCAACACATAGCATATACAAATGAAGTAAGGATTATATAGCATGTAAAAGGTCAACGAGGTCAAACAGCGAGGAATCAATTGGGAAAATTGCTGAGAATATATGTAATGTGAAACATTTGTTCTTATATCTATAGTCATATTCTTCTTTCTTTTAAATTACTCAAGGTCTCTTGAAATGAATAATTTTGATCATATTTTGACATAAATAAATACATATAAACAATTTACATCTAATCAAATCGTGTTCAAAGCATTGAGGAATGGGGGACTTTAGGACTATTGAGTGGGGTTTCTTAGGACTATTGGGTTTGGTGGGTGGGGAGTGGGGTGTCAAGCATAGTTTGAAATGGGGACAATAAATATTGATAGGTTATATGTCCATTTGCGTACAATAACTGCTTACATAGATATGTTTATGGGTGCATGTGGGGTTATAATTACCATAAGATATTCTTTGTACAATTGTGAAATAATTTTTTTTATAATTCCTTGCTTAAAGTTTGTCTTTTAATATTATATCTCAGTACATTAAAAGTTTAAACCTTTTTGCTTAGTATAAATATTTTATTTTTAACAGTTTATAAAAATCATTTTATTTCATTTCAAAAACAAATTGAAATTTTATACTTTGGTAGATATGAAACAGAACAGTGTGGTTTAATTAGGAGAAAATTTTATGATTCAAAGTAAACTGTTTTGCAAAGGAGCTTTTATTTTTTTTTCTATATCACAATACAGTATATCACTAAACAAATAAAAGAAACTAAAAACATAATAAAATAATACAATTTTGTTTTTTCGAAATACAAGACATTCCCTACCCAAACATCCCAATGTGGCAATGTTAAAATGGGTCAACTTCTCGATAAGTACTCTAGCTGACATGTAAGGGATCTCAAGATACTGCACAGACAATATCATCCTAAATGTATGACCAGGGTAGTTTGACACTTGACTTTGATCAGACATCAGTTGGCCTACAAACTGACCTATTAACACACTAACCTACATATGTAAAACAATATGATTATTCTTTATTATTAAGGGGGCGGGTGGGTGGGGGGTAACAAAGATCACACATTGTGTGTAAATAAAAAAAATATACATGTTATGAATGGGTAAATCGTATCACTATGCTCTCAATAAGAGTTTCATCTGTCACAATTGAAATGGCTATTTTGTTAGTATGTCTCAAAAATATTTGGCAGCTGGAACTGAAAAACTAAGTTTCACAATTTTTGTTTGCTTGATCATTTCTATGTCATAATGCCATTTGGCAGCAATGTGTTAATGACACAGAAACGGTCAGCCTTGTTTTTGGTGGTATACAATTGGAAGACTTGAGTGTCTGTTTGTTTGTATGAATGTCTCTACAAGATTTGACAGCAGCCATTAGAGGAGCTATCGGGTGGTTTGACCTCTCGAGATTTCCGGTCAACTGGACGTTGACTGGGAGCGGTTATCCGGCGGTTAATCGTGCCGACTCTCACACCTGACTTACTTTGTTTGATCATGCGTAACAGATCATAAAAACACTGTCAAAAAAGAAAAGAAAAATGGTTTCTTCAATGGTTGAAAATCAACATTTAAAACTTGGTTTATTTTTTATTCATTCTGATATGCAAAATAATATATATTGATGCTTAATTGCCTTAAAAAAAATTTGGTCTCTTTTTCTCCTTTCACTTTTGCTGTCTTCATGCTTGATAAAAATATTCTTTTTTTACAAACAACAAAGAAAGATAACTCTTTTAGATTCAGCAATTTAGAAAAAAGGCACTTCTAATAAAACAGGAGAGCCCCAATCTCATCATACAGATCCATTAAATAACTCCCTGTTATACATATCAGCTGCCATGTTCCTGCTGTATTTATAAATAAACTCATCCATTTCTTTAAAACAATGCAGTACAGATGGCAAGGCAAAAAACTGGTGCCAAAAAATCTTGAAAATACTTGCAGCTGTCCAGAGAGATTAAGACTATTTATAATACATTTATAACTAAATGGTTTTCTTCATTTTCTTTCCTCATAAGCAAGGAGCAAGCTAAACATGTTAAATATACACACAATATTATAATACATATTTGTCTGTTACTGGCTTATTTGTTCACCATTCACAAAATTCTTAAGGAAATAAAAATTCAAAGAAAAAACGAATCAGTCTCGTTGGAAATGATTTCTGTTAAACAGCTGCTGAACAAGCCACATCTGTGTGTAATGTACTTCTTACAATCCTGATATCACAAGATAGATAGGTTACACTGCATGGATTTCAGAGATTACACAATTGCTTGAAAAAACCTGGACCAACTCTCACATAAATTCTTAACTCCTGTAGCCATTTCTTCTAGAATATGTTTGCTGGAATTTTAGAAACCTCTACAAAACTGACTTTGATTGCATTTATTTGTTCCCCTTTGTAATATGAAGTTACTATGGATACCTTGATAGTAACAATTTCTAAAGATTCCCTAGTATCTATCAAACCACTCTCTCAAACCTCGAGTGTACTTGTAAATAACCTTTTAAAAAAATGTTCATTCCTGGGAAAATATATATCCTCCCAGTATACATCAAAACCTCTCCGACATCTCCAAAAATCGCTGTATCACTCAAGATTATTTTTATCCCCAAACTCGTTCTACCCCCCCCCCCCCCCCCCCTCCAAATTTCTTCCCAATAACCTGACATACCTCCTTTCGGCCACAGGTCAACTCTCTCAAATATCTACTGCAGTAACGTTCAAAAATTTTTCCTCCCCCAAACTCGTGTTTTCCCCATTTTTTTTTTTTGATAAGGAGACGCTGGAGGTCAACATTTGTTTCCTGTGTTAATACAAGAATTACCAACTAATGAAAGTACGCTACCAGGAACTCGAATTTCTGGCTTCCTCGGCCCAGTAGAACTGATAAGGTGTTCACTGCATGCAACAAGCAATTAATGGCAGTGGGAACTAATCGGAGTGGAGATAGAACACATCTCCACAAAAACTTTTAACAAAAACAACAACCCCTCCCCCCCTCGTTACATACCTCGAGAAAACAATCCTACGTTCCTCATCACCTTTCGACATCGTATAATTTTAAATGTTTCATCCTGAATACCTCTGATTTTAGAATTTCATTACTTTTGATTTGAGTAATGACAATATAATATATAGATGGTTTTTTTTGTTAAGCATTTCCCATCACCCTTTCTTCTTTTCATAATCTTACATGTTTCATCCTATTTCATTGCTTTTGGTTTGACAATACATTAAATGTATAATTCTGTTTTGTTATCTATTAAATAGCTACTGACAGTATATGTGATATTAATTGGTCAGAAGAAGAACTAGATTTTGCTCTGAAATGAGACAAAAGGCTCAGAATGTCTCTAATATTTACAGTCCTAACTGGATTTGAAATTTTTACATCTAACAATTTCTTTTAAGATTGTGAACTTTCAAAAATTCTAGGCAAATGATTTCTACTAGAATCTTTTCTCCCTCTAAAATCCCAATCAATTCTTGATAAAGCATCTCTTTTTATCAGTATTCAAAAACATCCTTACTACAAATTACCACCACCATCTGCACAGACCCAAAATAAAAATGCAGGTTAAAGGGACAGGAAGTTGAGTAAACGGATTATAGCAACCAAGTATAAACCCACAGCACTGATTGGTTGATGATTCAGGTACACACACATGTAAGTGTCATAAACCACATGTAGCACTTCACACGTGTAAAAACAATGACACAAAATACAACCACTGACATGCACACACGCGTCACTTAAGGAATTCGCCCGAGGTCAACAGTGCTATATGCTATAATGGCCATTATCATTACTGTCACTCATCACTGCCCACTATGACATGCCTTCTGTTCTCCCTCCCCCTTTTTCTCAGAATTACGCCTCCTGTCCTACCTCCCCCGATCTCAGATCTACGTGTATACCTAAACTACTGTGAAAGGGGAAGCAATGATGACACACAGGTATACTTGTTCATCTAACTGAGAGACTGGCTCCCCACAAAGCACAAACTTTTGATGGAAGGTAAATCTATATAATGTTAAGATTCCACATTTGACCTTAAAATACAACTTAATCATTCCTGACCATGTACAACTAACTTGTACAGCCCTAACTAGCTAGAAAGATCAGTAGAAATTAGTTGATATTAATAGTCAGGGAGTTAAGGTCTTTACACACATATTAGGAGTGACAACTCTACTGAATCAAGACATACAGGAAAACAAATTAATAAATATTAATGCTCGTACACCTATTCAAAGGCCTGAATTCTGATTTTTCTCATAAAAGACGCCTCTTAAACATTCCTAACACCTCACATTTTTCACATTTAGAAACACATCAGTCAAATCCGAGAGGCAAGGGGACCTAACTGTCTAATTATACACCTGTATGCATGTAATAATGCCTGTAGGTTTGTGTATACTAATTGATTTACAGTAATGAACACAGATTGTCTACATCTATACTTAAAGAGGCTTGGTTCTATTTATACTTCAAACTAACTGATTCTACTCACAAATGAAGAGGCCTTTTTTAAATTTATAACATATAGATTGGGCTTATTCACCACGAGTCTTAAGGATTTATTACTTGATTATAGAAATAGAGAGAGAGAGAGAGAGAGAGAGAGAGAGAGAGAATTGTTCATTACTTGACCAATGTATGTTGCAGACCAGTTAACTGTAACCTTTAACTATTCAACATCTGCTTTACACGAATAGTCTCTAGTTAGTAAATACAGCCCTGCTTTTATTTGTAGAATTTCCTCAGCCAGAGCATTTAACCACAGGCAAAGCAATATGTATGCTTTCAAGCACAGCCATTTTCATCTGTAGAGTATTTTAACTTGAACTTTATGACCTTTCAACTTGTTGAAAAGGTTCAAGGTTATATACCTATAACCTTAACAATCCCATAAATAGAGTACAAAAAAGGTCCATCTTTAATATGAGATTTAATGGCATGAAATTAGCAGAAAATAACATGAACAATTCTATTAACTTTTTGACCACAGAGGGGATGAAAATTCCTGTATAAATGAACCTGTCTATTATAAAACAACAAAATTCAACACCAGGTTTTTTCATTGAAATTCCTACAACCTTTCTAATTTGTCTTTTGATTGGGCCACACTCCAAGTACACTAATTATGACACCACAATCTTCCTTCAACCATAAGTCACTCTAACTAACTGCACTTAAAATTGATTAAACTTCCTTCTTTCTTTCATTTTGTTCCAATAGGTGGCATAGACCTTTCTTGACACACTTCTAGCCAACTCCAGACTTCCCTAGATCAAGCATCTATAACATTACATACTTCCTCAAATCACAAATCACAACAAAACTGCAATAAATGATTCAACTTCCTGTTTCCTTTAAAATTGTTTCAATCTGTTTTCAATCTGCTACATGGCCCTTTCTTGACACACTCTTATGGCTTCCCTAGATCATGCATCTATAACTACCGGTAATACAATTTTTCACAACAATGCTCGGATTACAATTTCCGTCTACCGTAAAAACTGTCACCATAATGCCCCTATCATCCTTACCTTATCGACATTAGCTCTGGTCTTGGCGGACGTTTCCACGTACGGTACGCTCCACTGTTTGGCCCGTTCCTGCGCCTCTTCCACGCTGACGTACCGTTTATCTTCGAGATCTGCCTTGTTCCCAACTAACAGAAATGGTATTGTGTCGTCATTTTTCACTCGTAATATTTGTTCCCTACAATGAAAAATTCTGACACTGTATACTCTGCTTCAAATGTCTCTTGCAGTGTGTGAAATTTTAATACATATAGAAGATCAGTTATTAAAAGTAAATGTTAATCTTTGAGTTTTATACATCCATACAGATCATTCACATGTATATTCATCAACAGTGTTAGTTTGGGAATGTATAAATGACAGTTGATGTTTTAGTGAAAACCATTGAGAGACTCCATCTGGAATAGTCTGCATATTAGAAATATGCTACATCAATGGAAATCAAAGAAGTTTGAAGGTGCTTTCTGTATTACAAGCCAATGGGGATGAGGAGATATGCTTGGGACTATCAAAATAATATTTTCATGATCTCATCATTCATTATCTATATATGTTAAATATCTATCATTTTTCATTTGGCAAATTAACAGAAAAAACAAACAAATAAACATCTGGAAAAAGTAATGAGTAAAATTGTAATGATTTTTCTCTTTAAAACACAAGAGTTTAAGACATTCCCCATGTTGATCAACAATAAAAACAGAGGAATTACCAATGACATTAAATAAAAGGTACGGAAACATCATTCACCTGGGTAACAGTTTAACACGTGTGCTTTCTGCTTTATGCAACTGTATAAGCATTTCATCATTATCTAGTAAATATCATGATTAAAAACAACCTCATTTTTGAAGATTCATCGGCGGAGATAGAAGAAAGACATTCAAAGGCGTTTTTTGCATGTTACACTACAGGATGCTTCAATGGGCAAGAAAGGTGGTGATTTCTTGGCATTTATTTATATATACAAACATGCCATAGCACGTGTACATTTCCCTCCACTAGACTTCCCGAATATCTGCCCATTCTCTGGACACTTAAAGAGGAACCAGGAGTATTCTGTTTAAATGTAACACTTGCTGGGAGAAATCCTACCGTTCAAACAGAAGATCTATCGTAAAATTGGAACGCTATAAGAGCTTGATGAGTATAATCAGCTAAGAAAAATATTTGGGAATCTTTACATAAACATTCTGCCCATATCTGTGATAGGAACTCAAATCAACAAGCAGAATATTTTCTATTGAACCACATTATGAGCTGTTTTCCAAAGATCCCCCCCCCCATTAAAATAACTTGGACAAAATTAATTTTTTATTTCCATACTTGTATTTACATTGACAGCTTTTTCAGAATAAAATAAAAGCATAATCTAAGTTATTTGTTATTTCAAAGAAACCAAAAAAAAATTTTTTTTTATTAAAAAAAACACATTATGAACTGTTTTCCAAAGATTTAGCCTCCTGTTAAAATAACTCCAACAAAATGCAACACATTGAATTGCTGAATGATGAATATATGCTTCAGAATGCTAGAAAAAGTAAAAAAAAAAATTAAATTACAACTGCCAAGAGCCATCAATGTACAAATAGGTCAACAATAAAATTCTGAACTATTTTGATAGTGAAATTATTGTAAAAGGAGATCCCTATCCTTTCCTCCATTTACATTTTTAGAGTAATCAGAATACAAAACTTTTAAACCCGTTTCCTCATGAATTCGAGATTAATAAAAAAATTGGACAAATTTAACCTCTGATATGTTGTAAGAGTCATTGTAAAATTTCCAAATCTCCAGAGGAAATAGTTGACAGTGATATGTGTCAGAAACAACGTAAATTTGTGCAAAACTAACAATATCATGACTTGCAGCCTACAATGAAACTCAAAATCACAAAGTTTACTTAAAACTGTTTCCACTCTGACAAGCTTACCAGTGATGTTACAATTTATCACACAACTTTGCTGGTGTGGGTGTAAGCAGCTTATACAATGGTGAATTCTATCTCTAAATTTTTATTAGAAATTCCATTTCCTTAAATTTTACTGCACGCATATATATTTTAATGTAATTTAGTGAAGTAAAGTTTTAAAGAAATAAAAAATTCTCAACTTATTTATCATCTTATTTATCAAGGAAATAAAGTGAAAATAGTTATAAATGGTATTTATGTACTAGTTTTTGTGTTACAAACATTTATGTAACTTATTATGTGTTCAAATTCTTTGTTTTAATGGGGGAGGATGCATATTTGATAATATTTTTGGCATAAAACCATTCCGATTATAATAAACCATTAAATATGGCATAAAACCTTTTTCCCAAAATGGTAAACCATTTTGGCAAAAAACCTTGTCCATAATAATAAACCTCTCTGGTATAAAACCATTCCAATAATGGTAAACCATTAGTTCTGGCATAAAACCATTCCAATAATGGTAAACCATTAGTTCTGGCATAAAACCATTCCAATAATGGTAAACCATTAGTTCTGGCATAAAACCATTCCAATAATGGTAAACCATTAGTTCTGGCATAAAACCATTCCAATAATGGTAAACCATTAGTTCTGGCATAAAACCATCTCCATGGTGGTAAATCTCATGGGCATAAAACAGTTCTCATAATGGTAAAACATTCTGGCATAATGATACAGAATTTCGCATTAAACTAATCATTTCCATTACGTCTAACTATTCAGACACAGGGATGCTACACAATGTGACAGTGTGCGAGTCATTGCATTAACACAACAGGACCTTTGGTCTTTGCCCACGGAAATTATTTTGCAATCTCGACGATTATCTCACAATGAACTGATTCAGTGCCATTCAAGATCTTTACTTGATTCACTGAGCATGGGAAATTATTTTGTTTTCATATTTGTGTGTTATATAATCATATTTTGATTCAAACAATTGCTACAGATTTAAAGCACTATCAAATAAATCAATATACAAGTTGGCTTTTTTCTCTCTCAATTCAACGATTAGGTAATCATCATTTGTGAAAATAAGCATCTACATATGGAATTACAGAATATTTGTAGCAAAACAGGAGGAAGTGAATCAAGTTGGATGAATTTTAACGTTAAAGTTTTAAATATCATTGAAAATTTGAAACCTTAATGCTTGGACATAAAGCATATTATTGCTTGGAGTTCTTATTGCCTCAACTGCATATGATCCCTTGAATTTAATGTTTAGAGAGCTGTTGTGCACACAGAGAGAGAGAAATAGAGAGAGAGAGAGAGAGAGAAAGAGAGAGAGAGAGAATGGATGGACAGAGAGAAAGAGGGGATAGAAAGGGATGAGTTTTTTTATACACTCTCTCTATACTAACCTAAAGTCAACAGTTGCTTGAAATGATTCTTGTTCTGTTATGGAAAAGAGACACAGAAAGCCCTCCCCACTCCTGAAATAATTGTCTCTGATTGCTGCGTACTCCTCCTGACCCGCTGTGTCTAGAATATCTATCTGTACCTCCTCGCCATCTAAAACCACTTTCTTTCTGTAAGAATCTGCCTTGGTTGGTTCATAATCCTCCACAAACTGAAAAATAAAGAAAATTTGAAAGATCATAGCAAATTGTTACACTGCTGCTTTGAGAGAATCATAAATGCGAATCATAACCCTCCACAAACTAAAAATGAAAATTTTACATGTTAATTAAATGCATTCAAGTTCAGACTGAATCAATACACTTCCTTTCAAAAAGAATTGGCAATGTACATGAATTGTTAGATCATACATAAGAAAAGGAAATAGTCAAGTGGGTTTAATGTTCTATAGTCAAGTGTTCATAAACATGCAAACGCATTTGTGCCTGTGCATGGAGAATTGGATATTGGAAATTGCTTTTAGTTCATCTCTCTGTTTGTGCTTATGAACGTACCTCATCATACATAAACTGTAGCGTCAGGGCTGATTTTCCAACACCTCCACTCCCGACCATTATAACTTTATGGATGACCTGCGGTTGCTGCGTTTTCGCCTTCGACATCTTGGTAGTCTTTGTGTTTTATTTCCTTTCCTTCTCGCTTATGCCTTCGTTAACAGAGAGGAAATATCATGAAAGGGAAAATTAATACTGGGTATACAATGTTGATATCATTACATTAAAAATAAAAAATAGATATGAGGAATTGTCTCTAATTAGGTGGAGAATATAACAAACAAATGAATCAGCCACATCTATGACTCATGTTTAATCATATTTAAATATCAATAACAGGAGATTCACCATTATAAACTTTACCATTAATTACTGAATGTCATGTTTTTAAAAAGCGACAATGTAAACATCGAAGCCACTTAACGCCACTGAATATGCATTTCCGTGTTGGTTAAGTGGATCTGTAGATTAATCTTGGTCACAATAAGGGTGTGACACCAACTCTATTTTGTACATTAAAATCAAAACCATAAACAAATACCGCTGCCAACCTCGTATATACTGCAGTATATCTATATAAGATTGTCATCTACTCCCATTCATTAGTACGACAATTTGCACCAAAAGTTCTATTTTTGCCGGCAAAATATTTGTTTTGATCCGACTCTACATTACCCCCGTGTGACCTGACGTGACTTATCGAAGGAGATAAAGTAAAATGGTAAAATATTTTTTTAAAAATCTGAACCTACCTTCCACTATTGATCACAAAAGAAATTACATGGAAAATACAGAATATATCTACAGAACGGGCACGGAACACTTTACAAAATCCATGAACTTTCAAGTGGAAATGGCGAAATTGAGTGCATTGTGGGAATTCCCAATGTCCTATATTTGGGATTAATCTTTCTCAAAACGCAACGGATCAGATCGGGCGTAATGATTTCCCGCGAAAATTTAAAAACAATCAAGATATGCTCAGTGAATAATATTAGAAAGAGGTAAGTAAAGCATTCTTTCCAAAATATGTCTGATTTAAAATTTGTAAAATACAAAAACATGATATTTTCTGGTTATTGGTGTATTTCATAATTTTATAGTGCTGATATGAAAACTTAAAGTTTCGCGATATCATTATATAAGGAAATCCGATCTTGCATCAGTGCAGATACCTCTGAGGGTAGAACACATGACTAGCGATTTAGGAGGCCTGGGTCCGAATCCTGGTCTGTCAATATTTCTCCCACCCCGTATACGTCAATGGCCAATGGTGATATCAGACTGTGATTTTATACAATTATTTTTTTTGTTCGTATGTTTGCTTGCTCTCTAAATTGTGGGGTTTTTTTTTTAGTTCAGGGTGTATTTTTTCCGCTAATACTCTTGAAAAAATTGAAATCAGAGAGAAAAAAGTTCTTTCCTAATTATAAGATATAACTTAGTCCTCTTTCCTAAGTTCATTACTTATCCGTTCCACTATTTCCAGTCTTCTCTTATGAAATTCTTAAGTTATGTCTTAACTTTCAGATCGGTAAATCGATGTCTTAGGAACAAACTTAACATGACGATAGTTTATGTTTTTTATTGAAATAAATTATATACACATTAAAGTTGAACAAAAGTACCAGAATACACGTATCATTAAGACCTTTTTCACTGATTACTTTAGAACATACATATTTTTCTTAAATTAATTTCTTTGGTAAAGAATTTTTTTTAGATTATCTGGTCGCACGCGCAGATGGATAGCGGGTATAGTTATAGCTAGTGCACTGATGATAATTAAATTATTCATGCCCAAGAATCACTAATATCTTAAAAATGTTAAACAGAAACAGATACTTAATAAATACTCAATTATATAATGACTGGATGATTTGTCCTATCCCTACACGAAATAAACTTTTTTTTCGGGAGAAATTTCTGATATTTTCTTTGAGGGGTGGGTGGGTTGTTCATTTGTTTTTTTTAATTCGCGCGCGCGCGCGCGTGTGTGTGTGTGTGTGGGGGGGGGGGGGGGGGGGGGGGGGGGGGGTAGTAGTAACCGGGAATTAAGTGGGTCCGAAATGTCGATGCTAAATCCTTCATGGGAATGCTGTTTCATCCAGAAATTGTTGCATTTTATCCTCGTTTCTTCTCTCAGCCGAAATACATTCCTTTGCGATGTCTTCTTTTAGTAAAAAAAAAACACCACCTCATTTATATATCAACCAGTACAAAAAACAAAAACAAACCACTAATTAAATTAAACTTAGTCTAAAAGTTTCTCATCTCTCCATTTTAAATGCTGCTTGTCACTACATGTGATTACTGTATTTCGTGTGGAATATACCGTATGATGTAGTAAAATCATAAAATTTAGATATCTCAACGAACCTTTAAATTTAGGATAACGCATATCTGCATATGTTTACACAGGTATTATAATGAACCAAACTAGACAATGAAATGCACTCGATCATTTATAAAGAATAACAAAATTTCTACCAGTAACCAATGTTATCAATTGATATATGCAGTCATATCCAAATAATATTTAAGATAAAAAAATTATATGTATAACTTAATGTAGCAATAAACAAGAAAGACACTACGGTCAATACATCCTAAATACCACTTTTAAAGAATATACAGGTCTATTACGTAATTCTTATCTTCTCGTGTATGCATGTGAAAGTAAACTAATATTCACAATTTTAGTACATGCTCAAAGACACTACACTATTTCCATAATATTCACAATTTTAGTACATGCACAAAGACACTACACTATTTCCACTCTATTTATACATTTTACTATTTTGTAAGAAGTTTCTAGTCGAATAAGGGAATGAGTTTTTATATTCAATTATATTTAGTTTACATTCGTGTCATGTTGAAAAGAATTTAAACGATCGACCACACATTCCCCTTTATCATATACACATGAAAGTATCATAAATACTTTTTTTACTCTACTTTCTTTTATACACCGAAAACTTAAGAACTCTCAAAATATACATCTATTTCTTCAGTTAATTACTTTGGTGTAGACTTTTAGTTTGTTGTTTTCTAGATTATCTAGTCGCACGTGTAGATGGATAGCGGATATAGTTATAGCCTGTGCACTGATGATAATTAGATTATTGATGCCCGAGAATCACTGATCTCGTAAGTAGTTTCATATTGGTAAAAACAGGAATAAATACTGATTAGTACCCAATTACAGAAAATTTGTCCTATCCCTCCACGACACAAGATTTTCTTTTACGGGATAAATTTTTGGGGTTTTCTTGGGGTGCTCATTTGATTTTTTAAATGATAGTGAAAGGTATGACTGGGAAGTGGTTTAAAAATATCAACGCTCAATCCTTCATGGGAATGTTGTTTCATTTAGAAAATTTTATAGAATTGAACGATTTATTTTTGACGTCGTCGTGTCAAAAATTGCCGTCAGGTGAGCAGATAAATTGAATAACGCGCGTTAGCGTCATAAATAAATCATTTAATGCTTATACTCACATTCCCTTACTGATGAAATCAATTATTTACTTAAATAAATCAATACAAATTGTAGGTCATGGAGGGACTAAATTAGTAACGGCAAGAACTGCTGTTTTATAAAACCTGTTTAAACTGGTTGTCACATGGACGGTTGAGTTGAGATCGATGGGCATGAAAATTTAATCAATGAAAATAAACTCTTCAAGTTTTGCTTTTAGCAATAAAAATCAACTTTTTTGTTGAATAATTGTAAAACATGGTGCTTTGACAACATGTATGAAATATATTGTTTAACCTATAACATAGAATTCACTGTTTGGGAACTATTTATGTAAATTACATGTAAATTCATACGCATTGATTAGTTGTTGCAATTAGAGGCATTGAAACATCAGCATTTAATGGAAAACACAGTAGAATGTAAATATTGCCTTTTATCCTCGCTTCTTATATCAACCGAGATGTATTTAAAAAGTGTATTTGCGAATTGCGATTCTTGGTTTAAAAATTCCACATCCCTCCATTCTAAATCCTATATACTTGTCACTAAATGTGATAATTGTATTCTATTTGGAATATACATGTACTGTATGATATAGTAAAATCATGAAAAGGATACATGTACCTCAACAAGATTTATAATTTAGAAATAAACTTTAGTGTATATATGTCAATACGGGCTTTTTATAATGAATCAACTAGACATAAAAAATGCACTCTATCATTTATAAAAATAACAGAAATTCTAGCAGTGACCAATGTTTCGAATTGATTCATGCAGTCATATTCAAATGATATCTGAGACAAAGAAATGTATGTACATGTATGTACATATAGCAAAAACAAGATACTACGATCAATGCATTCTTTAAAAAAAACCGTTTTCAAAGTTAGAATATAGGTTTTGTTACTTAATTCTTATATCCGTGTATGCACGTGGATGTAAAATATCATACAAAATTTTAATGCACGTACATAGACAATCTCTATATACATTTTTCTCTTATTTCTAAGACGTTTATAGGTGTATAAGGGAATGAATTTTTACATTCACTTATGAATTTTAAATTTGTGTATATTGAAAAGAATTTACAAGACCGGTATTTATTTAGAATTAACAATATGCTATGAAAGTGGCTTAGAATGTATCTTAAGTAATGTGCGTTACGCTAAGAAAGTTTTGTGAAACAGCTATGACAAATCTTAGGAACTTCTTAAGATATAACTTATGTATATCTTAAGTTTTGTCTTAGGAAACTTCTTAGGAAATCTTTATGAAACGGGCTCCTGCTTTCTTCAAGAGACAATTTACATGTACCTTATTTATTTGTCCAACATTTTGGAAGCAGTCAGCTATAGTAATTGGTCTATTTTTGGTATTCTTGAACTTTATTAAATAATTTATTAGATAATAACGATATTTTCTGTTAATTGCTACATTTGGCTAAGTGTACTTTTTGAGGTCATAATATCTTATTTATGAAATAATGTATTCAATAAAGTATCCCAGGAATTCATAGTTTTGATATCTAAGCTATATCATTTCATTTCTAGTATATGTGAAAGGTTATTTATTGTTACCATATTTAATACTTGTATTAAGGGAGTACCATTATCAGAGTATTCAGCAGCTAAGTATGTGATTGTGAAACATTGTTTCATAAACAGGTGATCGTTGCAAAGTTATATTCATATGTTTATTATATATGTATCTTGAAATAATGTAATCTACAAAGGAGCTCATTGAAAGTTTGTTTTTATTTAATTAATTATTGATATTGATAATGATACAGAGCATATTTCTTTATTTTTGTAAATTGTATTCAAGGGCAGTAACTCTTCTTGACCCTGAAAGTATGATGCATTATAACCAGAGTTATCCTTCTTTACAAATAGTTTGATTAGTGAACTCTGAGCAGTAATGTATTTCATGTATATGATTGTACATGTATTTTTTGTTTGCTTAATATTATTGTAAACATTGATCATTTTTATGCTAACATCTATTATTATATTACAGGGTTTAATCCTTTAATCTCTATATATGAATAAATGAACCCTTGTGTGGGCTTGTTTATCTTTGGGACAACCCACTACCACATTTGGCGCCCACGTTGCATTTGGATACCAAGGAGATGGGAATCACACATAAAAATAACTGATGTCTACAGATTCTTATAGTGGAAAGCATAGGTCTATACAGATACAGATTGAACACTAGACTTTAATATGTGTTGTGACTCTTGAATCCTGACTTGTTCCAGATTGCAGACTCCAGAGCCATTCAACACCTTGAGAAAACAGACACAGACAGTGCAGCTTCTTGATCATGTGAGTGACTAGAACATTAAGAAAGTGATTCATGCTTTGATGACTGTTAAAACTGTCTGTCTGCGTTTTATTTATACATATGAATATTGTATTTGAATCCTATATAAATATTTTTTCTTTGGTTTAAATCTGTGAAATTCTTTCTTTAAACATTTTGATCATTAGGTCAACATTTTTCAGTTTCACACACATCATTCATTCTCCTTTTCATCCACTCATTCTATGCATGTAAAGTACATGTAAATGGGCAGATAAGCTTCAAATGAATACTATATGACAAGTTACATTTACTTGAATCAATCATTTGAGTTAACTGTGAACCACATGCTATGATTTTTAAGGATGAAAATCCTATTTCTTTGATACAGAATATTGGAGCAAACCAAAGACATTTTCTCGACTAGTGATACAGACATTGGTCACAGTAATAGAGTACTACAACATAAGATAAACATAAACGATGAAGTTCCGTTTAAGCAAAGACACAGGAGAATACCGCCATCAATGTTCCAAGAAGTTCCAGACCACCTACAGCAATTATTAACAGCAGGAACCATAAAAAGATCAGAATCACCATGGACTAGTAACGTCGTACTGTGTAGAAAGAAAAACGGTGACCTGCGCACTATAGACAGTTAAATGCAAGAACAATTAAAGATGAATATGCATTTCCCATAATAGAAGAAATATTAGACTCTCTTGGTGGAAACGCATACTTTTCTGTTCTCGATATGAAGAGCAGATATCATCAGGTTGAATTGTTTTAAGGCCATAAACAAAAAACAGCATTCACGGCAAATTGGTTTTTAAGAAGAAGGTTTTTAAAGATTTTTTCTTTATGTATTCCTAGTTTAAAAATTGCACACCCATTGTGGTCCCAACTTACCCCCGGGGATCATGATTTGAAGAAAATAAATGTAATAACTCGACCCCCCACCATCATGGCTACATCCTACTCCCGGGGATCTTGATTTGAACAAACTTGAATCTACACTATCTGAGGATGCTTCCACACAAGTAACAACATTCCTGGCCTAATAGTTATAAAGGAAGATTTTAAAGATTTTTCTCCATGCATTCCCATGTAAAAAATAACCCCCCCCATTGTAGCCTTACCTACCCCCGGGGATCATGACTTAAACAAATTTTAATCAACACTACCTGAAAATGCTTCCAAACTAGTTTCTGCTTTTCTGGCGAAATGGTTCTTGAGAAGAAGGTTTTTGAAAAACAAATTTTCAGAAATTTCTAATTATCTCCCATTAAAAGAGGGTGTAAACCTTCCTTCTATCACCGTGCAAAATTCGCTGTTTAATTATAACTTTATTTTGGACTTTTCTTTTAAAATTCAACATCTGTTTCGTAATATTTTCTCACAGTTTATTTCTTACAAAGTTACTTATTCATTTAGTGATTGACACTTCAAGAACACTTCAAGAACTGCTAATCTCTTAAAACAACATTGTGCAATTATCAGTTTTTCATGTCTTGGACATCAAAGACTCATTGAGTTTATTTAATTATTTGATAACTGTCAATATTTCACTCAGCTTACTTATGTCATCACCTGTCAATTTATACTCATTGTTCAGATTCCTTTATATAGTTTTGTACAATTGTCAATCGACAGTCTGGAATACGGCGGCCAGCCTCGGCCACGTCCGACTCACACAGAGTCTTGAGTCCGGAGGCCACTACTGGCCATATCCGACCTGTTCGTAAAATGTCTGTCTGTTAAAATGTTATAATGTTGCCATCGTTGAATCTCGTCCAATAAATACGGAATCCTTCATCACTTGGTTTATTTCTCTTGAACTGTATACTGGTGGACCTTCGGGAATACGGCAAACCTACCCCCCTTCGTTTACCTTACGGCCCACAGCGCGCCTCAACCTTATACCCTTTACGCCAACATTCCCCCACCCCGTTCGTACTGCACACGACCGATGCAGATCCAGAAGAATTCCCTAGCACCGTAAAAACTACGCGGTCACACTTCTAAAAAAACAAAAACTTGAGTCCCTTGCATAAATGATGCTTTGTACCAAAAGTGGTTGAAATTGGCCCTCTGGTTCTGGAGAAGAAGATGAAAATGTGAAAAGTTTACGACAATTTAACGACGACAACACAAACGACGATCGACAAACAGCAGACAAATTTTGATAAGAAAAGCTCACTTGAGCCATCGGCTCAGGTGAGCTAAACACAAGAAAAAAACACACTGACACGTCAGTATTTTACATATTGATATAGAGTCTTTTGCCTGAACATTTTTGCAGATATTTCGAACTATATTGTACATGCAACTTATCATCAAAATACCGAGTTTTTGGTGATCAAAATTACCTACGCATAGAATTTTTAAACAATAAACATTTTATTTTTATTAATTAGAAAGGTTTATTATGCGTAATGTTTTATGGTTTAAATTCTTATAGTGATTTATACATCATTCCATTACTTATGTAAATGTATGATTCCCACAGATTGTACATTTTAATTCAGTCGCTCAGTACAAGTGCATTGAATAAATTCTATAAAATCCCAAAGATCCTTAATTCAACAACAATAATAGAAATATGAAAATGATATACAGAAGAAAACTATGTGTAGTGTGAAGAAGTTTGTTGCCCGGGGATTAAAGAGGTCAAGTAGTTTCAATTTATATTTGACTTCATCATCTCATACAGTACATATAGCAAAATCAAGATACTACGATCAATAGGATTTTAGTACAAATCTCCCTCAAACACGGTTATGATGGAGAGAATCGATGTGAATCACACGTGGGTTACAGACGATGATTTTACTCACTACATGATATACTGTATACAGGGTTATTTTCGTCTCGTGTAATTTTTGTCCGTCTACACTTGCAAACCATTTCGCCCGCCTTGAATTCGTGCAGAGACAGTTGTGTTTAAAGACAGATAATTTGAGATGTTGGAATTCGCCAAGTCTTAGATATTCCCGCTGACAACGATAGAGGGCAAAAGGGGCGAAAATAAATTTCCCTATATACAGTACCGATGCATTTTGACCCTTCTACTCTATGGAATCTTGGAATTATAAATCCAAATGCGTCCAACATGCAAGACACGGGTTTTTTTCTTCAGTTTACTCATTTAAAATCAGTTTTTAACCAACCGCTTTTTGAGACGCCAAATTGTTCTGGGGTACCTTTCTGTAAGTCACAGGAGGGTGTAGCACCACCCCCCCCCCCCCGCGATCAATGCAGAAAATTTTTTACATAACCCTCTAACGCGGGTTATGTATTTTTTCTGCAATGTCGCTACCTTCATATCCTGAATGAATCACCAAAGAAAGCATTTTATTGTTTAAATAAGTCGACTATATAGAAATATAATTTTTAGATATTTCAGTGTTTTCAGACTAATTGAGCCTTTTATTGTTTTCAACCATTAAGGTGTTTAGTAGCTGGTGATTTTAAGTTTCACTGCTATGTTGAACTAATGTCAAAAAGCATTCTAATAAAATGATAGCAAGTTTAGCAGTAGTCTGTGACTATGGCTAATAGGATCACCTAACGACAGCAATATGTTTAAATGTATTAGAGTAATTGCTTTAAGAATAGCATTTCAAAAGATGTGTTTAGAATCAGAGAATAACACCTAAATAATCTTTTATTCGATGCCTCTAGACTTGTGTCAAATATTTTGTTGTTTTATTTTGTAGAAGGTTTGGTATTTTCTTTAAAAGTTTTACTGTAAAGTTGTTATTTGAAGAAGTTTACATTTATTACACGGTAAGGTTAAAACGGTTAAAATTAAATTTAAATAAAAAATTAGTCACAGTCTGTATTCCTTTGCATTCATATTTCCTTCACTTTTTTATGTAATTATTTAATTCTATAAGTCATTTTGATATAATTTGATATTAAGGACTTTGAGCAGTTTAACGAAAATCAGAGAAAGATTACAAGATTATTAGGCCTAAAAATTAATTTCCCAATTGTTGCTCATCAATACTTTACGGATATTGTCTCAAATGTGTTGAAATATTAATGGTGCGAACATTTTTAAAATTTCGTCAAGATTTTCGCCAAAACTTGTTTTGGAGTTGTTTATCGAAAATGGAAGCCTGTCTGAGTAGGATTTTCAAAATCTCACATGTGGTGATATAAGCTGTACTTTGGTGCAGGTACCTATATATTCATTAAAGTTTGTCGACAAAAATAATTGAAGTTATAATATAATAAAGAGCATGTACATTACGAGGACGCTGCCTTTTAAAGTAGAACACCCCCGAGAATCCACCACTGAATATACGTACATAAATAAATCACGTGATGGCAACGTTAGACCAGGAAGTAAAATACAGCACAACAAACGCCATGTTGTACAGTTGAATGCTAGGCCTAAGGTTTGTACTCGTAGACTTTTTTTTCTTTTGGGAATTATTATTTAATAATGTACATGAAGGAAAATAGAAAAAGGTCTTTATTAATATCAAAATACGTTTTTCAAAAATTGGGGCGAGCGCAGCAAGAATTACACATATATCTTGCATCATTGTTAAATTTCAGTTTGTAATATTTTGACAATTATCAACCAACATCAAAGAATCCATGTGTGTGTGTGTGTGTGTGTGTGTGTGTGTGTGTGTGTGTGTGTGTGTGTGTGTGTGTGTGTGTGTGTGTGTGTGTGTGTGTGTGTGTGTGTGTGTGTGTGTGTGTGTGTGAGAGAGAGAGAGAGAGAGAGAGAGAGAGAGAGAAAATAATATTTCAAAGTTTTTAAAAAATCGTACAAAACACTAACAAAGACTTGCTTCCCCCTAAAATCGCTCTTTACCTCAAAGGGGAAAATTTATCAGTCTGTAAAATGTAATTTGTGTTTAATTTGATGAAATGTGTAAACGATAAATATTTTTCGTTTGCATTTGGTTGTTACTTTTTATCTGACTATTTTTCCCGATTCATAAATTTTGGGTTTTTTGTATGCTAGATACATACGTTGTAAACATGTCCACAGACCCACTTTGTTGGTGTGTAATTTCCCATTTTTCAATTTAATGATTTGACAATATACAATATCTACTTACATCTTTAAACTGTGTTTTTTCTGTAATCTTTTTTTATTTAGTTCACAGGATGCTGTAGCTTTGACAGCAAGTTTGCCAATATATTTTTTAACTTCTTCCCTTATTTCACTTACTGTGACTGGTAGGGGGTAGTCAAAAGGTAGAATGTGAAATGCTCCTATTCTCTGTCCCGAGATATCTCGATAATCATAAATACCTTTGTGCTCAAACTACCTTCATCCACTAATATGAGAAATGTTCAGATTATCTGTTTTGAAACACACCCTTTACCTCTTCAGGTTTCAACACACATCGAAAAATAGAATGTGTACAAGGATTTTACATTGCATCAGCCATTAATGAGCCCGGATGATAACGTTGAAAAATTGTACGGAGTATCCCGAGTACTTCCGAATGGAGAATTTCCTTATTATAAATCTCCGTTATGAATTAGTTTTCGTTCCTGTGAACTTTTATGAGTGAAAATGATAATTGTTTAATGAAGATATCTTGGATATATTCCATTTTATCGATTTCAAATGTATTTCTTTCATAGGTATGTGTATTTTTATTAAAAATCATCAAAACGTGATGGAAGCAATAACCTGGGACAATAGCTCGTTCTTTTTCCGGCGCACACTGGTTCTTGAAGCTTGCTATAATGTAATTGAAAAATCGCCAATATGTTATTATATGTTAAAACACGCATGGAATATGGCAAATTTTATATTTAAGTTTGCCAGGAGGGGGAGGCTATTTTATTGCAATTTTACTCTAGTATGTTATTCGGGGAGGGGGAGGGGTTACAGACCTACCGACCTCCCTCCAAATCCATGTATGTTTTACATTTATGATCGAGAGTGAATCTTCTGAGAAATCATTCTTCCTAACACGGATTTTATCATATATATCTTTATGGTCTCTTAGTCATTTACCTTTTGTACATATACATCAAATTGCCTGACGATACTGATGAGTACATCGACAAAATCTACTGCCTACATTGTATATGTAGATATATATAATATATATTGCATATGTTGCTCTGCTTTGAATTTGTATTTCGTTTTATGGATTTTTCAGATGGTTAACAGTTTATTATTACACTGTATCATTTTTCATGCATGCCCGCTTGTAATTATTACAATCATCAAAAGCTAACGCGGGTTATGTATTTTTTTTTTTGCAATGTCGCTACCTTTATATCCCGAATGAATCACCAAAGAAAGCATTTTATTGTTTAAGTATGTCAATGACCACGGAAAGCGGAGTCTCGAATTTCCTCTAAACAAAGTTTACATCAATAAACCTTTTCTTAATATAATTTACAGGCAGACGTTGTTGAGAAACAAGAGAGATCTAGAGCAAATATCTAATGGAGAAAATATCTGACCAGGAATGAAACCCGGGACCCACAACGTTAGAGCAAATATCTAATGGAAGAACTATCTGACCAGTAATGAAACCCAGGACCCACAAGTTTCTAGTTAGAAGTTTAAATGTGGTCTGTCCCCACTAAGAAATTCAGTTGAGAGAGAGAGAGAGCGGGAGAGAGAGAGAGAGAGAGAGAGAGAGAGAGAGAGAGAGAGAGAGAGAGAGAGAGAGAGAGAGATTAGCGTTGGTAAAAATGACCTGCATTCATCAGTTCATTGGATTGCGAAGTATGAATTCCTACTCTCCACGGGAAAGAAGACGACAAATTGCAAATCAATTTTACAAAGAAGCTAGGCCATTGATAGTGTTACTATGCCTTTAAGTTTGAATTTTATCAGCATCATAACTCCCGCTGAAAACAGCCAACACTTAAATGACCAGTTACACAAATGGTCAAATTGACCATAGCAATATTCATCATTGAATGATAAATATTGCTAACATTTCTACATGCAGCAATCTTACCATTTATTTTCAAATAAATGCTCAAAAAACACCTAAAATTTCAATCAACAAGGACTATGTGCGGTATGGTCAAATATCTGCCCCCAATTTTAACCAATTTTTAAATAGTGTCGTATAAAAATCAAATCTTGATCAATCATTGTACAGTGGACGCCTATCACTTTAATCTTGATTTTAGTCATCATTGCTCACTCGCTGTGTATCTACATGTATGACATCAACTAAATGACCTTATTCCTGCAAATTTGTAAACAAATGAAAATATTTTCATTTTTGCTTCATATTTTCAGTCGGAAGTATAGAGCGCCGGTCTGCTCAGGTAAGATTTTAACATATATTTTTCTTCAGATAATTATACACTTTATACTAAAAAATGGTATTTGAGCAAGTATGCGCTCTGTTTCTCAGTTGAAAACCCATTGGAAAACACCCATATTTTGCTACAAAACGTCAATTTATCAAAATTAGGCAATCTTCTTGACGTCATTTATCCACTATGACGTCACTGTAGTGATAACCTTTTACACCTTTATTTTCAATATTATTTTAACTATCTTTCACCTTATTTTAAAGCTCTCTATAAATTTTGATTTTGGGGGCAAAAAATGCATAATACCGCACATAGTCCTTTCTAAAGGGAGCACTTGATATTTTGAATTGTATTTGTATGACATCATACCAATCCAGAATAAATGCAAAATAAATGCATTGAATCTGCATTTCTCAAAACAATCCTAATTTAGTCGTTTCTAAATAAATGGTTTTTAGCCTGTTGAAATGTTTTCAATAAAAAATAAATGCACTTTCAATTTTAAATGCATTTTCAAGACAAATAAAATTCAATTTCAATGCTAATATAACATATCTTTTGCTAAGGGTTGTTTATTGATTAGAATATACGTTTTCTAGATTTTCCCTAACGTAAGGACCCTTGACGTTGTGAGGATGCTAGTTTTTATGATAAATAACAAGTAAGTTTTAATCAACTATTGGAGAATATTACGAAGTACTGAAACAAGTTAAATATTTTAACATATCTTAAGAACTTTTTTTACTAAAGTATAATTTCTTCAATATCAAAACCAGAGGGGTTAACCATCCTGTTTTAATCACCCCGTATATTTCAAATTTCCAAAGCATTCTCTCGTGGTCAACTTTTGGGGGTGCGTAATACATTAATGCGTAGGGGGTACGTATTATACATGAGTGCGTATTATACACGATATCTTATGTTATTTGCTGTATAATATTACTTTATTTAAGTTATACATAAACTGGTGTGTAGCATTGTGTCGTCTCTTTATAGGTTTCAAGTGTATGATACACAGAGATATAGTGGATGAAGTCAAGAAAAAACAAAAGACATATTATGTGGTAAATTATTTATGAATTTTTCATAGATATGAATTTTTATAAGGGAGTTAATCTTTTTGTTTCTTGGTCACTCAGGAGACCTATTGGAATCAGTCTTCTATCGTTGCGTTCATTCATAGACATCATAGTGTACAGCTCTTAAATAGGTATGGGGGCAGTAGTCATTGTGTTAGCCCTGGGGTAAGAACTGTTGCCCGAGTGCATAGGCCGAGGACAACATCAATTTTTTTTTACCAAATTACTGACAAAGGAACTATTGCCCTCATCCTCATTTAGGATAAATGAACCAGGGTAAGTGAAAATTCTAGTCATAGGCCACAGTCAGATACTAAGCCAGGGTAAGGGGGGGCAGTCATAGACAACAGTCAAATACTCAGTCAGGGTAAGGGGAAAGCCAGTCACAGACCAATAGCCAATAGTCAAATGACCTCATATATCATTTGATGTGTTCCTTTTTTTAAACACATTTGATAATTACGTGAGAACGAAATTAAGAGAGGAAGCAGAAGAACAGTACATGTATGAAAGAGAAAATATTGAAAGACAGATTGACAGAGGGAGGGAGAGAGAAAAAGCAGGAGTACATGTCACAGAGAGAAAGAGAGAAAAGAGAGAGAAAGAGATTACTGGAAAATGTTTGTATAAAATTTCTGAGAGAGAGAAAGAGAGAGGGAAATTTCATGTTTCACATGGAAACCAAGAGAGAGAGAGAGAGAGAGAGAGAGAGAGAGAGAGAGAGAGAGAGAGAGAGAGAGAGAGAGAGAGAGAGAGAGAGAGAGCAAAAGTACATGTTAGAAAGTCTTTGAGAGAGAGAGGAGAGAGAGAGAAAATTTGTCTAAGAGAAAAAAAAAGCATAAGTACATCTCCAAAGAGATTGACAGAGAAAGCAAGCAATAGTACATATCAGAAAGGGGAGAGAGAGAATGGGAAAGGTAAAAAGCAAAAGTACATATCAGAGAGTGGATAGAGAGAGAAGAGTGTTAGTACATGATAAAGATGTATGGTCTCTCTCTGACACTCTCTTTTTGACTCTCTCTCTCTCTCTCTCTCTCTCTCTCTCTCTCTCTCTCTCTCTCTGACACTCTCTGACACTCAGTCTGTCTCTCTCTCTCTGATACTCTCTATGACACACTCTCTCTTGCTCTCTCTAACAATCTCTCTGACACACTCTCTCTCTCTCTCTCTTACTCTCTCTGACACACTCCCTCTCTCTCTTTCTCTCACTGACACTCTCTCTTACACACACACAAACACACACACACACACACTCTTTCTCTCTATGACACACTCTCCCTCTATGACACACACTCTCTCTCTCTCACTCTCTCTCTGTCACTTTCTATGACTCACTCTTTTTCTGACACTCTCTATCTCTCAGACACTATCTATCTCTCTCCGACACTCTTTATCTCTCTCTAACACTCTCTATCTCTCTCAGACACTCTCTATCTCTCTCAGACACTCTCTATCTCTTTCAGACACTCTCTATCTCTCTCTAACACTCTTTATCTCTCTCTGACACTCTATCTCTCTCTGACACGCTTTATCTCTCTCTGACACTCTCTATCTCTCTCTGACACTCTCTATCTCTCTCAGACACTCTCTTTCTCTCTCTCTCTCAGACACTCTCTATCTCTCTGTCACTCTCTATCTCTCCCAAACACTCTCTATCTCTATCTGACGCTCTCTATCTCTCAGACACTCTTTATCTCTCTCAGACACTCTCTATCTCTCTCAGACACTCTCTATCTCTCTCTCTGACACTCTCTATCTCTCTCTGACACTCTCTATCTCTCTCTCTCTGACACTCTCTATCTCTCTCAGACACTCTATCTCTCTCAGACACTCTTTATCTCTCTCAGACACTCTATCTCTCTCAGACACTCTATCTCTCTCAGACACTCTATCTCTCTCTGACACTCTATCTCTCTCAGACACTTTCTATCTCTCTCTGACACTCTATCTCTCTCTGACACTCGCTATCTTTCTCAGACACTCTCTATCTCTCTCAGACACTCTATCTCTCTCAGACACTCTTTATCTCTCTCAGACACTCTCTCTCTCTCAGACACTCTATCTCTCTCAGACACTCTATCTCTCTCTGACACTCTATCTCTCTCAGACACTTTCTATCTCTCTCTGACACTCTATCTCTCTCTGACACTCGCTATCTTTCTCAGACACTCTCTATCTCTCTCAGACACTCTATCTCTCTCCGACACTCTATCTCTCTCAGACACTCTATCTCTCTCAGACACTTTCTATCTCTCTCTGACACTCTATCTCTCTCTGACACTCGCTATCTTTCTCAGACACTCTCTATCTCTCTCAGACACTCTATATCTCTCCGACACTCTATCTCTCTCAGACACTCTCTATCTCTCTCAGACACTCTATCTCAAAAGCAAAAGAAGGAAAGCAAAAAGACATTTTTAATAGGAAAAACCCCAGAGAGAACACAGAGAAAACAAGTTTAGCAATTAATGTGTGAGAGAAAATCAGAACGCAAATGTTCCTGTTAAGCAGAGGAAATGGGTTAGAGAGATAGAGGTTGAGAGAGCAAGGGTACATGTTTAACATAGTAAGTCAAAGAGAGAGAGGGAGAGAGTGACCAAAAGTACATATTTAGCAGAAAAAAGTCTTATACAGTGAGCAAGTGTATGTCTGAGAAAGAGCGTAAAACTTTGTAGAGAAAGAAAGAGTGTGGTTAGATGTTTAGTAGAGAATGTCATTTCCTCCTCAAAAATTATTCAGCCTAACATGTACCGGTATGCTTGTATACTCTCTCTCTCTCTCTCTCTCTCTCTCTCTCTCTCTCTCTCTCTCTCTCTCTCTCTCTCTCTCTCAGATTTTTCTACTCAATACGTACAGTACTCTTGCTCTCCGAGCAGTGTTAAGGTGTCCAGGAGCTAAAATAGGCTGAAAAGTGAATTTATTTATTTAAATCAGCAAAATTTTACCTCGACCGGGAGTATTCCTTAAAATCTGAATAACATATATTGACAATAATGTTAAACGTTATATTTGATGCATGTTTGTGAAGTCATATGTAAATCATTGTCACGTAACGAGCGTATCCTAACATTGCAAATTAAATCGCATCGGGGCAGGTGATTAATGTCATAAAATCATAAATATTTTTAAAGAAAATCCTTTGTTATGCCATATACATATAACTTGAGGTTCTTGCTTGTGCTTGAAATAGAAACTTCGTTTATTAAAGATATTGTTAAAACAATTCATCAATTCATGAAAAGAATTCACTTTTTACAACTGAAAAGCAATCTACATAAAATTGGGGTATATAAGTCGGTTTCCAAGCATGATTCACATCGGTTACTATTAATATCTTCTACAAACTTTACATAAAATATTTTACAAATTATATTGATCTTTAACCTGCACCAAGCCGTCTTATACTTGCATCAAAATTTCTTCATTCAGTTGTTTACATCAAGCATGGGGAGTCTTTTTAATTGAAGCGAAGCTTTAAGGTCAAGATCTAGAAAATGAAAGATGCCTACAGGTTTATAAAATTCAGGACATAAATTCTTTTCATGATGCTTCATACCAATTAATAGCTTTGTTTGATGGGGTGTACCGGGCTAAAAGTTTTGCTAAACACAATGAAAAATCATGTTTTAAACTGTCATTTTCAATGAAATATGAAGGAAATTAGGTACAAATTTTAGAGTTTTGTCCATTTTTAACTCAAAAAATATATCTAGAATGCCTACAATCTCTAAAAAAAACAGGATGAAACAAGCTCTTGACTTCCTCTTTAAAATGATGTCAAATTTAATATAGGTATCAGAATTACTTTTTCCATGATTTAACATAAAATGTCTAGAAAAGGTTAAATTTTCTACATACATGTAACTCCTTTAAAGCCGTAAAGTACAGCAAAACGATTCTTCAAATCAATTATGACGTCATAATAGTTCTATCACCAAAAAGACACTCTGGAATCATTCACTTGATCTTTACCTTAAATCAGCCAATTATTTGATACTGATTATAGATATGAATGAATTATATACGTCTAGCATTAACTTCAGCATCTATAGAAAGGGAATAATTTAAATAAGCGGTTTTATTACTGTTTCAATATAATTCACTTTTAACGTTGCGATATGTTCCATGAAAACTATCGAATGGATTGCAGATCGTGACGTCAAAATTGATTATGACATCATATTGTATGAAGTACAGACAATACTGTGGGAAGCCTAGACATACCTGCATCTCTGTCTTTCTTTCTCTGCTACCCATTCTGTTTTTAGATATGTAGATACGTACCCTTGCTTTCTCTTTGTCTTGTTTTTAGCTCACATGAACATATCTAGAAGGTTAAGTGAGCTTTTCTCTATTAACTATTTACTCTTTTGGACATTTCTTTGAGTCTGACGGAGAAGAAGAAGAGAGAAAAAGCAGTTATAAACATTACTCAGAGAAATTTGGAAAGAGAGAGAGAGAGAGAGAGAGAGAGAGAGAGAGAGAGAGAGAGAGAGAGAGAGAGAGAGAGAGAGAGAGAGAGAGAAGGGGAAAATGGGAGGGAAAGAGTCTGGAGAAAGATGGACAGGGAGAAATAAGAAAAAAGTAAAGAACAAGAGTATATATCTCACAGAGAGAGAGAGAGATAGAGAGACAGAGACAGATAGAGAGACAGAGAGAGAGACAGAGAGAGAGAGAGAGAGAGAGAGAGGAGAGAGAAAGAGAAGAAGAGAGGAGGTTACTGTTTTTAAAAATGTTAAGTAGAATAAGTCACACACAGAAAAGGAGAGAGTAAGAATAGTGAGCAGAAAAAAAAACTCTTAGAGAGATAGATTTAAAAAAATAAAAATAAAGCAAGAGTACAGTAAAACCCGTTTAGTACGAACACGGATATAGCGAATTCTCGGATATAGCAAAGTTTGTTTGAGTCCCCGGTAAAATTTTTAACAAAACTTTGCAAAATTTTACGATTATAACGAATTCGGATGTAACGAATTTACGGATATAGCGAACTGATATTGAGTCCCGGTGAATAATAGCAAAATTTAACACTTTTACAACGAATTTCTTTACAGTTTAAAAAGTTTGCACTACCATTTAACATAACAGTTTGAATGCTTTTTTGCTCATATAATTTTTTCAATTCACAATCCAATTATTTAAGGTATCAAAGTAATGTAATTTTTGTTTTAAGCCTCGACTAGCAAAAATTAGTGTCTAGTGAAAGTAAACATGTATATAGTGAATTCGCTATTGCTATTATTACGAATTTGTTATACGGATATAACGAATTACGGATATAACCAAGTAAATTCATTGGTCCCTAAGACTTTACTATTATTGAGGTTTACTGTACATGTTAAACAGAAAGAATGAAAGAGGGAGAGAGGGAGAGTACATGTTTAGCCGAGAAAGTCTCACCAGTCCCTCACCCATATTTTCTCTCCTTTTTCTCTCACTCCTCTCTCTCTCACACACACATATCAATCAAATTTTGGGGTATTTATTTAACAAGTTGAGTGTTTCTGTGACAGAGCCAGAATGATAAATCATTATCTATATGATCATTACATCTCTTTGTAGGAAAAATATATTTCTTTAAAGTAACACATCAAAAATATTTATATAAAAGTTTATATAAATATGTGGATAAATGTGGTTGACTTCATTTAAAACACTTTATTTTTGTATTGAACAGGTTGTGTTTTTGAGACCTAATTCTTCCTCACAATGGAAACAGCAAGCACTCAAAGTAAAGTACATCAGTGTTCTAAGTGTCCGGGGGACATAGAGTACTATTGTGTATCGTGTCCATGTGATCTGTGTCCTCAGTGTAAAGAGAACCATGTAAATGATCTCAAAACAATAGACCATGATGTTGTGTCACACCGTGATAAAATCAACTACATCTCAACAAAAGAGATATGTGCGAGACATCCTAGCCATGTTTATAGAAAGTACTGTGAACCTTGTCAAGTTCCTGCCTGTAATTATTGCCAAAAACATAACAAACACAAGAAGATAAATGTTAGAACAGCCAATAAAACAAAGCGACAACAACACAGAGGAACCATTCACACCATCAGAAGTGAGGCTCTCTTTTACAGACCTGTTCTCCTGCCAGGAATCAAAACTGATTTCAAAACCTGTCGCACAGAATTCTCCCTCTATCAATCAGAGATGTTCACAAAGGCCCAGACACTGAAGGATCTCATTGACAAAGTGAAAAAAGATTTCATGTCTAATGTGTTTTGTGACTTTAATTTCAAACACAGATGTTTAAAACAGCAGAAAGAAATGATCAGACATATTGTCAGCCTACAGAGATATGTATACATATATGAACAGAGGAGAGTAATCAGACCGCTACAATTCCTATCCTCCCTAAAGACAGCCCTCCCCCAGATACATCCTACACTCCACACCAGCCAGCTCTCCATGATTGAGTCACTCAACAAGGAGGATGTGGTGGAGTCACTGAGTGCAATCCAAATCACAGAGAGAGGAAACCGCCGCATTGGAAACCAGTGGCTGCTGAAACTGATGTCAGGTGCTGAGTTCCATCAATCTTTCAATGTGACAGGTGTTGGTCGTTGTCATCACATTTCCTGTGTGACATCAGCCCGGGTCTGGGTCAGTGATAATAGAAACAACCTCATCTTGACAGACACAACAGGTGTCCCTCTACATCGTGTGGAGGATTCATGTGTTGGTTTATATAAAGGATTACACACAGTGAACTGTGAGAGTGAACTGATTTATATAGATATGAATTATAACATCAAAAAACTGTCAAAGGATATGAAAACAACCACCACATTTATAGAGAGTACAGTCTCTTCATGGAAACCACTGTGTGTGTACTGGTCCCCGTCCACTGGGAATCTACTGGTTGGGATATATAATTATGATACAGCGACAAGCAATGTAACCTGGTACAACCAGAGCGGGCAACTGACACACACCATAAAACACGACAACATAGGAATGGGACTGTATAGATATCCTCACTACATAACAGAGAACTACAATGGGGATGTCGTGATGTCTGGCTGTGGCCTTGTGTCTGGTGCTGTAGTGGTGACAGAGCGTGGAGGAAGACATCGTTTCTCCTACACAGGACATCCATTAGGATCAGGACTACAGCCATGTGGAATCTGTACTGACGCGCTGTCACACATCCTGGTGTGTGATGGTAGAACCAAAACAGTACAGATGTTGGACAAGTACGGTCAGTTCCTGTCACATCTACTGACAGAATCACAAGAGATGGGTAAACCACGGAGCCTGAGTTATGATGTCAACACTCACCGTCTCTGGGTCGGATCACAGGACAACAGCAAGGTGTGTGTCTACAGGTATATCACAAGACAGGACGCTCTGACAGGTAAGTCTGAGTCATTATCATTGATGTAGTATATATGTGTTACATGTAGGTATCATACAGGTTTCAATGAGATCTAAGTATTCCTTTGTTGTTTTTGTTATATCACACAAGTCATATGAAATTGTTCATTCAGTTTATATCTATTTCATTGTAATTGTAATTCATATATAAGTTATATCTCCATGTAATTGTTATTCATTATTACATGTATGTACATGTTACCATAGGTAGTTTACTTCTCAAACGTATGTAAATAAGAAGATGCAACCGTTATCATGGCTACAAAAAATAAGTTATACAAGAGGAATTAATTTTAAGTAGTTAAATGAGTTGGATAATTACTTTTATCACAGCATTTGATTAACTTAATCTACTCCTTGTAACATCACAGGATAAGAACTCTATGTTTAATGTTTGTAGATCAAAGTCGTCTGATGGAGTCACTGAGTGGAATCCCAACCCCAAGGACAGAAAAACCACAGCAAGAAAACCAGTGTCTGCTGAAACAGATGTCTGGAACTGAGTTCCATCAATCTCTCACAGTGACAGGTGTTCGTCATTGTTATCACATTTCCTGGGTGACATCAGACCGGGTCTGGGTCAGTGATTGGTACAATCTCATCTTGACAGACACAACAGGTGTCCCTCTACATCGTGTGAAGGATTCAAAGGGTGCTTTAGGATTACACACAGTGAATAGTGAGAGTGAACTTATTTATATAGATGAGAATTATAACATCAACAAACTGTCAAAGGATATGAATACAACAACCACATTTATAGAAAGAACATACTCTTCATGGGAACCACAGTGTGTGTACTTGTCCCAGTCCACTGGGGATTTACTGGTCGGGATGAGTTATATACATATAAAGACATGCAAGGTAACCCGGTACAACAAGAGCGGACAACTGATACAAACCATACAGCATGACAACACAGGACGGGGACTGTATAGTAAACCTAACTATATAACAGAGAACAACAATGGGGATGTCGTGGTGTCTGACTGGGGCCTTGTGTCTGGTGCTGTAGTGGTGACAGAGCGTGGAGGAAGACATCGTTTCTCCTACACAGGACATCCATTAGGATCAGTACTAAAGCCACGTGGAATCTGTACTGACGCGTTGTCACACATTCTGGTGTGTGATGGTGAAACACAGACAGTACAGATGTTGGACAAGTACGGTCAGTTCCTGTCACATCTACTGACAGAATCACAAGAGATGGGTAAACCACGGAGCCTGAGTTATGATGTCAACACTCACCGTCTCTGGGTCGGATCACAGGACAAAAACAAGGTGTGTGTCTACAGGTATATCACCAGACAGGATGCCCTGACAGGTAGGTTTAAGTCATTATCATTCAAATTAATTAGATAAAGATAACTAAGACACACAGTCTGTGTTAATTATCAGTCAATAAGATACATGTAAGACATGTTTATCTGTGTTATTGTTTGTCAATATAAACAGCTTATTGTTACAAGGTTAGCTGTATCTACCAGTCATTTAAATTAATTGTTTTTTAATCCAAAATAAATAAAATTTAAATGCACTTTTTCATTTATAAGGGTTAAGTCACTTGTCATTGTATTTAGTTAATTAAAATACAGGTCATTGTAATTAATTAATCATATACATGTATATTTATACTGAGACATGTATTTGTAATTTGCTGTTACAAGTACACGTAGATTGAATTGATTTAATCAATTACATAACAATTCAAGCGTGTGTCAATGTAAGTAGTTTAAAATTTATTTGTAGATGTATTTCTGTCTTGCATATACTGTATGATATTAATTAACAGCTAATTAATGCTTTGTTGTAGATGAACACAGACCCTGTCCTGATGAGGATGTCTTATTCAGCTCAACACCAGCCGTAGAAAAGAGATAGCTTGGATATTGACAGGTTGTAAAAGTTTCTGTACAAATCTAGTCTGCTCTCAAAACTACACATGTTGTTGTCACTTTGTTCAACATCTGCAGCTGAAATTGACCTGTGTGTAATTCACATGTACTGTAATTCTGACTCCTGTTTATAAATTTCACACTTTGTGATCATCCAAACATGGCTGTCTGTTGCTGTACATAGACTTAAATGTAATGGAAATGGATTGCAGATACATGTACAAAATTAATTATAAATACTAGTTAATAAATAATTGATAAATAATACTAAGTGTTTAGATTTATAACTTTTTTTTCACCATAAGATATATGAAGAATGCTATTGAATACAAACATTGTGGATTCCTGACCATGGTTTTCCATTTATAGTATCTAACACAGTTTATAGTGGAATCAAACAAAATATTTCCTAAAGAGACAGATACCGGTATCTTATTCAGTGATGTAACGGACCGTGTGTTTATAGCTCTACACAGACTTATTGAGTGATGTAACGGACCGTGTGTTTATTGCTCTACACAAACTTATTCAGTGATGTAACGGACCTTGTGTTATAGCTCTACACAATCTTATTCAGTGATGTAACGGACCTTGTGTTATAGCTCTACACAAACTTATTTAGTGATGTAACGGACCGTGTGTTTATAGCTCTACACAAACTTATTCCGTGATGTAACGGATTGTGTGTTTATATCTCTACACGAACTTATTCAGTGATGTAACGGACCGTGTGTTTATAGCTCTACGCAAACTTATTCAGTGATGTAACAGACCGTGTGTTATAGCTCTACACAAACTTATTCCGTGATGTAACGGATTGTGTGTTTATATCTCTACACGAACTTATTCAGTGATGTAACGGACCGTGTGTTTATAGCTCTACGCAAACTTTATAAGTGATGTAACGCATCGTTTGTTTATAGCTCTACACAGACTTATTGAGTGTTGTAACGGACCGTGTATTTAAAGCTCTACGAAAACCTATTCTGTGATGTAACGCATCGTGTCTTTATAGCTCTACACAGACTTATTCAGTGATGTAACGGACCGTGTGTTTATAGCTCTACACAAACTTATTTAGTGATGTGTTTAGTTTAGTGATTATGTGTTTTTAGCTCTATGCAAATTTATTAAGTGATAGAACGTTTTTTGGAGAACTGGTTGTAAAATTAATTTTTTTTTAGCAATTATATCTTGGTTTCACTTGCATGTTGATTCCCAAATATTTTGTCCTATTAATTAAATCATTCATTATTGTACACCCATTTTTTGCTCTTCATCTTTTTGTCTGTCAACTTGAAGTATTTGAAAATATTTTTTGAGAAGTTGAGAAATACAAACCACCATTGTAAATATGGGAGTGTTTGATCAATGTTTCGATAATTTGTGTAGCTGATTGATATATATGATATTGATCATTGGAATGAGTAAGCATTGAATATGGGGATGTCTTTTATATGTGTACATAGAATTACAACTAAATTTAGTAAGTTAAATGGCACATTGCTAAACTCAATCCATCTCGGGCACAGCTTGTTCAATTTATGTAAATTTATCCTAAATATCTATTAAAAATTAAAATAAGTCAATTTAGTGTTGTTCGAACTGAAGTACAAACTGTTCCTGTGCCCCTGTACAACAACAGTTTATCAAGTGACATTTTTTGATATGAGAATACAATTCAATGTTAATATTGATTTTACGTCATCTACGAACTGAAAGTCAAATCAGCTTCTTTTTCATTGGTGCAGTTTTTTTTGTGTGTACAGATACTGCATTTTTGCGCATAATGTTTAGTATTTCCTAAATAATCTCATTTAGGATTTACATTTGATGCATATGAAAGTGAATAAAATACATCTGACTATCCATATAGGTGTATCTTTTTATTAGACTCTGTGCAGTTTACAAAAGAACAAGAAAACAATAATAGATGAAAATAATTTTCTGAGCATTGTGAAATTTCCCTCAATATGATGACTCATCATGTATAAAAAGCAGAAAATATATATTATAAACAAAATGATTTGATTTTAAAAGGAGCATAACTCCTCCAAAATCTGTCATATCAAATTTTCCTGTAAGCCTGCACATCTAAACTTTTTTTTAACGACAATGAAATTATAAATTGAAATGTGCAAGAACTAGCAAAAAATGATGCAATTAGTAACAACTGGTATAATGCACATTTACAGATTATGTCCAAAAAACCTACAAGGCTTTACGTAATTCCGTGCAGCGGTTTGCGAGGAATTGCGCTTAGAAACCGTTCTTTACTAGATTGATTTAATAAAGTCGAATGTGTTTGGTAATATGAACATTCACAGTGTTTTCTGAACACCTTAAACGTTTTTCGAATTTCCATGCAGCGGTTTAAGATCTAGAAGAGTTTTGCTTATTAAAAAGAGAAAGATCTAACGAGAATTCTCCAATCTCGTTGTGCTTTAGGTCCTCTGTACCGCCCTTTACTGAGACGTCACAGCCGCTCGGGGGGGGGGGGGGGGGGGGGGGCTTGGGCCCGCTACATTCGCCTGGTTTCTATATGAACATCCTTCTGAATGAATAAATGAATGAATGCTAAGGTGTAACTATCTTTTTCTTGCATAATTACAAGTTTAAAATGACGCTGGTTTCAATTACACAGATTGTTAGTTCTTAGTTCAAAAGACAGATAAATCTTGATGATTTGAAAGAGTCTGAGTGCTGAGTGGCTAGCAATGAAATTGACAGGCCTACGTCACATCGTAATCCACAGTTCAAGCTCCTCTTAAAATGGTTTTATGGCATAAGCAATTTTCCCTACCAACATTCCTAAATTTAATTTGCAAAAATAGTCTAGAGAGAAAAACAAAATAAGGAAATAACTTTTTTAAATAGACAAACCCGATTAGTTATTAAAAAAAAATAAACGAATTTCTAATTCATGAAATTCATTACAGATCGCTAGATTTTTTGGCAGACACCACAAAATCATTCTAAGGCCTGACCGGAAATTCAATTCAAACAGAAGTGTTAAAGACTCACCATGAACGCTAAAACGCCATGTAACAAGATAGGTAAAGTTAGCTACTAGTAACTGGCTACTAGTAACTGGCTACGAGAAGTAAGAAAACCTAGCTACTAGTAACTGGCAACGAGATAAAATCAAAGTTGGCTACTCGTAACTGGCTACTAGTAACTGGCTTCGAGAAGTAAGAGAAGCTAGCTACTAGTAACTGGCTACGAGATGAAAAAAACTTGACTTCTAGTTACTTCTTACTGTCCATGTGAGAACACATACCTAGGATTTTTATTTGTGTTCTTAAGATGTACATTGCACTATATCACTGTCAATTGTCAATATATCTCAAGTAGCTGTATATATAAATTGAAGATATATGCCAGACTTGTAAATATCAACATTATGTCAAGTCATCCACATAATATTACGACACAATTACTCAGATATCCCTCTGTATGTAGTCAGCTACTTCTGAATTTCGTTACAAATATCTTTATTTTTTGTCTGTTTTTAAGCGGTTTTGTCAATATATCTCAAGTAGCTGTATATTTAAATTGAAGATATATGCCAGACATGCTAATATCAACATTCTATCAAGTCATTCACATAATATTACGACACAATTACTCAGACATCTCTATTTATGTAGTCAGCTACTTGTGCATTTTGTTACAAATATCCGTATATTTTGGCGGTTTTGTCAATATATCATAAGTAGCTGTATATTTAAATTGAAGAAATATGCCAGATATGCTATTATCAACATTCCTTCATGCCATCCACATAATATTACGACACAATTACTCAGATATCTCTCTTTATGTAGTCAGCTATTTGTGCATTTTGTTACAAATATCTTTATTTTGTGGCGGGGTTGTCAATATATCTCAAGTAGCTGTATATTTAAATTTAAGAAATATGCCAGACATGCTATTATCAACATTTATTCAAGTCATCCACTTAATATTACGACACAATTACTCAGACATCTCTATTTATGTAGTCAGCTACTTGTGCATTTTGTTACAAATATCCGTATATTTTGGCGGTTTTGTCAATATATCATAAGTAGCTGTATATTTAAATTGAAGAAATATGCCAGATATGCTATTATCAACATTCCTTCATGCCATCCACATAATATTACGACACAATTACTCAGATATCTCTCTTTATGTAGTCAGCTATTTGTGCATTTTGTTACAAATATCTTTATTTTGTGGCGGGGTTGTCAATATATCTCAAGTAGCTGTATATTTAAATTTAAGAAATATGCCAGACATGCTATTATCAACATTTATTCAAGTCATCCACTCAATATTACGACACAATTACTCAGATATCTCTCTTTATGTAGTCAGCTACTTGTGCATTTTGTTACAAATATCTTTATTTTTTGGCGGGGTTGTCAATATATTGCAAGTAGCTGTATATTTAAACTGAAGATATATGCCTGACATGCTATTATCAACATTCCTTCAAGTCATCCACATAATATTACGACACAATTACTCAGATATCGCTCTTTATGTGGTCAGCTACTTGCGCATTTTGTGACAAATATCCTTATCTTTTGACGGTTTTGTCAATATATTGCAAGTAGCTGTATATTTAGATTGAAAATATGTGCCAGATATGCTATTATCAACATTCCTTCAAGTCATCCACATAATATTACGACATTATTACTCAGATATCGCTCTTTATGTGGTCAGCTACTTGCGCATTTTGTGACAAATATCCTTATATTTTGACGGTTTTGTCAATATATCTCTAGTAACTGTATATTTAAACTGAAGATATATGCCACACATGCTATTATCAACATTCCTTCAAGTCATCTACATAATATTACGACACAATTACTCAGATATCTCTCTTGATGTAGTCAGCTACTTGTGCATTTTGTTACAAATATCGTTATTTTTTTACGGTTTTCTCAATATATTGCAAGTAGCTGTATATTTAGATTGAAGATATGTGCCAGATATGCTATTATCAACATTCCTTTAAGTAATCCACATAATATTACGACACAATTATTCAGATATCGCTCTTTATGTGGTCAGCTACTTGTGCATTTTGTTACAAATATTCTTATATTTTGACGGTTTTGTCAATATATTGCAAGTAGCTGTATATTTAAACTGAAGATATATGCCACACATGCTATTATCAACATTCCTTCAAGTCATCCACATAATATTACGACACAATTACTCAGATATCGCTCTTTATGTGGTCAGCTACTTGCGCATTTTGTGACAAATATCCTCATATTTTGACGGTTATGTCAATATTTCTCAAGTAGCTGTATATTTAAACTGAAGATATATGCCAGACATGCTATTATCAACATTCCTTCAAGTCATCAACATAATATTACGACACAATTACTCAGATATCTCTCTATATGTAGTCAGCTACTTGTGCATTTTGTTACAAATATCGTTATTTTTTTTACGGTTTTGTCAATATATTGTAAGTAGCTGTATATTTAGATTGAAGATATGTGCCAGATATGCTATTATCAACATTCCTTCAAGTCATCCACATAATATTACGACACAATTACTCAGATATCGCTCTTTATGTGGTCAGCTACTTGTGCATTTTGTTACAAATATTCTTATATTTTGACGGTTTTGTCAATATATTGCAAGTAGCTGTATATCTAAACTGAAGATATATGCCACACATGCTATTATCAACATTCCTTCAAGTCATTTACATAATATTACGACACAATTACTCAGATATCGCTCTTTATGTGGTCAGCTACTTGTGCATTTTGTTACAAATATCGTTATTTTTTTTACGGTTTTGTCAATATATTGCAAGTAGCTGTATATTTAGATTGAAGATATGTGCCAGATATGCTATTATCAACATTCCTTTATTATAAACATGCCTTCAAGTCATCCACATAATATTACGACACAAATACTCAGATATCGCTCTTTATGTGGTCACCTACTTGCGCATTTTGTGACAAATATCCTTATCTTTTGACGGTTTTGTCAATATATTGCAAGTAGCTGTATATTTAAACTGAAGATATATGCCAGACATTGTATTATCAACATTGCTTCAAGTCATCCAGATAATATTACGACATAATTACTCAGATATCGCTCTTTATGTGGTCAGCTACTTGCGCATTTTGTGACAAATATCCTCATATTTTGGCGGTTTTGTCAATATATCTCAAATAGCTGTATATTTAAACTGAAGATATATGCCAGACATGCTATTATCAACATTCCTTCAAGTCATCTACATGATATAACGACACAATTACTCAGATATCTCTCTTTATGTAGTCAGCTACTTGTGCATTTTGTAACAAATATCGTTATTTTTTTACGCTTTTGTCAATATATTGCAAGTAGCTGTATATTTATTTTGAAGAAATGTGCCAGATATGCTATTATAAACATTCTTTCAAGTCATCCACATAATATTACGACATAATTACTCAGATATCGCTCTTTATGTGGTCAGCTACTTGCGCATTTTGTTACAAATATCCTTATATTTTGACGGTTTTGTCAATATATTGCAAGTTGCTGTATATTCAAACGGAAGATATATGCCAGACATTGTATTATCAACATTGCTTCAAGTCATCCACATAATATAACGACACAATTACTCAGATATTTCCCTTTATGTGGTCAGCTACTTGTGCATTTTGTTACAAATATCTTTATTTTTTTACGGTTTTGTCAATATATCTCAAGTAGCTTTATATAGAATGCTGATATATACAAGTCATGTTCATTTTAATATTATATTAGGATATTCACATGATATTACGACATAATTACTTATATATCTTTCTCAATCTCATCAGCTACAAGTGCATTTTGTTATAAAAACATCCATTTTCAACAGTTTAGTTGATAAACCTCAAGTAGCTGTGTAAAAAAAATGAAGATATCTACTAGTGTGGTTGATTTAAACATTCTATAAGGTCACCAACATGATATTATGACACAAAAACTTAGATAACCCTTTAAATCTCATCAGCTTCTAAAACATTTTGTTAAAAATATTTTAATTTTTTTTTAGGATTTTGTCAACATTTTTCAAGTAGCTTTATGTATAGACTGCTCATATTAACCAGTCTTGCTTATTTCAACATTCTATTAGGTCATCCACATGATATAACGGCACAACTACTCAGATATCACTCATAATCTCGTCAGCTACTACTGCATTTCTTTACAAATATCTTCATTTTTAACACTTTCCATGTTACTCAAGTTTCTGTACATAAAGATTAAAGATTAAAGATATCTAGTTTTTAATTTAAATATTGAAGAACAAACAAAAAAAATTAAAATCATAAAGATTGTAAAAATCTTATCTGTAAGGGGATGGGGGAGGGGGGGGGGCAAAATTTACTTATAATTTAAATTTCACTGGTTATTTTCTTTCATTCACTTCATCTTTTTACGTGCACACGAAAAACGTATGGGGAGAAATAAAGATATTTGTAACGAAATGCACAAGTAGCTGACTACATAAAAAGAGATATATGAGTACCTGTGTCGTAATATTATGTGGATGACTTGAAGGAATGTTAATATAGCAAGTATGGCATATATCTTCAATTTAAATATACAGCTACTTGAGATATATTGACAAAACCGCCAAAAAATGAGGATATTTGTAACAAAATGCACAAGTAGCGGACTACATCAAGAGAAATATCTGAGATATTATGTCGTAATATTATGTGGATGACTTGAAGAAATGTTGATAATAGCACGTCTGGCATATATCGTCCATTTAAATATACAGCTACTTGAGATATATTGACAAAACCGCCAAAAAATAAAGATATTTGTAACAAAATGCACAAGTAGCTGACTACATAAAGAGAGATATCTGAGTAACTGTGTCGTAATATTATGTGGATGACTTAAAGAAATGATGATAATAGCATGTCTGGCATATATCTTTAATCTATATGTACAGCTACTTGAGATATATAGACAAAACAGACAAAAAATAAAGATATTTGTAACGAAATGCACAAGTAGCTGACTACATAAAGAGCGATATCTGAGAAATTGTGTCGTAATATTATGTGGATGACGTGAAGGAATGTTGATAATAGCATGTCTGTCATATATCTTCTATTTAAATATACAGCTACTTGAGATATATTGACAACCCCGCAAAAAAAAAGATATTTGTAACAAAATGCACAAGTAGCTGACTACATCAAGAGAGATATCTGAATAATTGTGTCGTAATATTATGTGGATGACTTAACATAATGTTGATATTAGCATTCCGGCATATAGCTTCAATCTATATATTCAGCTACTTGAGATATATTCATAAAACCGCCAAAAAATAATGATATTTGGTACAAAATGCACAAGTAGCTTACTATATAAAGAGAGATATCTGAGTAATTGTGTCGTAATATTTTGAGGATGACTTGACAGAATGTTGATATCAGCATGTCTGGCATATGTCTTCAATATATATGTACAGCTACTTGAGATATAGACAAAACAGCAAAAAGATAAAGATATTTGTAACAAAATGCACAAGTAGCTGACTACATAAAGAGAGATATCTGAGTAATTGTGCCGTAATATTATGAGAATGACTTGACAGAATGTTGACATCAGCATGTCTGGCATATATCTTCAATCTATATATTCAGCTACTAAAGATATATTCATAAAACCGCCAAAAAATAATGATATTTGGTACAAAATGCACAAGTAGCTTACTATATAAAGAGAGATATCTGAGTAATTGTATCGTAATATTATGTGGATGACTTGACAGAATGTTGGTATGAGCATGTCTGGCATATATCTTCAATCTATATATTCAGCTACTTGAGATATATAGACAAAACAGACAAAAAATAAAGATATTTGTAACGAAATGCACAAGTAGCTGACTACATAAAGAGAGATATCTGAGTAATTGTGCCGTAATATTATGTGGATGACTTGACAGAATGTTGATATCAGCATGTCTGGCATATATCTTCAATCTATATGTACAGCTACTTGAGATATATAGAAAAAACAGACAAAAAACTAGACACGATCTCGTTGCGAGCAACGAGGAGGTCTTCCGTCTGATTTTAGAATTTGTTCTATCTTGTTCTATCATGATTTAGAATAAAAAAAACAGTGTCTACATTCTAGGGGGCCAGATACTAGTTTGTTACAGATGTAAGAGCTTTGTTCAACAAGTGTTTAGAATTCGTCACTGTTCTTGAGATATCTTAGAAGAAATAGTTTTAGGGGCCGGTACCATATCTCCTTATTGGAGCCGCTGAACCAAATTTTGAAGATTGCATGTTGTTACGTGCATAATTTTTAGCATCTTTTCTTCTATTCTGCATTTCAAAATATTTTTTTCTTTTTGAGATAAAGGTGGTCATAGTTTTGGACTCTTGACCCCTAAAAAACCCTCATTACATAACACATGACATTACATTGCTTGGATACATAATTGTAGGATAAACATATTTGCTTCTATAGCCTTTCACAAAATATCCCTCAGTAAAGAGCTACAGATGAAAGACTTTAGAGCCCTTTGGTCCCCTAATTTGAGGGGCCAGCCCCTTTTTCTTGATATCAAATAAAAGGTCATTTAAATTTCAACACATTTTGTTTAACAAGTGTTAAGAGATTTGTAACCGTTCTTGAGATATATAGGAAAGAACGTTTAAGGGGCCGATCCCATAACTCCTAATAGGGGCCATTTAACGAAATTTTGAAAATTGCATTTTATTTAGTACATCATTCTGAGCATCTTTTCTTCTATACTGCATTTCAAAATATTTTTCCTTTCGGATATAAATGTGATCAAAATTCTGAACTTTTGGCCCCTAAAACCCCCTAATTACGTAACACATGATAAAATCATTACATCGCTTGGATACATAACTGTAAAATGAACATATTTGCTTCTATAACTGTTCACAAAATATCCCTCAGAAAAGGGCTACAGATGAAAGACTTTAGAGCCCTTTGGTCCCCTAATTTGAGGGGCCAGCCCCTTTTTGATGATATCAAATGAAAGGTCTTGTAAATATAAACGTTTTTGCATTACATGTGTTAACAAAATATTTTTCAGAAAAGAGATAAACAAAGAAAAACAATGAAAAATTACGACTTTTTTTAGTCTCAATTTTCGGGACCAGGCGAGCTTTAACGCCGTTTGAGCATGACAAATATGAATGCCAAATAGCACATCTACAATCTCTTGTCTACAATCCCTGAAAGTTTGAACTCAATATCTTATACCGTTTAGGAGGAGTTCCCTGGACAAGCCGACCCTCTGAAAAACGCTAAAACATCATTATCTCAAGAACGGAAGTGACGTCATCAAAATAAAAAAATATGTATTTAGTTCAAATAAATATCTATCTGATCTGAAAGTTTCATGAAAATCGATTGAGCCATCTGCGAGAAATCGCCTGCACAAAAATGCGTAAGAAAAAAAAACAAGAATAATAATAGGGAAAAAGAAACAAAGCAATAACAATAAGGTCTTCCGTTGGAAACGGAAGACCTTAATAAAGATATTTATAACGAAATGCACAAGTAGCTGACTACATAAAGAGAGATATCTGAGATATTATGTCGTAATATTATGTGGATAACTTGAAGAAATGTTGATAATAGCACGTCTGGCATATATCGTCCATTTAAATATACAGCTACTTGAGATATATTCATAAAACCGCCAAAAAATAAAGATATTTGTAACAAAATGCACAAGTAGCTGACTACATAAAGAGAGATATCTGAGTAACTGTGTCGTAATATTATGTGGATGACTTGAAGGAATGATGATAATAGCATGTCTGGCATATATCTTCTATTTAAATATACAGCTACTTGAGATATATTGACAAAACAGACAAAAAATAAAGATATTTGTAACGAAATGCACAAGTAGCTGACTACATAAAGAGCGATATCTGAGAAATTGTGTCGTAATATAATGTGGATGACGTGAAGGAATGTTGATAATAGCATGTCTGTCATATATCTTCTATTTAAATATACAGCTACTTGAGATATATTGATAACCCCGCAAAAAATAAAGATATTTGTAACAAAATGCACAAGAATGTTGGTATTAGCATGTCTGGCATATGTCTTCAATATATATGTACAGCTACTTGAGATATATAGACAAAACAGCAAAAAGATAAAGATATTTGTAACAAAATGCACAAGTAGCTGACTACATAAAGAGAGATATCTGAGTAATTGTGTTGTAATTTTATGTGGATGACTTGACAGAATGTTGATATTAGCATACCGGCATATATCTTCAATCTATATATTCAGCTACTTGAGATATATATACAAACGGACAAAAAATAAAGATATTTGTAACGAAATGCACAAGTAGCTGACTACATAAAGAGAGATATCTGAGTAATTGTGCCATAATATTATGTGGATGACTTGACAGGATGTTGATATCAGCATGTCTGGCATATATCTTCAATCTATATGTACAGCTACTTGAGATATATAGACAAAACAGCAAAAAGATGCAGATATTTGTAACAAAATGCACAAGTAGCTGACTACATAAAGAGAGATATCTGAGTAATTGTGTTGTAATATTATGTGGATGACTTGACAGAATGTTGATATTAGCATTCCGGCATATATCTTCAATCTATATATTCAGCTACTTGAGATATATAGACAAAACAGACAAAAAATAAAGATATTTGTAACAAAATGCACAAGTAGCTGACTACATAAAGAGAGATATCTGAGTAATTGTGCCGTAATATTATGTGGATGACTTGACAGAATGTTGATATCAGCATGTCTGGCATATATCTTCAATCTATATGTACAGCTACTTGAGATATATAGACAAAACAGACAAAAAATAAAGATATTTATAACGAAATGCACAAGTAGCTGACTACATAAAGAGAGATATCTGAGTAATTGTGCCGTAATATTTTGAGAATGAGTTGACAGAATGTTGATATTAGCATGTCTGGCATAAATCTTCAATCTATATATTCAGCTACTAAAGATATATTCATAAAACCGCCAAAAAATAATGATATTTGTAACAAAATGCACAAGTAGCTTACTATATAAAGAGAGATATCTGAGTAATTGTATCGTAATATTATGTGGATGACTTGACAGAATGTTGATATCAGCATGTCTGGCATATATCTTCAATCTATATGTACAGCTACTTGAGATATATAGACAAAACAGACAAAAAATAAGGATATTTATAACGAAATGCACAAGTAGGTGACTACATAAAGAGAGATATCTGAGTAATTGTGTCGTAATATTATGTGGATGACTTGACAGAATGTTGATATTAGCATGTCTGGCATATATCTTCAGTCTATATATACAGCTACTTGAGATATATTTACAAAACAAACAAAAAATAAAAATATTTGTAACGAAATGCACAAGTAGGTGACTACATAAAGAGAGATATCTGAGTAATTGTGTCGTAATATTATGTGAATGACTTGACAGAATGTTGATATTAGCATGTCTGGCATATATCTTCAGTCTATATACAGTGGAGCCTCAGTTATCCGGACGCTTTCGTTCCCAAGTCCAATCGTCCGGATAGTTGAAGCGTCCGGATATCTGAAATGTGTTTAATTATTGTTGTCATGAATGACAATGTATTTGTATTCAATGGCTCCTGGTGTTGATACTATTTTTTTTGCCTTCCATACCATATAGCAACACATGCTAGAGTTGTCTGTTGATATGAACGTTTTTAGATATAAAGAACTCTGCTTTATTTTATTATTTTGTCTTGAAATGTTATCCGGACAATAATGATAACCGAATCTAGCTAAATTTTTTGCGTCCAAGTGTGATATGTGTTTGATACACTGTTGTTCACAATTTTCCAAATTTTGAAAGTGATTTGGGAAGTCAGTGTGTTTATACAAGCTACTCATGAGGATCTTGCACGTAAAAAAGGTGTGAAACTTAATTGACAGGGGTAATCTTTTGTACTGAGTAGGGTATCATCAAATTTTACCATCCGGTTAAATGAAGCAAGATTAGTGGTAAATCAGTGTTTTGTGGTAAAAACAGCCCGTCCGGATCCGGAACGCGGAATTCCGGATAAATGAGACAAAATAACGTATAAAAAATCTGTTCTCAAATAAAATCGACCGTAAACTGAAGCGTCCGGTTATCTGACGTCCGGATATCTGAGGCCCCACTGTATACAGCTACTTGGGATATATTTACAAAACAGACAAAAAATAAAGATATTTGTAACGAAATGCACAAGTAGCTGACTACATAAAGAGAGATAACTGAGTAATTGTATCGTAGTGTAATGTGGATGACTTGACAGAATGTTGATATTAGCATGTCTGACATATCTCTTCAATCTATATATACATTGTACAATCTATATTATTGACAATTGGCAGTGATATAGTGCAATGTACATCTTAAGAACACAGATAGAAATCCTTGGTATGTGTTCTCACATTGACAGTAAGAAGTAACTAGAAGCCAAGTTTCTTTCATCTCGTAGCCAGTTACTAGTAGCTAGCTTTTCTTACTTCTCTCAGCCAGTTACTAGTAGCCAGTTACTAGTAGCCAACTTTTATTTAATCTCGTAGCCAGTTACTAGTAACTAGCTTTTCTTAGTTCTCGTAGCCAGTTACTAGTAGCCAGTTACTAGTAGCTAACTTTACCTATCTCATGTAACAACACGTCAACATGACTGCTACATGAGGGTAACTTTCTGTAAATTTTGCATAGACATCGCATAGCACGCGCAACAGCACTGTCCATTTTAGAACATATCAATGGCCTTGATGGATGGGACGATTTAAATTCAAGAGTGAGAAAGTTCCTAAGCATCCAAATTTCGCAAAACTAAACCACATAAACAAATGGAATAAACTTCCGCAAATGTTTTTATTCAATTGTGGGATCTCTATGAGATGCTTTTATCCGTGCAAATGGGGAATGCATGATGTATTGTTATTGTTTTATAAAGCCCTTAAATAAAAAAATGCTTTGTTGTTCTTAATTCTTCATATTTAATCATTGTCATGGTCAAATTAATAAGAATAACGAACACTTGCCGGGGCGTTGGAAATTTTGACTAGTTTGATATAACCGGTAAAATAGAAATCAATGTTAGCTAGGAAACTACTTAAATTGTTTGAGAAATAATAAAACATCTAGTCAAAATTCCCATTTTCACTGTATTGTTAATCGTGGTTGCCTCATTGGAATTAAGTTTGTTTTTAATTTTTAGCTTTTAGTTTTTGGTTGTTTGTGAATGTGTGTTTTGCTTTGTTTTTTTATATATATTTTTTTTGGGTTCCTAGACATTCGATTTTATGATGACAAAAGAAGAAAAAAAAAGGGGAAAAAAATCATCGCTGGCTGTGATCCTTTATTTATTTTTGAGTTTGTTCTGTGAGAACAATTGCAATATAAGGACTGTGATTAAAAAAAACTACCGTCGTTATTGAAAATCAAAGAACCGAAGAACTGACAGGAGTTTATTTTGTCGATGTTTATTTATTTTGAAATCAATGATATGTTATTTTGCATGACAAGTACATGTAGTTTCTAATTTGTATTTGAATTACGCACATTTTTATAATATAAATTTTTGGAATTTTTCGACAAGAATGTCGAGAAACCCCCATATGAATCATGTTAAATAATATTTAAAGATAAAATTAATTTAATCAAACTATGTATCAGTAATAGAAATATTTCTCGAAAATTGTATGGATCCAAGCAATATTGAACTCTAGTCTCGTTCAACCAAACGCTCGGCTGACACCGTAAATCCCCGACAAGCAAGAGAGACTCCCTGCTTGTCGGAGATTTACGGAGACAGCCGAGCATCGAGTTGAACGAGACTATATTGAACTCTGGCGTAGGAATACATATGACTACAAAAAATATCTAAATTGTTCGTACCATTTTAAATCTGACTATTTTCAAGGTATTTATAAATAAGTTTCCTTGAAAAACAATGTAACATTACATCTAATTTATCAATTATTTTCAAGAACTAAGTCTTGTCAGCAGCGATGATTTGTGTCGAGGTCAAAACACTGTTTACTTTCGGTTTGTCCGAGTAACTGCATAGGAGAGTTGATTAAAATCAACTCCCAAAAATGTGCTCAGGTTCGGGGAGCTGCCACCCTATCCTCCCATTCTCACTGCTTACATGTATTTTGTCCCTAGCCACGCCACTGTCTTTGCTTACCAATGTGTGTTGTTAGCTCACCTGAGCTGAAAGCTCAAGTGAGCTATTCTGATCACATTTTGTCCGTCGTCCGTCGTCCGTCTGTTCGTCCGTCTGTCCGTCCCTAATTTTTTCACATTTTGAACTTCTTCTCTAAAACCACTTAACCAAATTTGGCTCAAAGCATTCTTATGGAAAGATGAATATAAATTGCAGAAATGAAAGAAAATTTTTCATTGAAAGCGGAGAAAACCTCAAAACTGTAAAAAAGGGGAGTGCATTTTAAAAAATCTTCTTCTCAAGAACTACTGAGTCCAATTCAACGTATTTTAGCATGAATAATCCTTATGGGAAGGAAAATACACATTGCAAAAATTATAGGCTAATTCTGTTTCAAATCTGACTTATTACGAAAATAATAAGAAAGGAAAGGCTTGTTTCAAGCAATTTATAGCATCCATGAGTCTTGGTAAAATGGGTAGGCTTGACCGGGCCAGGGCAAAACAAAAGATTGACAGTTATTAATCTGCCAATCTCATTAAATTTTCGGGATAGTTACTGACCAGTTTATTTGTATTCGCTGTAAATATTACTGCAAAATAATGCGTAATTGGAATTGACGATTGCCGATCTGCCCCGGCTTTTATTTTGCCCCTGCCCGGGTTTGCTTACCCATTTTACCAAGACTCGTATTCCATAATTCTAAAACGAGGTTCTTTGTTTAAAGCAGCCATGACACTATATGATAAACGGGTCGATCAGACAATGATGAATTTGTTTGTTGTGCAACAGTTCGTGTACGAAGGGAATCTTTGAAACATGCAAAATACATTGGTGCCGATTTTGTGAAGGTAAATTGAGGCTAAATATTTCAATGCGTTGACAGTTTTCACATATGACGGTGGTGTTAGCTTGTTGTGATTTTCGTTTCGTTTTCATTTATGCTTTGCGTTAACCTGGGAACTGTCGCTTGTATTTTCTGATTTTTACGTATCAAATCAAACAGAGACTGCGATAAATCAAACAGTTTACTGTTTACCTGCGCAAATTAAGCAACATCTGATGTATTAAGAAAGAACTAAAATGCAATTCATTCAGGCTATCGGTAATTCGGTATCATTTTTTGCCTAATGGTAGAATAGTGCAATATGTTTTGTTGAGATGCTCGGCATTTTCTCGAGTTTATTCAGTTTAAATAGAGTTGAATATCGCTTACGGATATATGTAGGTATATACATGTATATGATTCATTTTGAAAAATAAATTGTGTTCTTTATTTGTTATAGTGCATGTTTCTTGTGTTTAATTGTTTACAATTTCTATTTACTTACCATATTTGAGTGTTAAGCTTCGGATTATAAGCAAGATACAGAGATTTGCTCAGAATTCTATGTTTGTACGCAGATTTGAGGCCATTCTTTTTTTTCCATTTTAAATGCCGAATAGGAAATACCAAGTTAAAAATCTTAAGCTGAATGTAATAAACTCATGTGAACAAAATATGACTCAAACCTAGCAAAATTTTGAGCTTATCTTGCTTATAATTCTACGATTGACGCTGAAATTTTGGTTAATCATTAGAAATTCTATATGAATTAGAGTATGTTAAATACTTGTACACAAAAAAATTAAAGAATGATATGCTTAAATAACTACTCTCTGGGGCCCCCTCTTTATACAATGAATAATGTGAAATGTGAGTAAATAAAAACGACATCGTTAAAACAGTTTCCATAGTTCTGACACATTTCTGTTGCGGGGATAAAAGAATTATCGCTATTCCTAAGAAAATATTACAGGTGAAAATTATCCTGGTTTGTAGCCATTTGTTATTTTTGAATTAAAATGAAAATAATGGGTGCATAGGCCATAGTAAATTAGAGTGATGTGCCTGTCAATACGGTAACATTGATTTTTATAGCTCTTTAACATGTCACGTGACAACATTTTTCATTCCAGTGTATTCATCAATCAAATGTGAGTAAAGTTATAAAAGTCACTAGTTTACGCGAGGTAAACAACAGTCATTTAATTATAATGGAGAAGACAAATTTAAAAATTGTTGAATATTTTTAATTTGAGAAATTGAGCGCACTGAGGTGCAATTTTATTCTTCACATATATACATGTAGGATTTATTTTGATAAAATACAATAACTATTATATTTTTTAAAAAATACAATAACTAGTAAGTAGTTGAGGAAGAAAATGTACCTATATGCTCTCATATATTTTGATCGCTTTATTAAGCGGGGGAGGGGGGAAAGAACGAAAATACAGGGAATTAGAAGTTATATAACAGTGTACCCCTACCAAATATTTAGTTCAATATCTTGCGTAGGATTTTCTTATTCTGTGTAAAAACAGTATTTCATAAAGGTACAATGTCAAAGATTACGTGTATGCAAAAATAAGTGTAAAATTCGAATACTTTACAATATTTATTTTTTTGTTTTTCTACCGAGGGCCATATGGCACAATATCTTTTGAACGCCCATTGTTGCTCAGGTGAGCGATGTGGCCCCATGGGCCTCTTGTTCTGTAAGTCACCCGTTCCCACGAGTAAAAGGATGAAATTACAATATAAGACTGTCATTCAAAAAAAAAAAACTACCACCGTAATTGAAAAAAAAATGTGCTCAGTGTCTAGGGGCTGGCACCCTCTCCTCCCTTTCTCACTGCTTACATTTATTTTGTCCCTAGCCACTGCCTAATTTGCTTACCAATGTGTGTTGTGATACCTTTCTGTAAGTCACTCCTTCCCACAAGTAAGGGGGGGGGGTGAAAAACCACCACCCCACCAACCTCCCGGCTGTTGCTTCGTCCGTGTGATGAATCTGTGGATAACATCACCAGCAGACATCATTGCAGCCCCTTTATCCTTATAAATTCATATAAGTAAGGGGGTAAAACCCCACGTGCACCCACCTCCCGGCTGTTGCTTTGTTCCTGTGATGATTCTGTGGATTACACAACCAGCAGACTTTCATTTCACCCCTTGATCGTTATAAATTTCACATCAAGAGAAAAATCAGTTTTGATTCAAATTTCACATAAAGAAAAAATCTGTTTTGATTCAAATTGAAACATTAAGAGAAAAATCAGTTTTTAAGCCAACCGTATGCTGTCGTTTCCCATTCATTTTTCATGTACTATAACGTATCCCACTCAAGGGTTAACAAAAGTTTCATGATGTTTGTTATTTTTGCTTTGGGTTGTTTTTGTTCTTGTCATGATATTTTGAAGAGAGTTGTGACACATTAAACTAACTTATACCTCTGCCAAATCCACTACTTTAACAGAAATCAAATTCAAGGTAAGTGTATACATACCAAGGTACTAATGACTGTGAAGTACTGGGTATATAATTCGTTGTTTTGGCACACCCACTTCGCCGTAACAACCCAGAGGATTAGGGACGATATCAGTCGTAACTCAAACGGAATAAATATTAATTGATTTTATATGAACGTTTATTGAGTAAATTCATACAACTATTCTAACCTTTATTCTGATGTATAGATATTAATAGTTATCTAATTATCATTAGATACGTATATTTTACGTATAAAACCGTATCTAACTGACCCAGTGGCATATATATGTTATACCATTTGCTACATGAATGTAGTTACACGTGATCAGTCCTGAAAATTTTAATCATTTTTTTTTTAAACTGGCTTTTATACATAGTTTTTCTTGCGTGATATTTAGTTTATACATTGTACGAACTTATTCTTTTATGGTTCGCGTTTTTAATGTATGTGATTCCCATACAGTGACCTAACTTAAGTGTTTTGTTATGGAAACTTATTTTTGCAAGAAACGTCTGAAATAAAAAATGTTTTCCTCTTTTTTTATACATAATATTAAGTCCTGAGAAACCCACCTTGATGAGCAGAATATTTGTTTACGGAACATTGAAAAATGGTCAACCAAATCACTTCCGTTTGATAGATCCTGGTACAGGCACCACTTTATTCGTCGGTGTCGGACAAACCGTGGAGAAGTACCCGCTGGTGATTGAGAGATCATGGAATATGCCTTGTCTCTTACACGTGCCAGGAACTGGATGGGTAAGAAATGAGTCATTGTACATAGTTTTCCCTCTAATTATAATTGCTGAGTACTAGTATTCTGGGCGTATTAAAACAAAACCCCGAATTTTATTAATTTGCCTTAAAAGCAGAATGATGTCAATTTTGATACAAACACAAGCGAGCTACAGATAAATATACATATATTTCAATGTCTGTTTCCATTGGCTTTAGCTAAATTGATTAGCGGGAATATCAAGTTTTAAAACTTTCCCTTTTCAGCATGTGAAGGGTGAAATCTATGACGTGGATGATGAGAAAATGAAATTCCTGGATTACTTTGAAGATCACCCTGAAATGTACACACGCACCGTGATATTGGCGGAATACACAAACTCAAAAGATACACATTGTAGCGATTCAGATTCTCAGTCGAACGCGCCAAAATCCAAAGAAAACCAACTAAACACCGCTCCGAGTGTTGGTGCTATTTTTATAACGACCGCGATTCTGTGCGTGACCTTCCTCACATTGATGTATATGACTCTAAGGGAGACCATGGCTTGGAGTATGATGCCAGTATCGATGCGGAATTTGATGAGGACAATAAACCATAGTAAACGAGAAGAAAAAATATATATGTTCATTGTTTTTATTGACTTGAGCGTGAACAATTGTAACGTTTATATGTTAGCATTGACGAACACTTGTATATTACATTACTTATTTACATGTAATATACATGTAGGTATTTGTCAATGAGAACGTTTTTCGACCCTCTCTTTTTATATTATCTATGGAATAAAAATTCCAAAGTGGATAAATCTTAATTGATTTTTATATCTGCAGTGTGGACTCGGACGTTAAGAAATTGACATTTTATAGAAAACGTCACAATATATGTGAACGTCAAAAATATGCGGTTTGGAGATTGTTAAATTAGAATAAAGATGGATAACGTTTTTTATATGAAAATATATACGAGTTATCCATCAAAAATATAATGAAAACAACAATACATGTCAAAATCTGTATCACACTCAAATTAACCCCCGACCAATATCAGCCCTTCCTGTGGGCTGATATTGGAGTTTCGGGCTGATTATGTTGTGTGATATAGATTTTGCCATGTATTATTTTCTATGTATTAAGCTCTCCTAGGAAAAAAAAACCTGTCCAATCTTGACTTATTATTGCAGAAAAAGCTAGGATTATGGAGATGAAATTTATTACCAAATTTGTTCCAAAAGGCTATATATTTTAAGTTAATACCGTTAGAATTGAAGATCAGTGGCATAGCTACATTGCAGCACTGTAAGCACGTACTTTCAAGGTTGTTTTTTTTTTTAATCTCAATTACTAGCATGATTGAGTTTTTGTTTCATAACAAAACCCAACAAGTTCTTGCGTTTGTGTCAGAACTTTTCCTGAAGTATCCCAAACAGACTTAAGTTATAGCTGTACACTTTGCAAAATATCAACTGGGGTGTAAGTTTAAGATTTAGATTCACCGTACCATTTTACAATTAAACGCATTTAAATACAATCGAATCGTCCAATTTAGAGAGCTTCGGTCCTTTAAATAAAAGAGACTCCGAGTTTTAGAGCACAGTTAGGTAAGTTGCCACAGTATTTTGAAATTTCAAAACAGGCAATAAATAAATTTCCTTCAGATGGTAACATTAAAACCACAACTGTACACGTATTCCCTTGTTAGACAAATACCAGACTGGGTTATAAACAGTGATAAAGAGGGTGTTGCAGAAAAGCGGGAGTATTCCCTAACGTGGAAAGGACCTTTAAGTAATGCTGGAAGAGTCATATCTAAATATAGACACATTACGTAGTCAATTATATTTTCGAGCGAGTATGTAGTTTAAGTACACATTTTACGCGCATTTCTATCGAACACGGCAACCACCATTTGATTTTCATAAACACAGTAAGGAAGATGACCATATGTTCTGTATTTTGATGTTAACATATATCAATTTTGATTTCTAGTGTCCAGCGTCTTTAAAATATCATTCTTTGGAGCCACGTAAATAAATCTGGCTCTTAAAACCGTCAGAGTTGAATTATAATCATACCGCATGTTTCGATAGCATCTAAATTAACGTCTTATCAAGAAAAAAGGTGGGACGTACATATTTTCATTTACCTATTGCTAGATCATGAGATCACCGATTCATACTTTTTAAAAAAAATTTCTTTTAAGAACATGTACATGTATCTTTGAAAACGGTTACTTCATAAAAAAAAACGGGGGGGGGGCAAGTTTATACATTGATGCGTATGTTGTTTTGAAATCCATTGTACAGAAGCAAATGTTTATAAATCAAGTTTATAACGGAGACTTCACAGATTAAGTAATGTTGAAAAACCACAACATGGGGGGGGGGGGGGGGGGGTGGTTATATAGGAATAGAGGAAAATCTTCTTAGAGGTACAACAACAAAAAGGGCTTGGTACTTACCAAAATAAGATATGGATAAAAATTTGCAGATTTTCAATTTTTTTAGCAAGATCTACAAGATGGTTTTAAAAGCTCTTTTTGTAATATATAGATCAAGTTGGCTCTCATTGTGTGGCTGTATGCCGTAATGCTGCATATGTTACAGATAGTCTCTGCATAGTTCAAAGCTACAAAATTGTCATGCCTTAGTAATTTTTATGATATCTAAAATGTATTTTTAAAAAATGAAAGATATTTTTATTCTTTTGAAAAAGTACTAAGTATTTATTTCATTTTGCGATCAAATTTGGCACTATGTTACTACATTCACATACATGTAGTATATTCTAGACTTAATGAAGTATTCATTTGTTGTTGGTTTCATATGAAAAGTACACTAATCTACCAAAACTGGAAATTAAATGCTATTCAATGAATTCAGGATACCTTCATTTGCATAAATGTCAAATTGTTACAACATACTTCAATTAGTTGGGCTCACAACGTATTTCAAGGAGTTGTATTGGACCATTAATAAGCCATTAATGTGTAAATGGCTGCAATAAAAAAAATATCGATTTGTAGAGGGACTGCAGCGGGGGAAATGTCAGTGGAACAGTGTCATTGAGGATGTTGTTTTATCTTCACATAGTCTATACCTGATAGTTAAATAAGGAAACACACTGGTCGGGTCAACTTCTACTACGCATTGTGATGTAACAGGTTAAGACGAAAACCTTGTAAAGTAATACCTTGGGAAAACCCACAATATCGAGATACAAGGACACATGATACCACCCTACTTAGTTGTTACACAAAAAAAACCTAAAGACAATTTTTTAAGGATAATAATGACTTGTTATGAAAGTTTAAATTTTGTTTCTTATTTTTTTCATTTTTAAAATATAGTGAAAGTTGTGCTTGTCTCTTTACTTGTTAAAAATAAATGATCCAGCATAAAAAAAACCAACATGCGACATGTTGCGATATAATACAGTATACATTTTCAATTTGAAAGAAAGAGAAAGATACTTAAAGAGTGAGAAAGAAAGAAAGAAAGGAAGAAAGAAAGAAAGAAAGAAAGAAAGAAAGAAAGAAGAAAGAAAGACGCAGAGAGACAGAAAGAAAGAAAGACACAGAGAGGCAGAAAGAGGGAGAGAGATGGAAAGAGGGCGAGGGAGACGGAGAGAAAGACAGAATGAGAGGGAGAGAAAGAAAGAGAGAGAGACGGAAAGAGAGATAAGAATAGAGAGAGGGGAAGGTAAATTATATATACGCCATCAGACTACCTGCAGTCCAAGGTCAGATACAAAGCATTTATTTTGTACAAAAACCAACATCAGGTTTCACCTGATACGGAGACAGGTACGTTGTTTAGACAGGAGAAACAAATACACATATTTCAACAATACCAGCGTGTTTACTAGAGCATGTTTAAATTAGCTAATGTCAAACAAATCCCAAGTGATACGTTCGTTCTCTTTCCCTGGGAAAACCAACAAATAATACATAATTCGAAAAGAAAAGACAAATGCTCATTGTTTAAGTATTGCAAAAAACAACATAGAATCCTTACACTATAATGCAGTACATGACCTTAACATGAGAGAGAGAGAGAGAGAGAGAGAGAGAGAGAGAGAGAGAGAGAGAGAGAGACAGAGAGAGAGACAGAGACAGAGACAGAGAGACAGAGACAGAGAGACAGAGAGAGAGACAGAGACAGAGAGAGACAGTGTGTGTGGGTGTGTGGGTGGGTGGGTGGGTGTGTGAGATGCAGGGGAAATGTCATATATATGCAATATTTTACACATTAAACATTGTCATTAAAAGTATTGTTATGAGATAATTAAAGTTGGTTAAACCTGCCCTAGAAAGCGATACCTTGGTCTGAAATATGAGCGATAGTTGGACAAAGATTCAAAATGTACAAGCGTGTAAACCAGTGCATGCAAATTGTAAAGAAAATTTCATTGATATAAGTTATGTGGGGAAATGAATTTCAAAGGTATGACCATGAATTTGCAAATTGTAAGTGTACACATTAAACTAGCACCATACCTAAGTTTGTTTCAGCAAATTAACATTAATATGTACTACAATATCGTGCATGCAAAAATGAGCTCTATTTGCTAAATATAGGGAATCAACTTCTGAATGATTAAAAAGAATTATTTGAACTTGCAACTGCATCAACTTGAGCAAAACGTTGCCAAGTGTGTTGCTAACGCTGAGGGTTATAGAACGGATTATCAACCGCGTCTAAACCAATCAGATTTCAGTATTTAAGGTGAAAGTATAATAATACGTTATTTTAAATTGTTTTCAATTAATGAAAAATGAACGACAATATTTTCCGGTTATGATAATCAGACGAAATGCAATTCCCATGAATAATATCAATTTCAGCACACGTATGAAAATGCAATCGCCCTAAAGTAAGGTGCGAATGAATTTTTTAAAAGTAAAGTATAAGAAAACCAACCAAGCAGTTTCTGAAAATGTAAGAAAAAATAGTATATCGAATTTACAGAAATCATTGTTCCTAGAGAGAGAGAGAGAGAGAGAGAGAGAGAGAGAGAGAGAGAGAGAGAGAGAGAGAGAGAGAGAGAGAGAGAGAGAGAGAGAGAGAGAGAGAGAGAGAGAGAGAGAGAGAGAGAGACAGAGAGAGAGAGAGAGACAGAGAGACAGAGAGACAGAGAGGGAGAGAGAGAGAGGAGAGAGACAGAGACAGAGAGAGAGAGACAGAGAGAGAGAGAGAGAGAGAGAGAGAGAGAGAGAGAGAGAGAGAGAGAGAGAGAGATTTTTAATTCCTTTACGGTATAGGTCTACTTGCCAACCAAGGTCAGACACAAAGCATTGTTATGAAGAAAACAACATCAGGTTACATCGCTCTAGAATAATCTACCTTGATCTGAAATATGTATCTGACTCTCGCTCATATTTTAACAATACCTGCGTGTAAACCAGTGTATGTGGATTGTATGTGATGTTCAAATTATTCAGTATTATACGTTTGGTATTACTATTACTTCAAAGTAAAATTGTGTTAGGATGCTGATAAAAACCGTTAAGTTATAAATTGTACAGTATTTACTACAATTCCTATGAACATCGCGTGTATTTATTACAATTCACATGAACAACACTTGTATGTACTACACTTCACATGAACAACACTTGTATGTACTACATTTCACATGAACAACACTTGTATGTACTACAATTAACATGAACAACACTTGTATGTACTACAATTAACATGAACACACTTGTATGTACTACAATTAACATGAACAACAATTGTATGTACTACAATTTACATGAACAACCCGTATATGTGTTACATTAAAGTTTTAAAATTCAGAGAATTTAAAACTATCTATAATGTAACAGGTTATAATTTCTGAGTGTTAACTCAGCACAAGTTAATTTTTCTATTTTTAGCATTTTAGAGTTACAATTTTTATTTCAAAATCATTTAAATTTTACTTATTTTAAATGCTTTGTTTTTTTTCTCACTGTTAAAAGTTAAACTTTATTTCTTAATCGAGGAAATTTATTGGTAGCGTTTTACTTTTTAATTGTATAACCATGGCATCTAAACAATTTGACACTTTTCTGGAAATTATTTAGTTACGACAGATTGTCGGACAATAAGTTAATTTGTTAAATAAACTGACAAATTCCTCGTTCAGGCAAACCTTTGAAGATAAATTCTTTGTGTTATCAGAGCGACACTTTAGCGACTCACGAAGATTATTCTATTTTCATTACGTCAGAAAACTTATTTACTCATTTCGGCTTTACTTAATCTTCTCTTTGTTATCATACGTACATCGAAATTCATCTAATTGACTATATCACCTTTTTGGCCTTTAGTAATCAGTGTCAGCTCGTAGAAGAAATTCTGTGAAATTAGCCCGCTAGCATTTAAATCAAGTATCCTGATTGGTCAATGAGAGCAATTCCAAATTAAGCCGGATGGTTGGTGAATTTACTTAATTCACTTTCCATCCGACGTCTAAAGAATAAAGAACTTGTTTTAATTTTACGGAATTGTTTCTCTTTTCCATTAGGTAAGCTTGAATGAAATGTTATCTATTTTCAGTATTTAAGGTTTTCATTATATTATTTTATTATTTTTTTTTTTTTCTGTTGCTAATTTTGATAAATTTTAGTTTGTTTTGTTTAAAATACTTAAGAACATTGATTAACTATATATTTCTTATTATTCGGCGGAACTATGAATTTGTCATTCCAGAATTTTAGTTTTCATTTCTATAAAAAGATATTTCGCGTCATTGTTTATTATGCCATGATACATAATTTTGCTTCATTTCGTCTAAATGTGTGATTTTTATTATTGAATTTCTATGCTGTTAAATGCTGTTTTTATAAAGTTTGAATCCGCCGCGTAATTATTGTAAACCTGTAGTGAACTCTTCAGTGCGAGAAGGTGAATTTAAGAATCGGTAGAAATTCGTCAGCTAAGTAATATTTGTAAGTTATTTCCTCTTTAATTATTTAATGACAACAGTTTATATTTTGTTTTCTAGTTTTCTTGCATTTTATAAGCGTTATGCATTTTCATACTTATGCGGAATTATCGATCCTTAGATTATAAGCGTAAAAACGATCTCGCTTTCTCGCATTGCGGTGTTTTACTACAGGGTGTTTCGAAATATGTTTTTGTTTTAATGCACTTTCCATCCGACGTCTAAAGAATAAAGAACTTGTTTTAATTTTACGGAATTGTTTCTCTTTTCCATTAGCAACCAGTAGAAAGCCGAGTGGCATCCTACCAAGCTATTCCCCAACTTAATCATATTCACAAACAGAGAAAGTCTCTGTGTGAAATATGTACTACAATTCACATGAACAACATGTGTATGTACTACAATTTACATGAAAAAAAACACATGTGTACTACAGTTTACTTGAACAATACGTATATAGAATACAATTTACATGAACAACACGCATATCTTCTACAATTCACATAAGCAACACGTATGTGAAACATAATTTACACGAACAACACGTGCATGAACTAAAATTCACATAAACATCTCGTGTATATACTACAATTCACACAAACAACACATGTATGCACTACCATTCACGTGAACAGCACGTGTATGTACTACAATTTACATGAACAACACTTGTATGTACTACAGTTAACGTGAACAACACGTGTTTGTAATACACTGCACATTAACAACACGTGTATGTACTACAATTTACACGAACAATACTTGCATTAAATACAATTCACATGAACAACACGTGTATGTACTACATATTTAGATTTAGAATCTTTATCAGAAGATTTTTTATTTTTGACACACACCAAAATTTCACAGTTTTAAATCATCTCATTTTTTATCAGGGTTAAGCACTTCATTTCAATAACTTAAAATCTCACCTCCACAAGGATGCTTTGTCCCGAATTTGGTTAAATTTGGTCAAGTGGTTCTAGAAAGAAATTTTAAAAATATAGGAACAGTTTACAGACAGATGGACGGACAAACAGACAAACTGACAGATAGATATATGCTGGGCAATAGGTGATCAGAAAAGCTCACCTGAAACAATGGTAAGAAATTATTTTATCATTGTGACTTGTGTATAACTAGATAGACATAATTGTACATTGATGACCTTTTTCATACTTTTTCAGGTTTTTTAATCTTGAATTTAAGTCTGTTACTGCGCAAGTTTAAGTGATTACAAAATGCATTGTTATGCTCTAGTATTCGTAATTTGCATACAAAACAACATGTAGAACCTCATATTTATTGCTTTTACATCTTTTGACAACAGGTTTAGTCAGTTTTGGGCAGAAGCAACCCAGTTCAAGAAATGGTTACACCTTTATTCTCAAATGTACAAGATAGCCGAACATTCCCCTTAAGACTAGAAACCTCAGTACAAAAGTAAATAAGCACAGTGTTGATTTGTCCTCACACATGGCTATAATGTGACGTGTTACTAGTCGTGGCCAGGGTTTTATATTCTTGATCTTACGACTTTACTTATGTCCACCAAATAAAGAATAAAATATACAAAATTTTATATGTTTTTCATAACTATCTTTAAGCTTTTTAATATATTACAGCTTAACATTTATCTTATGACAAACATGCGTTTCTAGAAATCTAGTACACTATTTCATTGCGTGACACCGACTATACAGCAAACCAACCAATCAGGTGACACTTCTATTGTTGGGTGTAAGACGTCAGTCTGACACATTCTACATAAATTGGGGTACACCTGACTGCAGGTATTATATTGGCTGCTGGACATTTAAATATTCCAACATCATGGGCAAAAAGGACGCTTAACTCTTAATTTCAGGTAAAGTATTGTTTATCAAATTCATCTGATTTGATTTACAAATTTATGTTTTATATTAAAATTTGAAAATGAATACAAGATATGATTTACTATCATTGAATGAGAAGGGGTCATATTGAAGTAGCGTTTAGTGTTTGTTGCCCAATGGGGAAACAAAACTTAGCTTGTAATTTGCAGACAAAAGCTGTTCAAGTTTCCGTATTGCGATTCCTGTTTGTTCATTATAGACCGAAAATCTTTGCTTGTTACATGGAGAACCAGACATGACAAAGGGAAAAAACAAAGGGAAATAAACAGTATTAATTGCTTCAAAAACATAGTACAAGGACTGCGTATTGAAGTAAATGGCACCAGGTAAGTCAAGTTAAACTACATGTATGTGTGTTCATTTAGATTTTTAAAAAAATAGGAAGCAGTCTATGAGATGTACATGTTATTTGATACACTGTATTTAAATCCGATCGTCAAATTACGAAACGGAATACTTCATAAAAATTATGTTTGTTTGTTATATATGTCATCTTCCTTTTTAAAGGGGGGATAGTTATCAAAAACATAAATGAGAGAGAGAGAGAGAGAGAGAGAGAGAGAGAGAGAGAGAGAGAGATGCATGCTTTTAAAGAGAATGGGTGGTCAACAAATTGTCTATCAGGACTACTTGAAATTTAAGGTATGATTTGTTAATCTACAGTTAAATAACTGTTTAGAAAAGAGAAATTAATGTTATCATTTCCTATAAGTTCATATACAAAGCTCTTCTGATAACGGAGGTCGATAGAGTCTAAAAATGGCTACGACCGTCCAGCCCTCTCCAAAGGACACGCTTATAAGATGATAGTTTAATTATACATGTTGGCAATCTGATATGAAGGTTTGGTGTATGTACCCTGCTGAAGAGGTTGATAATATGAGCTATCTTCCTTATGACATTGCAGTCAACATGCTCATATTTGCAGGTGTCACAACAGTGTGAATTTTTATATAAAATCGGTTGTTTAGGCCCTTGTCTTACAGTAAGAAATGCTCAAATTATGTCCAGAATTGAGAAATATTGATATAAAAGCAGAAAACAGCTAAGATGCATCGCTAACGTTTGTTAGATTAGAACCAGACCATGCTATTTTGGGCAAAGGTTCTTACTATTTTCATAAATTGTATGAAATAATGACGTTTTCTCTACCCCACCACCCAGAGACAGGGTCATCAAAATTGTTGCTGACATAATTTCTGCGGTCCACATGATATTAAGCAATTTGCATCATTTTATACATTTCCATACATCACTTGTCAATTTAAAACCAAAAATCACTGAATATCAAAACACCGTGTTAATGCATACAGTATAACTTGATCATATTTTCATAAATCGGTGGCTACCGTGTACACCGTGGTGTTAAAAAATCGCTTATAACTTTCTAAAAGTAGTAGATATTTTCATAACTTTATTTTAATTACACAACACAATGAGTATTAATCAATTTATTAATGTTGATTTTGCGATAACAAAAAATGAGTTATATTGCACACAGGTGTCATAACAGTATTTCAATGAAGGTTCACGTCAAAACATGGCTGAGGCAAAATAATTCCCAAATTTTCCTTTGAATTTGGGGCGTTTCTGCACGTGACAGGAGCTGATATTTTATTATGAGATGAAAAACAATGTGTAAGAAGTCTAACTACCTAAGTTTTGTAATAATGCGAGGTCATTTGAATTTTTGATGTTTTTGTTGTTTCCGGAGGGGATGAAAAGGCCAGGGCTTGATTTTTAAGCACATGTGTAACTTCAAGGTAAACAAAGTCTCACGCCTTGCTGGATGCACGTGTGTATTTTGCTAGAAAATTGTGAATGATGCGTTGTTTAAAAAGATGTCAAGAGGATTTTTTTCAAGAAGTTCATTTAAATTTTTTAATCTGTATATAAAGTTGTGCAATTTTGGTAAGAATATATAGTAAAATTTAATACTGTAGTGCAACCTGCAGTGATGTTACTCTACATCAGACATCAAGGGACGGTTCTCTGAAATTTACGTAATATCACAGTCTAACTTTATTTCTCGTGGGATCGAAAGATAGTATTAAATACCGTAGAGTTGTTGTCAACACAATCTGTTCATTGTTGAACTGCATAAAAAAATATAGAAGGTTTCTGTCAAATGGTCTAAACACAGTGCATTCAAACTTGTTATTATGTATGGGTATATCTAAAGCTAAAGTTGTTCGATCCAATAAATGCATATAATTTCTTTATTACCAATTTAGTTTATTTGTACACAGAAAAATTTACATGTTTTACGGAAAATGGAAAATGTACATATTTTTTCTATTTGAAAAAACTTGGGACAACTCGTACAGTTTTTCAACTTAATCATCCGGCTAGTTTGCATGTCGTTTGCAATGCAAAATCCCCGTAGACTGTCTAATTCTGGTTGTGTTTTGAAACCTGGAGTTGTAAAAGGGGCGTTTCAAAACAGACTGAATTTTTTTCATTCGAAGGACGTGATTTTGGCAAAAGGTTTATCCAAATATTAAGCAAAAGGTTGTGAAAGCAGAAAAATGAGAGTATAGTCAGACCTCGTTTTTGATACATGTAACTTCGTTCTGAGCATCATCTGCAAATTTATTGTTACAGCTATGTCAGGGCTGATTCACTACTAAATACATGTCTCAATGTCGGGCAGGGTCATCTTACCCCTATCTCTGTTTCCCCGGGTCGTTACCAACGCTAATCTCTCTCTCTTTCTCTCTTTCTTTCTCTCTCTCCCCTGAATTTCTTAGCAGGGACAGACTATAGTCTGTCCCAAGATATTTATGCAGTACAATTGGACGATTTTTAATAAAAAAAAATACACATACCTGTGAAAGAAGTGCAATTGAAATAGTTAAAAGGGATAATTTCCAAGATAATTTTATTGACACATTATCTTCTTTTACTCGGAAAAATTAACAGGAACGAAAACAGATTCCTTACGGAGATTTATAATGGGGGATGTTGACATCTTTTCTCCATTCGGAATACACTTTAAATACATTGTGCAAATTTCAAAGTTATCATCTGCAATACAAAATCCCCGTAGACATCACATTTTTTAGCATTGTATTGGAACCTGATAAGGTAACAGAGGCGTTTTGACTGAGAAATCTTGCAAATTTTTCATACTTTTGAATGAATATTGTTTGAACCCTGAGGTATTTTATAAATATCAAGCAATTAAGCAAAATGTGAATCCAGGGTATCTTGGGACAGAGTAAAATGTGTGAGAGAAAAATCAGAAAGCAAATGTTCCTGTAAAGCAGAGGAAATGGGTTAGAGAAATGGAGGGAGAAAGAGCAAGGGTCAATGTTTAATAGAGTCCCGTAAAGTGAAGTGGAGCAGTTTGTTTACACGTGAAAATAGCAACTCTCGATCTCGACGTAATTAATGTCCTTCGTTTTCCGAGGTCGGTTAGCATGTTTAAGAGAAAGTCTTAGGCAAGTAAAATGATGGTATCAGTAGTAAATTGCCTGAAAATGTAATGGTACTAACTGTTTTCACAGAATTTGTGTGAAAATAAGGTTAATCAGTCCAAATCTAGCGCAATTTTTTGTTTGCCGTACATTGCAGATTTTTACTATTGGAGGCACTGTAGCTCCCAGCTCGTCCATCCGAATTTTTTTCAGACCGGGAGATACAGACCTGCAGCAATCCTAACATTGCAACTTATCTAATTAAGTCGCATCGGGGCAGGTGATTAGTGTCATTAAATCATAAATATTTTTTTTAAAATCCTTTGTTATGTCATGATCATACACATGTAATTTGAGGTTCTTGCTTGGGCTTGAAAGAACAGATAAAGATATTGAAAAAACTTCATCAAAGCATTAAAAGAAGGCACTTTTCTACTACTTAAAAGCAATTTACATAAAATTGGGGTATATCGGTGGGTTTTCCAGGCATGATCCACATTGGTACTTATATCCTCTACCAATTTTACGTAAAATATTCAAAAATTGTATTGATCTTTTACCTGCACCAAGCCGTTTTATACTTGCATTAAAATTTCTTCATTCAGTTGTTTACATATACAGTTAAACAAACACACATATAATGAATTGACGCTTACAGCGAAGTGATTTTCATTCCCTGTGACTTTATTACATGGTGTAAACTTGACAGATATAACGATTTACGCTTATAACGAAATAATTCAATTTGATTGGCTGATACAGATGGAAGTTTATGATTATATTGTACAAGTTGCTGTCCTATAAAAAAGGACTTCAATACGTGGACCATTTGCATGTGTTTCCAATGAAAACGTAAAAGCCTTAAGAGATTCCACCGACTCTAGCCCTCTGCTTTTAACCACTAAATTTGTACGTTGTATTACGTATACATGTATGTATAGCCCTGACTTTTTATCTCAGAATTTAAAGGATTCATACTTCTAAAATAATTATGATCTATCTATGAATGAAGTTTGCATGTATAGTATCAGGCATTCGGTGAATTCTACTATTTGCGCACACATTACGATTCGCACTACTTTGTGAACTATGCAGTGACAGCTTTGTGTAAATTAAATATTTCATATTTTGATGCATTTTTCTTGAAATTTAAACTTTGATACAGTGACATAATTATTCAATCACACTTAAATGCTTAACAAATTTAATCGGGAAGTTCACTAGCCTCGCTTACTATAAAAGTAAAGTTAAGTTACATGTGTATTCGGAAAACAACAAAACATTCCAAATTATGCTATTTGATGCATTTTGTAGTTTCGGCATAACATTAACTTATTTCATAATACTGATAGTTCATATCACATGCCAATCATTTCTTTAAAAGGAATACTTTGTTTCTATACTGTTTACCGACAACTTTACAATTACAGCGCCTTTGAACTTATATGTGCATATTGCACGGAATCCCGATCCCGATTCAGATAAACGTGTACTAGACTGGTTCCCTGAGCTACTCATTACGCACAGGAACCAGGCTAGCTCATGCGCAGGCTGAATTTTCCCCATAGCATCCAGTTTAACCTCGCTTATATATTTTCTGCGTGGACCTCAGGGTCCAAGCAATAACATACCTTGGTATGGGGACACACCCACTTGACAACATCTATCCGGAACTATTTTTTTTTTAACATGTAAACCTTACATGTACACTTGCTTGCATGTGTATATCATAGTAAATAAATAGAATATGACCAAGTTTATCTCTTTTCATTTGCATACAATAAATTAGAAAAACATGTGCTCCAATCTTTCCAAATTGAAAAAATTAAAAATGATTTAAAAATATCTCACAAATGGAACTGAAACAACTTCAATACAGATAAAATTGAATTTCTACGAAAAGGAGCACAAAACTTGAGGGGGAGTTGAATCTTTTTCAAGGTATGAAAAGGATGAATAAACAAATATCAATTAATTTTATACCATAGTAAAAATAAGTGCCTTATTTACCAAAACACCACATTTTAACTCAGAATGGGAATTGCACCCTAATCTCTCTTTTCAAAGCGCTATACTTTTAAGCTATCTAGGTTTATGGTGGTATTTTTGTGTGGTTTTAATATTATTTTTTTTCTTTTTTCGTAAAAACATTTGGCGAGCAGATTTCAATTTGATTAAGGTAGCCCCCCTCCCAAATACAATAGCCTGTAAACAGGTTAAATAATCGATGTCGGGATATAAATCATAAACTGTAAATATGAATCCTCTGTTAACAGTTATCGATGGCTCAGAGAAAACAAATGAGCGAAACTCTTAGTGTACATGTACTTCCTGTAAAGCGGCGAAATACAAACAATCCATTTTCAGCATGCTCGGTCATTCCACACACCGCTCCCAATATCTGAGTCGATCTCCGAACATGAACTTGACGCGTGCTTCATCAACGGCCCCAAGAGGCCTGCTCCTGCAATCTCCACACTTTCACACTTTAATTCTAATTCAACTGACAACCTTTGACTTTGATAAGTAAACTGTGAAGACGCAAACCAGCGTCCAAACACCAAATTCAAATATGGCCGCCACCCCTCGCTTCGTTCTAATCTGGGTCACCTGTTACTAAGGATGCTGTACTAATGCGAGGGTAGTTTAAAATGTCATTTACGGTTAAAACAAAAGCATGAAAATGGTACGGAGAGTTAGTTTTGTTTTAAGTAATAAATTATAAGGAGTGAATTTAATTTTGACGTATGTTATACGATATAACATAAATTTGGACAGTTCACGCTTTTTTATAAACCGCTTCGCAGTTTATAAAGCGTAAACTGTCCCAAGTTATGTTATATCGTACAACATACGTCAAAATTAAATTCATTCCTTAAGTAAAATTACCCGTCCCAGGGACTTCGTTATAAGCGTGTTTTACTGTAGCATGTGAGTCTCCAAACCACTAAGTCAAAAATAGTCATTTTACCTTGTCGAAGTTTAAATCAGCCAATTATTTGATACTGATTATTGATATGAATGAATTATTTGCGTCAAGCATTAAAGTCAGCATCTATATCCAGGAAATTAATTTAATAAACAGTTTTATTGCTCTTTCAATATAATTTACTTTTAACTTTACGATATGTACCATAAAAACTATCGAATCGAATGCAGATTGTGACGTCAAAGTTGATTATGACGTCATATTGTATGAAGTACAGACAAGTGACTTTCTGTGGGAAGCCTTAATTAACACACCTGCGTCCCTGTCTTTTTTTTCTCTCTCAAACTTTCTCTCCTACCCATTCTTTCTTGGACATGTACCCTTGCTTTCTCTTTGTCTTGTTTTTAGCTCACATGAACAGATCTAGAAGGTACAAGTGAGTTTTTCTGATCACCCGTTGTGTGTTGTCAGTCTGTTCGTCCGTCCATCTGTCTGTAAACTTTTCACATTTTAAAACATTTCATTAAATCATCAAAAGAAGGTACATTTTCACTAATTTAAAGCGATTTACATAAAATTTGTCGGTTTCTCAAAATCGACTCACATTGGTATTTATATCCTCTACTAATAAGGGGAAGATTCTAAACTGTTTAAATTGTGACCCTAAAATGATACTGCGGGCGGGCTCAAGAGGGGTTTAATGTTTGAGATGTTTGAGTTTAATAAAAGAGAGAGAGAAAGGTAAAGAATGAGAGAGCAAGAGTTCAAGTTTAGCAGAGAAATCCTGGAGAGAGATGGCAAAGAAAGATAAAAGAAAGAACAAGAATGTACTCACTATGTTCATCAGAGAGAGAGAGAGAGAGAGAGAGAGAGAGAGAGAGAGAGAGAGAGAGGGAGGGAGAGAGAGAGAGAGAGAGAGAAAGGAAATTCAGCTCAAAAATCAGAAAGAAAGGAAAAACAAACATCTAGGTGAGAATGAGTATATATGTCACAGAGAGAGAGAGAGAGAGAGAGAGAGAGAGAGAGGTTAATGTTCAGTGAAGAAAGTCACAGAGAGAGAAAGAGAGTTGAAGAAAATCTTCAGGAGAAAGAAAGTATAAAAGGAGTTGAAAAAAGAAAGCAGGAGTACATGTTTTACAGAAAATGTGTGGCAGAGAAAAGGAGCAAGCTAACATGTTACCCAAAAATATTTTGAGAGAGGGCGTGAAAAATAGAGAAAAAAAGAAAGCAAGAGTACTAGTTAGCCAAGAAAGGGAGCAAGAGGACATGTTAATATAGAAAACAAGAGAGAGAGAGAGAGAGAGAGAGAGAGAGAGAGAGAGAGAGAATCATTATCTATAAGAATCATCACATATCTTTGTAGGGAAAATATATTATTACTTTAAAGTAACATTGATTTTAAATCAAAAAATTTCGTATAAAAATGATATAAATATGTGGAAGGAATGTGGTTGACTTCATTTAAAAAACTTTATTTTTGTATTGAACAGGTTGTGATTTTGAGACCTAGTCCCGCCACATAATGGATACAACAAGCACTCCATGTAAAGTTCATCAATGTTCTAAGTGTCCGGGGGACACAGAGTACTATTGCGTATCGTGTTCATGTGATCTGTGTCCCCAGTGTAAAAAGAACCATGTAAAAGATCTCCAAACAATAGACCATGATGTTGTGTCACACCGTGATAAAATCAACTACATCCCAACACAAGAGATCTGTGTGAGACATCCTAGCCATGTTTATATAAAGTTCTGTACACCTTGTCAAGTTCCTGTCTGTTACAATTGCACACAACATGGAAATCACAGACAACTAGATGTTGGAACATCCTATGAAACAAAGCGACAACAACACAGAGGAACCATTTACACCATCAGAAGTGAGGCTCTCTTTTACAGACCTGTTCTCCTGCCACGAATCAAAACTGATTTCAAAACCTGTCACACAGAATTCTCTCTCTATCAATCAGAGATGTTAACAAAGGCCCAGGCACTAAAGGATCTCATTGACATAGTGAAAAAAGATTTCATGTGTAATGTGTTCTGTGCCTTTAATTTCAAACACAGATGTTTAAAACAGAGGCTAGACATGATCAGACATATTGTCAGCCTACAGAGATATGTACATAGATATGAACAGAGGAGAGCAATCAGACCGCTACAATTCCTGTCCTCCATAAAGACAGCCCTCTCGCAGATATATCTTACACTCCACACCAACCAGCTCTCCATAATTGAGTCACTCAAGAAGGAGGATGTGATGGAGTCACTGAGTGCAATCCAAATCACAGCGAGAGGAAACCGACACGTAGGAAACCAGTGGCTGCTGAAACTGACATCTGCTCCTGAGATCCATCAATCTTTCAAAGTGACAGGTGTTGGTCGTTGTTATCACATTTCCTGTGTGACATCAGACCGGGTCTGGGTCTGTGATAATGAAAACAATCTCATCTTAACAAACGCAACAGGTGTCTCTCTACATCGTGTGGAGGATTCACGTAGTGGTTTATGTGGAGGAGTACACACAGTGAACAGTGAGGGTGAACTGATTTATATAGACAGGAATTATAACATCAACAAACTGTCAAAGGATATGAAAACAACCACCACATTTATAGAGAGAACAGACTATACATGGATAACACGGTGTGTGTACTGGTCCCCGTCCACTAGGGATCTACTGGTTGGGATGTGTAATATATATACATGGACATGCAAGGTAACCCGGTACAACCAGAGCGGACATCAGACACAAACCATACAGCATGACAACACAGGACGGGAACTGTATAGTGAATCTAACTATATCACAGAGAACAACAATGGGGATGTCGTGGTGTCTGACGATGATGCTGTAGTGGTGACAGAGCGTGGAGGAAGACATCGTTTCTCCTACACAGGACCTCCATCAGGATCAGGACTACAGCCATATGGAATCTGTACTGACGCACTGTCACACATCCTGGTGTGTGATTATAGAACCAAAACAGTACAGATGTTAGATAAGGACGGTCAGTTCCTGTCACACCTACTGACAAAATCACAAGAGATGGATGAACCATTCAGCCTGAGTTATGATGTCAAAACTCACCGTCTCTGGGTTGGATCAGGGGACAAAATCACTCACCCTGTCTGGATCGGATCACAGGAAAACAACAAGGTGTATGTCTACAGGTATATAACCAGACAAGACGGTCTGACAGGTAAATCTGAGTCATTATCATTGATGCAGTATATATGTGATAGGTATCATATAGGTTTCAATGAGATCTAAGTATTCCTTAGTTATTTTGTTATATCACACAAGTCATATTAAATTGTTAATTCAGTTTATATCTATTTCATTGTGACTGTAATTCAAATATTTGTTATATATTCATGTAATTGTAATTCATTATTACATGTATGTACATGTTACCATATGTAGGTTATTGCTCAAATTTATGTAAATAAGAAGATGCAAACATTATGATGGTTATGAAAATAAGTTATACAAAAGGAATTAATTTTAAGTAGTTATATGAGTTTAATAATTACTTTAATCAGAGTATTTGATTAACTTAATCTACTCCTTGTAACAATACAGGATTAGAACTCTATGTTTGATGTTTTAGATCAAAGTCGTCTGATGGCGTCACTGAGTGGAGTCCCAACCCCAGGGACAGAAACACCACAGCAAGGAAACCAGTGTCTGCTGAAACTGATGTCTGGTGCTGTGTTCCATCAATCTCTCACACTGACAGGTGTTGGTCGTTGTTATCACATTTCCTGTTTGACATCAGACCGGGTCTGGGTCAGTTATAGAAACATTCTCATGTTAACAGACACAACAGGTGTCCCTCTACGTCGTGTGAAGGATTCATGGAATGGTGATATAATTGGATTACACACAGTGAACAGTGAGGGTGAACTGATTTATATAGATAAGAATTATAACATCAACAAACTGTCAAAGAATATGAAAACAACCACCACATTTATAAAGAGAACAGACTATACATGGAGACCACAGTGTGTGTACTGGTCCCCGTCCACTGGGGATCTACTGGTCGGGATGCGTTATAGATATACATACACAGGCAAGGTAACCCGGTACAACCAGAGTGGACAACTGATACAAACCATACAACATGACAACACAGGACGGGGACTGTATAGTATACCTAACTTTATAACAGAAAACAACAATGGGGATGTCGTGGTGTCTGACTATGACTGGTCTGGTGCTGTAGTGGTGACAGAGCGTGGAGGAAGACATCGTTTCTCCTACACAGGACCTCCATCAGGATCAGGACTACGGCCAGTAGGAATATGTACTGACGCACTGTCACACATCCTGGTGTGTGATGAAATAACCAAAACAGTACAGATGTTAGATAAGGACGGTCAGTTCCTGTCACATCTGCTGAAAAAATCAAAACAGATGGGTAAACCACGGGGCCTGAGTTATGATGTCAACACTCACCGTCTTTGGGTCGGATCAGGGGACAACAACAAGGTGTGTGTCTACAAGTATATCACCAGACAGGACGCCCTGACAAGGTCAGTCTGAGTCATTTTCATTCACATTAATTAGATATAGATAACTTAGACACACAGTCTGTGTTAATTATCAGTCAATAAGATACATGTAAGACATGTTTATCTGTGTGATTGTTTGTCAATATGAACAACTCATTGTTACCGGGTGAGCTGTATCTACCAGTCATTTGAATTAATTGTTTATCTAAAATAAATAAAATTTAAGTGCAAAATTGGTACAGTCACATGTCATTGTATTTAGTTACTTAAAATACAAGTTATTGTAATTAATTAATTACATCTATTTATATAGTGACACATGTATTTGTAATTTGTTGTGTTACAAGTACACAGAGATTGAATTGATTTATTCAATTACATAACTACTATTCAAACGTGTGTCAATGTAAGTAGTTTAAAATTTATTTGTAGATGTAGTTCTGTCTTGCATATACTGTATGATATTAATTAACAGCTAATTAATGACTTGTTGTATATGAGCACAGACCCCGTCCTGATTGAGAGGCCATGTTTAGCTCAACACCAGCCGTAGAATGGAGATAGCTTGGATATTGACAGGTTGTAAATGTTTCTGTACAAATCTAGTCTGCTCTCAAAACCACACCTGTTGTTTTCCACTTTGTTCAACATCTGCAACTGAAATTGACCTGTGTATAATTCACATGGACTGTAATAATGACTCCTGTTATTTCACACTTTGTGTGTATGTAGAATTTAATTTTAATGTAATGGAAATGGATCGCAGATACACAATTACGGTAATTATAAATAATAGTTACCGGTAAAAAATAATTAATTAAAAATACTTAGTGTTTAGATTTATAACTGTTTCTTTTTTTTCACCATTAGATATGAAGAATGTTATTAAATACAAACATTGTGGATTCCTGACCATGGTTTTCCATTATAAGTATCCAACACAGTTTATGGTGAAATCATAAAAAATATTTCCTAAAGAGACAGATACCGGTATATTATTTAGTGATGTAATGGACCATGTGTTTATAGTTCTTCACAGACTTTTTCAGTGGTGTAACGAACCGTGTGTTTATAGCTCTACACAGACTTTTTCAGTGGTGTAACGAACCGTGTGTTTATAGCTCTACGCAAACTTATTTAGTGATGTAATGGACCGTGTGTTTATAGCTCTACACAAACTTATTCAGTGATGTAACAGACCGTGTGTATATCGCTCTACACAAACTTGTTCAGTGATGTAACGTACCATGTGTATATAGCTATACACAAACGTATTCAGTGATGTAACGGACTGTGTGTTTATAGCTCTACACAAACTTATTCAGTGATGTAATGGACCGTGTGTTTATAGCTCTACACAAACTTGTTCAGTGATGTAACGGACCTTGTGTATATAGCTCTACACAATCTTATTCCGTGATGCAACGGATCTTGTGTATATAGCTCTACGCAAACCTATTCTAGCTATATGCAAACTTATTCAGTGATGTAACAGACCATGTGTATTTAGCTCTTCGCAAACTCATTCAGTGGTGTAACGGACCGTGTGTATATAGCTTTACGCAAACCTATTCTAGCTCTATGCAAACTTATTCAGAGATGTAACAGACCATGTGTATTTAGCTCTTCGCAAACTCATTCATTGATGTAACGGACCGTGTGTATTTAGCTCTTCGCAAACTCATTCATTGATGTAACGGACCGTGTGTATTTAGCTCTACGAAAAACTATTCTAGCTCTACCCAAACCTATTCTAGCTCTACACAGACTTATTGAGTGATGTAACAGACCATATGTTTATAGCTGTACGCAAACTTATTCAGTGATGTAACGGACCATGTTTATATAGCTCTACATGACCTGCTATTTTAGGTTATTTTTTTCCCTGTATCTTTTTGTCTGTCAACTTGAAATATTTGAAAATATTTTTTTTAGAAGTTGACAAAAACATACAACCATTGTAAATGTGGGAATGTTTGATCAATGTTTTAATAATTTAAATTTTATAATTTTTGCTGATAGATATGATATCAGTCATTGAAATGAGTTAGCATTAAATATAGGGATGACTTTTATATGTGTACATATACAGAATTACACCTTAATTTAGTAAGTTGAATGGCGCATTGCTAAAATGTAATCCACCTTGGGCACAGCTTGTTCAATTTATTTAAATTTATCCTAAAAATGTATGAAAAAATTGAAATAAGTGCATTCAATTTTGTTTGAACTAAAGTACAAAATGTTCCTGTGTCCCATGTACAACAACAGTTTATGAGGTGACATTTCTTGATTAGAGAATTCAATTCAATGTTAAAATTAATTTTTACGTCATCTCTGAACTGAAAGTCAAATCAGCTTCTTTTTCAATGGTGCAGTAAGTAGCTTGGTACGTTACACAGTTTTTATTGTGCACAGATACTGCATTTTTACGCATCATGTTCTGTTTTTTCCTACAAAATACATGTAATTTCATCTTTGATTCACATTTGGTGTATATGAAAGTGAATAAAATACATCTAACTATCCATATAGTTGTATCTTTTTAATAGATTTAGAAAGAACAGGAAAACAATAATGAATCAATAAAATTGTTTGAGCATTGTGAAAATATCCCTCATTATGATGGCTCATCATGTATAAAAAGCAGGATATGTATTTTATGAACATAATGATTTGATCTTAAAAGGGGCATAACTCCTCCAAAATCTATCATATCAAATTTTCCTGCAAGCATGCACGTCTTTACTTATTAACGACAATAAAAATTAGAATTATAAATTGAAATGTGCAAGAACTCGCAAAGATGATGGAATTGGTAATTACTGGTATTATGCACATTTACACATTATGCCAAACCTACAAGGCCCTACGTAATTCCGTGCAGCGGTTTGCGAGGAATTGCGCTTAGAAAATGATCATTTCTTTATAAAATTAATGAAGTCAAATGTTTGTGGTAATTATAATGTGGACATCTTCACATTGTCTTCTACACACCTTCAAAGTTCCAAAAATCTCATGCAGCGGTTTAAGATCTAGAAGAGTTTGCTTAAAAAAGAGATTGATCTGACAAGGATTCTCCAATCTCGTCGTGCTTTAGTTCACCATGGTCCTTTACGGATGCTTCACAGCTGCTCTGGGTGGGGGTCCTGGTGCCCGCTACACTCGTTGGTTTCTACATGAATATCCTTCTACTTTTTACATTAGTACAAGAGGTACAAGTCATATAAACATATTTACATATACCGGTATACAAACCGTATGGGTGAGCTAAGCTAGATCATTATGTTCGTGAGGAACAGACAAAAACAAAAACTTATGTTATGGATATATAGATTTTTAGAAAGAAATACAGAATTGTTATTTCACAACAGATTAAAGAACTTTAGAGTATTTGATTGATTGTCTTTTCGTGCTAAGATTTTCGAGTCAAAGATTTATGTTACATTTCAAAAGCCCTGAATTTGATCAATTTTACAATAAATAAACTACAAACTCTTAAGTGTCGTTGTAAACTGTTTAAACGACCAAACTCCTCGTCGTTGGAAGATGGTGGTTGCATCTTATGGATTTCGCAATTATTCGAAATTTTCTTGAAATCTGTTAGTGCATTCATTGGGAGTTTGTTTTAAAATATATGTAAGTTAGACTTTTACTAGAGATGTTGATATCACTGTCCTATTCTTAAAGCTATTTATTTATTGAAGCACTTATATCTATTTAACGCAATAAAAAAATGTGATGTGACAACCTGAGTGTCATTCATTCCTGTTGTGTTAAAATTATTATGTATACATGATATCCAGGTACTGGTGGTCTGGTGTTTGGTGTACATGTAATAAACAAATGTATATAATTATATATAAATGATTCCACACAACTTTTTACCTTTTTCGTGTAACAATCCCCCCCCCCAATAAGATAAGGAGTTTTATCGGATTTGGAAGGGGGGGGGGGGGTAAAATACACAGAAGTTGGTGAATACTTAATTAAACTGATGTTTTGAAAGTCGAGAAAATTGTGAAAAAAGGAATTGGTTTTTAATTTAAATATAATTTTACGTAATTAGAACACTGAATCAAAATAAGAAAGAGTGATAACTTAAATCAATAAGCATTCTGAGAGTAGAACCATTGTTACCAGACCTTGGACTCTCGCTAGGGTGTGATTATCTTTTTCTTGCACCATAACACGTTTAAAATGACGTTGGTTTTAATTACACAAATTGCGTAGTCTTAGCTCAAAAGCCTGACAAATATTGATGATTCGAAGAGCCATGGCTGAGTGGCTAGCAATGAAATAGACAGGCTTACGTCACATCGTAATCCACATTTCAAGCTCCTCCAAAAATGGTTCATTCTTACTGCTTACATTTTTTGTCCCTAGCTACGCCACTGTCTTTGCTGTGTGTCGGGGTACCTTTCTGTAAGTCACCCCGTCACCCCTTCCCACAAGTAAGGGGATGAAACACCACCACCCCACCTACCTCCCGGCTGTTGCTTCGTCAATTCTGTGGATTAAACCACCAGCAGACATTCATTGCAACCGCTTTATTCTTAAAAATTCAAATTTCACGTAAAAAGAATAATCAGTTTTGAAGCCAACTGTATGCTGTCCTTCCCTATTTATTTTACATGTACCATAACGTATCCCATTCTAGGGTTATGATAGGTTGCATAATGTTTGTTACAGGTGCTTGAGGACAGAACCCCCCCCCCCCCCAATTTTCCGTTAATTTTTAGATATTGAAAATGGAACATGTTGTGTAAATGACTGGGCCCTGGTCTCAAGCACCTGTGGATGTTTGTTGATTTTGCTCTGGGGTTTCTTTTTTCTTGTCATGGTATTTTGAAGAGAGTCGCGATACCTTTAACTAATTCATATCTATGCCGAATCCACTACTTTAACAGAAAGCTGAATTAAATTCAAGGTACGTGTATACATACTAAGGTACTAATGACTGTGAAGTACTGAGTATAAAAGTCATTGTTTTGGCACACACACTCCGCCGTACTAAGCCAGAGGATTGGGGACGATATCAGTCATAAGGTACACAGGGAAAAGTGGCTCGCATAATTTTCATGCGATTTCCTTTTCGCATGAAAATCATGCGCTAATCATGCGAAAATCAGATGAAAAGTTTCTCATGCAAATATCATGCGAATATGTTCGCATGATATTCGCATGAAAAATATACAATTTTCATGCGAATAATTTTTCGTATGTTTTTCATGCGATTAGATATTTGTGTCATATTCATATAAAATTCATGCAAAATTCACATGAAAATTGCATGTTTTTCATATAAAATTTAATTATGACAAATCAATTTATAACACTTTAAAAACATTCTTTCATTCATATATTGACATACTAGTGTCTTTTTTGTTAACAAATTTGACATTAAGACAACTAAACAATTTCTACATGTGTTGGAATTAATACATGTATAAATAAAAATTAGAATAGAGTTTACATTTTGTCAAAATATAAATGTTTTCAAAACTTTTAAAGTCTTTGTTTATGTAAACATGTAAAACTTTGCCTTTACAATAGTCATTCACACCAATTGAGAGTTATATCTCTCTTCTTAGAAGGTCAGTAAACATTAAGATTTTATTACATGTGTAATACTGTGCTGATTGCATTGGTCATTATTTAGGATACATACTTTAAGTCTTATACTTTTGAGATACAATTTATGAGTTTGCGTGTACCAAACCTGTTGAACGCAGTAAGTGAATTACATATAGGAAAATTCCAGCTATATATTCAAACATAAAATTAATTATTTCTATGCTAGACATTGAAAATTCACTGAAAATTGTTAACACTGTGATACAAGTTTTCCATGATTGCAAGTGATATTGCACAGATGACAGCATATTTCAAAAGAATCCAGGCCTTTGTGGTCTCAAGTTTCAGTGTGTACCAATGTTATTGGACTGATGTTGGTGTAATCACTCTGGTGTCTGTATCATGTGCCTTTATCTTCCTTCTTCTGTAGTATGTCTCTTTATCCCTCTCCATATTTAAATATCTTTGTCAACCTTGTGTATATGCAAGACAAAATATAATTCATAATGAAACATGCAAACAAATGTAGATGTATTGAGTACATGTATAACAGCGTAAAAGCACAAGATTTATACACTCAGATAAAAAAACCCAAAAAAAAACCATCATAATGTATCTCTGTATTGAAATAACTTACAGTATGTTTTATTGATCAAAAGCAAATGAGATCAAGAGGTATGTCCGACCTCTTTTATCAAATATATGTTAATCCATGTCTGATTTTATATACATGTAATTACAAACTTTAAAAATATTCAAAACGCAAGGCATATTTCACCAAATAAATACTTACATGGTATCATCATATGGACAGTTTGTTGTGCATGATTTCCCAAGTGGTATACATGTATGTTATTGCTATAGCCATCATATATACAACATATACTGGAGCAGCTTTCACCTATTCTTCTGTCTGTGTAACATTGCTTTGGATCTTAAAACAACCCTGTAGGAAAAAAAATAAAATGTTATGAACATTTTCACACTGCATATATACTCCTATAAATGGATTCACCGTGACAATATGCACAAAAATTATACATGTAGACCGGATCTAGGAGGGGTCAAGGGGATCCAGACCCCCTAAAAAACTCTTTAAATTTAAAGTATAAAATTCATAAAAATATGGCTTACTCCCCCTCCCAACCTTGTTACTCAATCAATCACCCCCCCCCCCCCCACCCCGGTCCGAATTTTTATTCTGGATCCGCGCTTGAAATCAGATTGCATGCTTGCAACCGTATGTTTAAAATATATCTGCAGATTTATTTTGTAATCATTACGGTTACACTGTGTTCATTCATTCTTGTATAAGAAATACACAATAGATAGAAATTTATCCGAAGCTCTTCAGAGAAAATTGACAGACCCTCTGTCAACCCGAATTTCCCCGTATATTGTATAGTTACATGTAAAGACCTGCATCTAAGTTTAATAATAACAGTAGATTTTTTAGTGTTTAAACACATATCTGGAAACGTTAGTTAACATATAACATGTAAACATACAATATGCACACACTTGAAACATCGTAGTTCTAGGGTACCTGCATGTTGACGATCCGCTCCTCTCCTATCCAGGATCACAAACTTTTCAATCGCTGAGTATATAATCGTACGATAGATCGGACACATCTTGATGACGTTGGTGTAAAGTTTCTGCTGGCTTGCATCACTGATCAGCCAGTGCCGATGTACATAACTTTGCAGCTAGAGAAAATTCAGTCTGTCTGCATATGAGTTATCGCGGGAGATAACTCGAACGGGATTTCGGAAACGAATAAAATGTTTGCAAGGGCTTACAAAAAAAATGCACATCAACCTGTAGCGCTTTAAATTATTAATGATAATTATTCTAATCATCTCTAAATTACAAAATCTGATCTGATCTATTGATTTTTGGTATATTGCTCTATGTAAAATCAAACACCATCCTGACGGTTCTCAGTATCAAAAATTTACGCAATATGTGACGTCAGCGGGAACGAGACGTCGACTCGAGTAAAAAAGTGAATGACAGAGGTAAGAAACATAGGCCTAAATGACATTTTTATGTATTATCGGAAGATCTCTGCTTCCCGTTTTGATAAATAAAAACCATCATTCGAAATTTTTGCAAATTATTATAAAGAATTCGTTTCAATTATTTATAACTGCAGTGTATTGTGATGATGAACTGGGCAAAGTTTGCTTATATCCTTAGCGTAATGTTATGGGCTTATGCAATAAAATATCTGATATCTTTTCCATTGAAGCATGACAAAAACATCCCTACACGGATATGGAGTTGGTACTATTTGGATGGAGGTGTGAACATGATGACATGCCTGTTGGCTGTATAAAAGGTGAGGATAAATCAAAGTACTTAATATATTGAGATTCTATACTCGAGCCAATCCTGAAAATTGTTCATTACATATGCTTGTTTTCTTCCAAAAGTCAAAAGAAGAAAAGAAAAGAACCTTCCATATTTTTCCAGAGTGTCTTTCCGCCATTAATAGCAGGTTCGTAATTGAGTAAGCACAACAACTTACATGTAGTTTTGTTAAGAATTTGTGTAGATGTGAAAAATATTAAATAAGAAATCCATTAATGAATATCAAGATTACAATAGCTGTATGACTTAATTATATTTAGATATTTATAAGATCAAACAGGAATGAAATCATTTAATAATTATACAACAATAATATTTGCAGAGAACCTTAAGTTTGCACATGCAGATTTGCAAAGACTCTTTGGAAAAGATTTTAACAGCATGACAACCAACAACATTCCGGAAGAATTCATGGATACAGTGGTAAGTAATACTTTTTCTATTTAAGAATTGTATAATAATTTGGATCAATGTTTAACATTGAAGCTCATTTAAGTGATTCAAACAACCGGCTTGAGCGAAAAGTTCATGTGTTGATCACTATTGTCTGTCTTAATTCTGTCCCAAGACAGTCTCCATCCCTCTGTAAACTTTTGACATTTTCTCCTTCTCCAGAACAGTTGAGCCAATTTTAATCGAACTTGACACAAAACAATATTAGTTGGAAGGGAATTCCAGTTTGTTAATTAAACAATGAAAAGTCACACCTTCTTTTAGTGAAATTAGATTGATAAAAAATGTGTTATTTTTAAAAAAAATCTTAAAAGCCTTTGGTCCAAATAGCTGAAACTTGTATGCAAGCATTTTGAGGTATTGTAGATTCAAATTTGTTCATATACATGTAATGGTTCCTAGGGTTGGGCAACAATAGAAATTGTTTTTGACATTTAAAAATATATCCTAAAAAATTGAAACAACAAAAGGGGCTTGATGATTATGTGAGGAAAAATTTGAAAATCCTCTTAAACAAAATGAACAGTACTCTTTAAAGTTGTCCAAATGTTTTGTATTTGGCAGCATAAAGTAGATTTGATAAGTTATGGCTATTGATGCTCAGGTGAGAGATTTGGTTTATGAAATAAACTCACAAACTGAAAGCATGAAATAACAAGGACATGGATCAGAGTGATATTTTAAAGTGAGAATGGTAGTATTCGGATATGACAATCAGAAATTTATTGTATCTGATCAAATCTGCTTTAACAAGCATTTATCATGTTATCAACTGCATGTCAAATATCAATGAATTTAGTTTTTATCTATCAATATTAATAATTCACATTCAAAATAGATACCGGTATGCCATTCAGTAAAGGAAAATTTCAAGAACACTGCATTATGTATATTTTCTTGTAGATTGATGAAGAAACAAGCCTTTTCGAGAAGTGGAAGAAGAAGAAATTTGAATTATGTTCTTATCTAAATCAAGAAGAATTTCCTAAGAAGATTATTGTCATTGTTTTCTGTTAATGTTAATTCTGTATAAAGCAAATTAATTAGGATTTCAGTTTTCTTTTCAAAATATAACAGATTATATTTTCAAATTTAGATAAAAAGAGATCAAGATTTCGAGATTATTGAATTAAGCTGCATAGTATTTTGTATGAAAATTGCATGATATTTGCAGGACGTTTTCGCATGAAATTTATGCGTGTTACTTTTCGTCTCTTTCTCATGCGAAGAATTCGCATGAACTTCATGCGAATTTCATATGAGATTCATACGAGCCACTTTTGCCTGTGTATGAATATCAATTGATTTTATATGAACGTTTATTGATTAAATTCATAAAACTGTTCTACCTTTGATTTAAGGCATGAATTCAATATTTATTTGTTTTATACGATATAAAATGGTTTGGGGCAGTTTACGCTTTATAAACCGCGAAGCGGTTTATAAAAAAGCGTAAACTGTTTCAAACCATTTTATATCGTATAAAACTAATAAATATTGAATTCATTGCTTATAATTTAATTTTTTACTCTGCATTGTAGATGAAAACGGTCATTTGACCTTTAAAATGACGTAAAATTGTACAAAATTCAAACGTAACGTCAGGCGTATTGATACTTGTTTGACGTTAGTCTTACTATGACGTATGCAACATTCTTTATACGATATAAAATAATTTTTTAGCCAATCAGAAAGCGCGTTACAACCAGAAATAAATTATTCTGATGTAATAAATATTATTAGTTATTATCTAATTATCATTAGATACGCATATTTTACTTATAAAACCGTATCTGTCTAACTGACCCAGTGGCATATATATATTATATCATTAGCTATGTGGTACAAGTATGTAGCTACATGTGATTTGTCCTGAAAAATTTAATCATTTTATTTTCAAAACTCCCCTTTATGACATTTAGTTTATATTTAGTTTAGTTTATACGATATACGAACGTTTTGTTTTATGGTTTGCGTTTTAAATATATATGATTCCCATATAGTGACCTAACTTAAGTGTTTTGTTATGGGAACTTATTTTTGCAAGAAACGTCTGAAATAAAACCTTGAAAGCTTTTTTTATTTTTTCTTTAAATTTCAAGTCCTGAAGTAACCACCTTGATGAAGAGAATATTTGTTTACGGAACATTGAAAAATGGTCAGCCAAATCTCTTCCGTTTGATGGATCCTGGTACAGGCACCACTTTATTCGTCGGTGTCGGACAGACCGTTGAGAAGTACCCGCTGGTGATTGAGAGATCCTGGAATATGCCTTGTCTCTTACACGAGCCGGGAACTGGATGGGTAAGAAATGAGTCATTGTACATAGTTTTCCTTCTAATTATAATTGCTGAGTACTAGAATTCTGAGCGTATTAAAAAAAACCCTGAATTTTACTAATTTGCCTTAAAAGCAGAATGATGTCAATTTTGATAAAAACACAAGCGAGCTACATATAAATAAACATACCTGTATGTTTCAATTTCTGTTTCCATTGGTTTTAGCTTAAATGATTTGCGGACATATCTAGTTTTAAAACTTTCCATTTTTAGGATGTGAAGGGTGAAATCTATGACGTGGATGATGAGAAAATGAAGTTCCTGGATTATTTTGAAGATCACCCTGAAATGTACACACGCACCATGATATCGGCGGAATACACAAACTCAAAAGATACAAAGTGAAGCGATTCAGATTCTCAGTCGAACGCTCCTAAATCCAAAGAAAACTAACCGAATACCCGCTCCGAGTGTAACTGCTATTTCTATAACGACCGTGAGTCTGTGCGTGAACTTCCTCACATTGATGTTTATGACTCTAAAGGAGACCATGGCTTGGAGTATGATGCCAGTATTGATGCGGAATTAGATGAGGACAAAAAACCATAGTAAACGAGAAGAAAAAAAAGTTTTTTGTGTTTATTTTTATAGGCATGAGCGGGAAAAATTGTAACATTTATATGTTAGCATTGATGAACACCTGTCTTGTATATTACATTATTTTTTTTACATGTAATATAAATGTAGGTGTTTGTCAATTAAAACATTTCTCGACCCTCTCTTTTTGTATTACATATTGAATAAAAATTCCAAAGTAGATATATATATAAATCTTAATTTACTTTTATTGAATTCATGCACACAATGTATACGTACTACAGAAAAGTAAATCCATTTTGATGTACTTTAAACTTTTGTATAAGGTGCAATGGCATTGAAGCACTGTAAACACGTGCCTACACATTTTATTTCTGAATTTCATTATTTTAAAACATCAATTTTCAATTTCAAAGCACGAATTGCATTTGTGCCGAAACCCGAACTTTTTCCACAGGCGGTTGTTAATGTAATACCCAGTAGCTTTTTTGTAATTGCTGTATTAACAACACCTGTATGTGCTACAATTCACGTAAACATGAAAAATTTCAAACCTTTAGTAGTCCATACTTTTGTAATATGAAGGCATTTACACATTGCGCTGCATGTAATGTTAACTGATTGACACAAGATTAATACAATAATTTGTTATACAATGGTAGTTACATATATATCATGCAGTCTAAACTGATCTCTTATTGATGACGTCACTCGAGTAGAGACACACTGTATATGACAACGAAAAAAACCAAAACATATGTTTGCATCTTTATCTATATTTTACGATGTTTTATGACATTCAAAAATATGATTATAATATATTTTTATAAGTTTACGGTCAAATTGTAATTCAGCTTCTTATTTTTCTATTTTATGTGGTAATGTAAGTTAAATGCCTATGTTAAACTCAGTCTAACAATATTCTAATAATATAGCAACATGCATGTTTAAATGTAGTCTTGCCACTGCTTTAAAAATAATTTTTTGGGAGTTGATTTTGATCAACTCTCATATGCAGTTAATCAGACAAACCGAAAGTGAAACAGTGTTTGGGCCTCAGCACAAATCATCGCAGCTAACAAGACTTAGTTCTTGATAATAATTGATAAATTCGATGTAATGTATGCTAACGCATTGTTATTCAAGGAAACTTATTTATAAATACATTGAAAATAGTCAGAAATTAAATTGTACGAACAATTTAAATATTTTTTGTAGTCGTATGTATTCCTACGCCAGAGTTTAATATACATGTAGTCTCGTTCAACTCGACGCTCGGCTGTCTCCGCAAATCCTTGTCGGAGATTTACGGTGTCAGCCGAGCGTTTAGTTGAACGAGACTAGAGGTCAATATTGCTTGGATCCATGCAATTTTCGAGAAATATTTCTATAACTGATACATAGTTTGATTGAATTAATTTTATCTTTAAATATTATTTAACATGATTCATATGGGGGTTTCTCGGCATTTTCGTCGAAAAAGTACAAAAATTCATTGATGAAAATGTGCGTAATTCAGATAAAATTAGAAACTACGAGTACATGTACTTGTCATGCAAAATAATATATCATTGATTTTAAAATAAATAAACATCGACAAAATCAACTCCCATCAGTTCTTCAGTACTTTGATTAAAAGTTGCTTTCCTGTTTAATAGTACATGTAGTTTGATAATAACACTTATAAAATATTATCTCTCATACAATGAATCTTGGCACGCGTCATAAAACGGTTTAAATAATTTGAAGAGTTATTGGTTTTTCAACAGCATTGTTGATGTAAAAGTGGTTACTCAAAGACATTTACTCTTGTTACTTGGTAAGCTTAAAACTGCGTAAAATACACCTGTTACAACGCACTTTGAAAAATAACGCACTTTGAAATTTTTTTTTCAAAGTGCGTTAATTTTGGGACCAAGTTAACGCACTTTGAAAAAAAAATTTGTTCAGGGTTTAGTTAAATAATTGATACTTTTATATACAATAAATGATTGTTTTAACCTTGTTAAGCTTAATTTTAAAAATAACCCATTGCATTCTCAGCTAACAGGATAAACAGTTTCTATATGAGAATTTTTTTTCTCATAAGACAATATCGACAATTTACACACAAAGAACAATTCGGGAGATTTGAATTATCCAAATATGACATAAACTTCATCGCTTAGCAACTGCATTTTCCTATTTTGAGTATGCAGCGACTTTACTTCGTATCTGGTATATTGAGCTATGCAAGAACGAATATCATTTGTATATATTGATAATGGAGATCAATATATAACATATTTCAACTGGCTTATTGCATGTGCTTGTAAACAAACATAATGTGATAAAAAGTTACGTTAGTTATGTTTATCAAAAACAATATGATCTTTTAGAAGATCAGTGCGAGGGAAAAAAAACCCACATCCTAATGCTAATTTTTAAGTTTATAATACTCTAATGTTTGTGAATGTAATTTATTTTTTATTTTTAAGTGATTTTTTTAATTAGAAAATAACTCTTTTAAATTCTTTAACATACCAATGGAGATAATACCGGTATTGTTTGGCAAGCTCGTTTTTACAATATCACTCCATGTACTTAATTTAAAACAGAGTATATTTCTTTTTCTGCTCTTTAGCGTTTAAGTTGCTGAATATCCTATTTTTTAAAGGAAAAATGGGGGGTAGGGGTCCTTCTTTCTGTAATCAAGTACATGTAGAACTGGTAAATTGACGGGTATCTTTGGATAACCCTCACCCCACTACCATCCCCGTTCTCAAATCGGTAAATTATAGATTCACCAGTGTTAACAAATCGTCATACTATCAACAAATTAGAAATTCAATTCCAGAATTTGTGATTTATACACATTTTTAGCTCACCTGAGCTGAAAGCTCAAGTGAGCTATTCTGATCACTTTTTGTCCGTCGTCCGTCTGTCCGTCCGTCCGTCCATCCGTCCGTCTGTCCGTCTGTCTGTCCGTCTGTAAACTTTTTACATTTTGAACTTCTTCTCTAAAACCACTTATCCAAATTCAACCAAATTTGGCACAAAGCATCCTTATGGGAGGGCGAATATGAATTGCAGAAATAAAAGTCCGATCTGTATTCAAAGCGGAGAAAACCTTGAAACTGTAGAAAAAGGGGGGTGCATTTTTAAAAATCTTCTTCTCAAGAACTACTGATTCCAATTCGACGTAGTTTAGCATAAATTATCCTTATGGGAAGGAAAATATAAATTGCAAAAATTAAGGTCTAATTCTGTTTCAAATCTGAGTTATTACGAAAATAATAAAATAGGAAAGGCGTGTTTCAATCAGTTTAATAGCTTCGGATTCGGCATCCGGTAAAATGGGTAGACAAGACTTGGCCTGGGCAAAACAAAAGATTGGCAGTTATTAATCTGCCAATCTCATTAAAATTTCAGGATATTTGATGTACCAGTATATTTGTATTTGCTGTAAATATTGCTGCAAAATAATGCGCATTTGGAATGGACGATTGCCGATCTGCCCCGGCTTTTATTTTGCCACAGCCCGGGTTTGCGTACCCATTTTACCAAGACTTGTATTCCATACTTCTAAAACGAGGTTCTTTGTTTAAAGCAGCCATGACATTATACGAAAAAGGGTCGATCTGACTATGATGAAATTGCTTGTTGTGCAACAGTTCGCGTATGAAGGGAAATTTTTGAAACATGAAAAATATATTGGTGCCGATTTTGTGAGGTTAATTGAGGCTTAATATTTCAATGCGTTGACAGTTTTCACACATGACGTTGATGTTAGCTTGTTCTGATTTTCGTTTCGTTTTCATTATTTATGCTTTGTAACCTGGAAACTATCGTCTGTATTTCGTGATTTTTACGTATCAAATCAAACAGAGACTTCGGTAAATCAAACAGTTACGTTAACTGTTTACCTGCGCAAATTAAGCAAAATCTGATGTAGGAGTACTGAAATACAATTCATTCTATCGGTAATTCGGCATTATCTTTTGCGTAATGGTAGATTAATGCAATAGGTTTTTGTTGAGATGCTCGGCATTTTCTCTAGTTTATTCAGTTTAAATAAAGTTTGATATCGCTTACGGAAATATGTAGGTATATACATGTATATATATATGATTCATTTCGAAAAAATAAATTGTGTTCTTTATTTGTTATACATGTAGTGCATGTTTCTTGTGTTTAATTGTTTATAATTTCTATTTACTAACCATATTTGAGTATTAAGCTTCGAATTATAAGCAAGATACAGAGATTTGCTCACAATTCTATGTTTGTACACAGATCTTAAAAGCTAAAGATTAAATCAAAGTACTGATAGTACTGAAAAGCGCTAACCCAGCTTCTGTATGTATATAACAGATATATGTATATAGCATTTCAGCTTCTGTATACGCACTATATTTCCTCATCACTGCATGACAGTTCCTGCAATGATGTATGTAAGCCCCGTACATTAATTTCACAATAGCCCGTAAATTAGATTCACAATAGCCCGTGCAGTTATGTGCATACACCCCTGAAACTGGTTCCCTAACCAGTTTAAATGATGTATACTTTTGCTTATAGGGGGCGGTTATTCGATGCACCGGAAGTTGAAGTCTAACGACAATAAAGCGCTGAGCTATGCTTAGCGCTTTAAAAAGTAAAAAAAATTGTCAATATTTATTACGAAAATTTTCAAAATCTGTTCTTCCAGAAACCAACTTATTGAATTGTAAACTTAACCTTCTTAGCTCACCTGAGGATGGGGCCACAATGGGGGGTCGAAGTTTAACAAATGAATATATAAAGTAAATCTTTAGAAATCCTCTTCTCAGAAACTAATCGGCCAGGAAAGCTGAAACTTGTGTGGAAGCATCCTCAGGTAGTGTAGATTCAAAGATGTGAAAATCATGACCCCTGGGGGTAGGGTGGGGCCACAATGGAAGATCGACGTTTTACATAGGAATATATACAGTTAATCTTTAAAAATCTTCTTCTAAGAAACTTATCAGCCAGGAAAGCTGACACTTGTGTGGAAGCATCCTCAGGTAGTGTAAATTCAAAGTTGTGAAAATCATGACCCCCGGGGTTAGGGTTGGTCACAATGGGGGATCGAAGTTTAACATAGGAATATATACAGTAAATCTTTAAAAATCTTTTTCTCAGAAACTAATTCGCCGGCAAAGCTAAAACTTGTGTGGAAGCGTCCTCAGGTAGTGTAGATTCAAATTAGTGAAAATCATGACCCCTAGGGGTAGGTTTGGGCCACAATGGGAGGTCGGTGTTTTACATAGGAATAAACAGAGTCATCTTTAAAAATCTTCTTCTCAGAAACTAATCAGCCAGGAAAGCTGGAACTTGTGTGAAAGCATCCTCAGGTAGTGTAGATTCAAAGTTGTGAAAATAATGATCCCCAGGGGGTAGGATGGGGCCACAATGGGGGGGGGGTCAAAGTTTAACAAAGGAATATATAGGGTAAATCTTTAAAAATCTTCTCAGAAACTAATCAGCGAGATGATTCTTTATAATTGTTAAGACTTTGGCCCCAGGACAATTCTTTGGCCTCACGAGAAGGTTAAGAGTTTGATGTACGTTTATATCCCATATATAAACTATTGTTAGGGATCTTTTTTAGAACTGCAATACTCAACATCTGGTATGACTATAAAATCATCCTGTTAGAAAAGGGACTAATGATTATAAACATAAGAATATCCAGGGGAAAATGGATTTTATTTATACAGGATTTACATGAATTATTTTACATTGTCTAGATAGTTTGTATTATGACTCCATTGAGCTGATTTTATCATACCTATTGTTCCTCAGGTGAGCGATGTGGCCCATGGGCCTCTTGTTTCAAAGTGCGTTAGGAGTGTCGCTACTAAAAAATGTACCATCTTAACGCACTTTGAAAAAAAAATTTCAAAGTGGGTTAACTTGTTACAAAATTTAACGCACTTTGAGAAATGTTTTTCAAAGTGCGGTGATTTGGTCCCAAATTTAACGCACTTTGAAATTTTTTTTTCAAAATGCGTAATTTTTTCAAAGTGCGTTGCCACAAACCCCCTGTATGTATGGTAAAAATAATGAAAACGTCAACGGTGTACCGAAGAATATTGACCCGGGTTGGAAATTGACCAGGTGTCATTTTTTTAATGTTGAATAATGACCCGAGGGTAATTTCTTCACGTTGAAGATTGAGACCAAATTTTGTGAAATTTATACCCGTAATCATTTTTCAACAGCTTAATTTTTTTCCCGATTTCAATGTTTAGAAAGCTTCAGTAAGACATTTTTAATCAGCACCCAAAATTTGATTGTCATTCATTGAGTTTTAAGCAAGTTCGCGAACTTACAATTCTTTACTATGTAAACAAAGCTTTTGTTTACATTTTGAATGTTGAGGTGAAAAGTCCTTAAATGAATGTGTTAAACGTCAGGAACTGTTTATTTAAGATTAAAATGAATAAGAAGATAAACAAATCCGCTTGAAAAAGAGTTTTTACTGGTTTATTGAACCCACGTAAACAAAAACAGGACACGAGCCTTGTTTACATAGCAAAGAATTGTGAGCTCTGTATCTTGCTTATAACTTAATGACTGACTCCCAATTTTCATTTGATCGTTAGAAATGCATTTGTAAACCATTGTTAATATAAAAAACAGAAAAATAGAATTTGACAAAAAATCGTGACCATACTTCGTAAATAAAGCTAAGTATGCTTCCACACGAGTAACACCTAATCTGGACAATGGGTTTTTTAGAAGATGTTTAAAAGATATTACTCAATAATCACAGGGATCATGATTTGAAAAAAAATGAACCAAACCACTTTAGGATGCTTTCACACAAGTTACAGCTATTCTAACAACTGGTTTTTTAAAAGATATTTTTGAAAAAGATGCCAACAAATGTTAAATCACTATGGGTAAAGTTAGGTTCAAAACGATCTGGTGGTTTTGGAGTCAAATAAGTAAAATGTTTACAGAGAGACGGAGGCCGGAAATAAGTAATCAGAATAGCTCACTTAAGCCTTCAGCTCAGGTGAGAGTTAAAAAAGACATGGAAATTCCTTTCCTGCATCGTCAGCTACCCTCACACCCGCATAAAACACCAAAGCAAAGCATAAATTATATTGTTTATTTTTTTTTTCATTTATTTTTACATACTACTAAACTTTGACCCGTACATGCACGTTTTGACAATGCATATGCTATCTGACAATTACGAAATAGATACATCGACACACCAGAAATTGTTGACATTTGCATAACCAACCTTTAAGCTTACAATAATGCTATTAATTTCACTACACTCTGTTGAGTTGGAATAATGTAACCGTGTCTCGGGCAAGGCCTTCACCACACTTAATATGGTCCAAAAATTTGAGTCTATTATTTTCATATACTAGAAGTAGTATAGAGTATATACTTTGTTTGTCCTCGAGGTTATTATATATTGCTTTTCTCTATAGAACTACTCTCCCTAATTTTTTGTTCGAAATGAGAATAATAGTTTTTTTTACAATGTACTGGAAAACATGACCCTTTTGCCTCAACTGCAAAAAGAGTGCGCTACGGCCGTGATAATGTTTCCTTTTTTCGTCTAACCGTAAAAAGATGTATACATGTAAATCGAAAGAATAAATATGAATAAAACTGAAAATTTGGGGTTAAATACATCCAAGTTATAAATATCAATCCATTAATTTGTGCTTATTTGCTGTTGAATTTTAAACGGAACAGGGTCGCTTTTCAACACCTTTGGTCTCAATATTCAACGTTGAAAAAAATATCCCCAGGTCGATTTTTGACCCGGGTCAAAATTCTTCCTTACACCGGCAATAGTTCTCCAATGGTTACTGGTTAGTTACTAAACATTTTTACGAGGTAAATATCACAAAATCATAATTTTCTGTTATTGTGCTATCTTCAATAAATAAAAACGAATTACGAGAATTCTCATTTTACCATTAACACAAAACATGATTACAGCAAAGTACATTGAATCGTTTAATAGGGTTTACTCAAGAAAAAGTTTGACTGACCTTTGTCCAATCAGATCGTAGCTGGGCGGAGTCCAGAAAGAACAAGGTACACTTAGGGTCATATTTGGCCTATTTTCAGAGGTTAACAAATTTTGGCCCAAATACTCTCTAGGACATGGGCTTTTTATATTTAGGAATATCATCCTTGTATCACTAATAATTTTTGAGATACACGGAAAGAAAGTTGACATGCAAAATTATGACCTTTATTAAACGTAAATACTCTAAATATCAAGAAAACTAGCTTTCTTCTTAAATATTCAACGAAATAAATTAAAACCTTTTTTTTAAATTGATACCTGGGTGCACATTATACAATCGCTCGTGACTTAATTTGAGAGAGAGAGAGAGAGAGAGAGAGAGAGAGAGAGAGAGACAGAGAGAGAGAGAGAGAGAGTTACAACTGATTAATGGAGTAAATTATAGCCTAGATGAGGCAGATGAGCAAACTATCTATCAACAATAGTTGTAAAGTGATGAATCAAGATCCTGTATATCTTATAAATTTATGAAACTTTGATGTGTTTTTAAATTTTTTAACCGGGGAACAACGATGTCTATATATAAATAATGTGATGAGGTAATTTAAAACATCGAACACTGTACGAATATTTTAGAAATTTAACTGTTTTTATTACAAGTGTTACCGTTAGTACTTTAATCAAAGTTTGCCGAATCTTCCTAGAATTAAACATAGGTTGTAAATTTACTTTGTATAAAAACTTTCTCCATGGTTACTCAGTGTGAAACATTCTTTACCTTAGGACGAATTTTTCCGCCATTGTTTTATTTTACCACTAAGCATCCGCCTCCGTTGCCTTTCCTATATCTAAATTCATAAGTGATCATTCAATCGCATTTCAAAATATTTAATGCCCGCATGCTAGGAAATTTAGTTGGTTAGTCACGTCTTTCTTATACATGTACATGTTGTCGACGGCGCGCGGCCAAAGAAATTTTCACAATCGTTAAAGTTATACCAATATAGGATATACATGTAATTTTTATATTCAGATCTTAAGGTAGGTCCCTACTCAGGATGTTTGTGGTTAAAGTAAGGGTTTTTTTCATTAATCAAGTAGAGTAATACCTTATGTAATAAAAAATGCCCCAAAAATACATGTCTTAACTATTCACTTTTATCACTAGAGTCTCCATAAGATGCATACCCCCTTGTTTAATCACATGATTTCAACCAAAATCTTTATTTGGCTAATATTTAAAAAAAATCAAAGTAAAACAAAGTTTCAAATGTTTTAATTTATCATTAAATATGTAAGAAAGCAATAACAAGTGTGATTGTCATCATTTGATTGATTAAAATGATATTTTATAATGAAATGTTACAAAAATGCTATTTCAAATTTTTTACATAATATCACATTTTTAAACTTATATATCTTAAAAATGTTATGTTTTAACACCACTTTTTGTAAACTTTAAAATATTAGATTTATGTCTACTGCAACCAAAAAGCCAAAAAAAAAAAATATAGTACTCCACATGTTTCTTTCTTTTTCTACGAACTTTAGAACACATATACCCCCTTATCAAATGCAGCTAAAAAAAGTGTCATCAACACAATTTAAAAATATATCAGAAAACAGCATTTCATTTCTTTGCTTTAATAAACACTAAAACTATATGTATTGGGTACAAATTAATTTTTTGGATAAACGATACCTTTCCTCTGCATATATAAACACAAACGTACTAAAATCTCAGTACAAAAATTCATGATTTCCAACTATTAGACTCATTGAAGATCAAAACCTTATATACTGGTAGACATTATTTACACTTAATTGCTTCTATCGAATTCAGAATAATCAAATAAACATTAAAAATTAGAACCAGTAACGGTAAATCCAAACAAATATCGTTTTTGATTTTAAAGCTTATTATATCCGCTAAACTGATGACGCACCTAAGTAGGGATCTACCTTACTTAATTTGTTTGCAAGTTTATAACTAATGATAATTTCTTCAGCGGCACCACTTATAATTTACTCAATTCTCTCTCTCTCCCTCTCTCTCTCTCTCTCTCTCTCATTCAAGTCACGAGCGGCAATGTCTTAACTCCGCCCAGCTACGATCTGATTGGACAAACATTACGTAGAAACTTTTCTGGAGTTAACCCCTATTACACTTCAATGTACTTCGCTATAAAAATTATCTGATCCGAGATGTTACATGAATACAGCTGTTTTGAACCATTTTGCCAACAAGTAAGTGTCAGCATGGGATTCACGAATATCTATTTTGTACGTTTTTTATGTGCAGCAGAGACTGATAAGTTGAATAAAAAATGTTGCTGATACATGTATACAAACTGCTCTAATTAATGTAAGTTGCGTTATCTTGATACACACTTTATGTCGTCAAACGATAAAAAAAACCAAGTATTATAAGTACAATTTTGCTTTCTTTCCTATAGTGCCATCAAAAAAGCGACACTATGATTTATTAAATCAAAGAATGATTGGATACATCGTAGAATATTTTCATTTCAAGTTATATCCCCCTTTTTCGATCAAATCCACCGCCCCAATATGGAAAAACCTTCCGACGCCCCCGTGTACTGTTTGTTTTGTTTTGGACTGTTATAGAAAAGGACGTAGTATTTGTCATTTCTGTTCTACTATAGAGTGTAATATCTCTATATTGTCATTTACACAGGTGTTGTCTATAGGGAAAACTTCAACCTCCAGGCAATTGAGATGGTTTCACCCTCTATAAGTTTTAAACTTTGGTCGTAATACTAACTGATGATATTGATCATACAAAATGTCATGAATTGAAGTTTATTAATATGTAAAATAGATGAACTGTTGAACTGGTGATCAATTATCATCGGGGTTTTAAAAATTATCAATGTCTGACCTTTTTGTATTTCTAGAGACGCATATGTTATCTATGCGCGCTCTCTCTCTATCTATCTGACGACAGGTTAACCTATATCACCTTATCTAAAACTGTATTTAGGTTATGCAAACAATGCTCTGGCATGGCATGTAAAATTATAAGTTCTCTTTTATCGGGTTTTAGTGTGTATAACGATGTGGTGTATGAGGGAAAACTTTGGAACCAGGTGATCTAATACTCATGGGCTTCCTGTTACCTCGGGGCAAACATTCTTGTAAGCCAACCCCAAACTTATGCTATTGCCTGACGTCATGACATTAGGCATAAATAAGGTTATAGGAAATAGTGCAGATACATGTAATGGGAGCTCGAAAGATCAATTTTTTCGTAATAAGATAACCCATTACATGTTTCAGGAATAGCCATTATTTTTCAATATGCAAGTGAACTTAAATTTTGACTAGCCCTAATACAAAATTTGGTAGCCCGACGAAAAATTACTTAGAAGATGTCATTATATTCATTAATTTTATTTGAGTAAGTTAACTCACAAATATGATGACCAATACATTCATATCCTAGCAAGCAGGCACTCCCTCCCAACCCCTGTCTCCTCCACTTCACGCAGTCATGGTACACTACGGCCAACGCGGTTTGCGTATTTACCGCGAGTCCTCGTGGTGTGAAATTGATCGCGGTTTAGCACAGGTAACTCAGGTAAAACCGCGCATCCTCGTGGTACAGCTTCTCACCTTGACCACACCATCGCGGTAGTGTGAAAACAGTCCCAGGTGAAATCTAGTCATGTTTTTAACGCGAGTTACCTCCCCCAATTTCTTCTCATACGGGAAATATTATTGAGAGAATTAATGAATATTGATTCATATGCCTTTATTTTATATATGGAGTTGATTGTTACAATTTATTATTATTTGAAAAAGTGGGAGAAATAAAAGGAACGTGTAATTATGCTAATACAGAATTTCTTATACTATTTTGTATACTTGATGGTGTTACATATAAATTAATCTTGGCACATTCATTGCTGACAATTCTTGGTTATCAATGAATTTGATTGATAATTATATACCCGGTAATAAACGCTTCACAAAAATATCTTATTTCGCCTCGAGAAAGGGATACTAATTAGCGTTTCATTTACAATCTTTCATATTTAATTCTTACCTTTAAAACATACCTTACACTTGGTCATTTCTCTTAAATACATTCAAAGAACTTATTTAATGAATAACAAAATACATGCAGATATAACATGTTTTAAAGTGATCCCCTCGCGCTTACATCCGTGCCAACAAAAGATATCAATATAAGTTGTATAACTTGTTTATCAAACGTTTAAAAAAAAAAAAGTTCAATCAGTTTACGAAAATGTTAATGTTAAAATTGTGTGTATTTAAAAATTGACTTTCCTATCCGATTTAACAAAAAGGTATGATGTTCAGTGGGTCGCCCAATATTTATGTTTGTCGTTCAAAACCAGAAATTTAAAAATAAGAATGATTATTTATTCTGGGGTATCCTTCACATGTTAACATTTCGCAGTGTCAGTTGACCAACAGAGGAAGGTGAATTGCGTAACATTACGTATACAGTATGTGTGTATAGTATTTTGGTGGTTGCCGTCAGGGTGGGTGACCTGCAGCAATTAGTATGACTTGGGGTCAGCTAAATAGAAGTATATAGTCCGTTCTTTCAAACAACAAAATGTTCTTGATAGAATAATTTAATTTCAAACAAATGGACATTTGTTTTCCAATTTAAATTTAAGGAAATTATTCTGCGTATTCATAACACAGTGTTTACAAAATACATCCATAAAATTACCTTTTAATGATATACTTTGTACTCGATTGAAATACAATTAACGAACAGACTATAATCAGGGTTAATCAGGAATAGAGAGAGTAATTGAGAACACAGATAAAGTAAATTTTATATACACATCTAGTATTTGTACTTTTTAAAATGGTAAAAATGTGATTGTTTGAATGAATCAAATGGGAAACATATGAACAAAGATGTGTGTTTGTGTGCATATTTGCATGTAAGTTTAAAAGAAACTTCTTTACGCAATATGTGGTATATTATTTATTTCTCTAGCCATGTTAAAATTTAGAAAGTTTTAATTTTCAATTTCCTTAGAACTTTATATATTTTGATTTAGGGGAGAGAGAGAGACAGAGAGAGAGAGAGTTGTCTCAATATTCGATAAGATTTCTCACGGCACGTGGTCAGAGCACGGGTGCTGTCACAGACAGGAAGTGTTATGTAATAGTTATACACACCCGTAAACACAGGGATACCCGTAAACACAGGGATAGCTTTTCTATAAATTGTGCCGTACTTGTGATTTTCTATATACCTGTCTGAATCAGGCATTATTTTATCTTCATGCAGTAAAGATAGAAGGCGCGTATGATCAGGGGCTTTTATATATACGTCCATGGTATGATATTTCTTAAAACGCCCATTACGAAAACATGTGCTATTATGTGCATTTCAATCAGAATGTCGTTACGGCTACATGTACCACTTTAGCAGTTCACATAAAATATTAGTTATTTGAAGTGAGAGAGAGAGAGAGAGAGGGGGGAGGGGAGATCCTCAGCATTCAATGAAATTCTTCACGGCACGTGGTTAGAGCACGGGTGCTGTCATGGTCAGGAAGTGTTATGTAATAGTTACACACACCCGTAAACACAGGGATGACTGATTGTCAATGTACCTGTCTGAATTAAGCATTATTTTGCTCGAAGTGTGTCTCCGGTCCATATCCTCCACCCCCTTATATTACCAAGTAAATCTACTCTCTTGATCTCTCAAAACCCTGGATCCCTGGAAGTCAAACTGCAGTCCCGTTATTCATAATCTGTTGTTCTTTTACCGTCAATACCCCGAAGTGGCCGGTATATGCAAGCGTTACCTAATTTTAACACCTACTTTGTCATTTAAATGGCTCAAGGCATTAGACGCGGGACCCGTGTTACGGGATTTTCTTCAGGTGACACTTGTCCTGCAAGGTGATAATTGTTCCATGATTGACCATACCGTTGCCTAGACTATAATTAACACCGATCGTCCTAAATGTACATATAATCTGATTAATTTAAAACGAGAGAGAGAGAGAGAGAGAGAGAGAGAGAAAGAGGCCGGAAAGTATTTAATGAGTTAAATAAGAGTAAGATTGAGGGGAAAACATACAAGTTGAGTTGATGTCTACGTTAGCAACCTTATAATAGTACATCGCGGAATATTTGTCTTCTTTAAATCTGTGGCATATTTTCAACTCATCATATGCAAAAAATAATACTAATTTTCAAGTACACGTATATGCATGATTTGCGTAATACATTGCTATGATTGGAACTCTTGAACAACATTAACAAAATACATGCAGCAATAGTTTTCTAGAAGTTTTTGTTAAAATCAATTCAAAGAAAATAATGAATTTTTCTTCTAATAATATTTATTTCTAAATTCGAACAATAATTAAAACAGCGCTTGCTTTCTCATTCTTACTTTAATCCCTAATACAGATAACACGCCTGTTACGGTGTCTTACACCATCGCGGTAAAATCGTGGCCCCGCGATCACTACGATGACAATACCGCGACGGTGTATCGCGGAAAGGATTAAAACACCATCACGGTGTCGCGGGAAAATACAGGATCCGCGTTGGCTGTAGTGTAGAGACCCACCAGTGCCTCGTAGCAAGCCAAAGGACAGAAACCTGCGGTATGATGGCAAATCATGCTGGAAGGTATTTTTGCAAAAGTTTATGAGGCTTTCCCAAAGCCAGCAGTGGACCAAGGTGGAACAACATGACTAGAGTTGCTTATTTCTGGAGGACCCTGTCCAGTGAATATTACACTCTTTCATTGGAACTCTGTGTCTATTCACACTTTGTGACATCCTCAATTAACAAGTGTTTCAGCACTTCAGCACCTGGCCTGACCCACAAGCTTAACGTCTAGTCAGCATCACAACACAGCGGTGATTCCTCGAGGGAGTGTGCGGATTGTTTACTTGTTTTAGTCATCAGTGCCTTTTCCCAGCTGCCAAATACTCACTTTCAAGTCATAACCCGCCTGTGCTATGGTGCGTATGATGTAGACACTTGTATGAACACCTTGAACAGTGGAGGAGGCAGTGGTCCGAATGCAGTATGATCAGAACCTGTGTTTCCAGTGTGGAGAGGTGGGGCACTTCTGCATGGAATGCCCTATGGATGCCAGCTGACGAACCAGAAGAAAGTGTAAGTAGGGTAGAAAAGCGCCCCCTGTCTAACCGAGGTGTCCATCGAGAAGAGGGAGATCACGGAGTATCCTGGTTCAGGAACAGATCCCCAGTGAGAGTCAACCTCTTGGAGCGGTAGGCATGTTGACTCTGAATGAAATTTCCAGAACTGGAGCACTCACATTGGATATTGGTTCCACTGAGCAGACTAACCAAAAGTCAAGTTCTGACCTTCGGGTGGTAAAGGCGCCTTCCTGCATGAAGAGCCACGGATAACGTAGAGAACTTAAGGTGCAGTTTGGGAGTTCCCTTTTGCCGGACCTGTTCCCCTAAAATAAACATAAGACTCCAGGGAGCAGAGTGTCAACCCCTGCGGATTCAAGTCCGGAGTGCAAGATGATGCCTAGTGAGGAACTTGCTGTCAAGTGAGATTTTAAAACCTGCAAAATCTGCTTATTGCAATTTTACGCGGATATTCGTATTTAATGAGGGATCTACAGTACTTTACTCGGTCCGGCGCACATGTAGGACCCAGATGACTTGTCTCCCTCGATGGCATCCTGGCTTAAGTGTCGGAAGACTGGTCATGTCCAGAGAGAATTTCCAACTAATACCAGTTGGAAGACAGATGGAAGTGCTTGTGAAGTTGTAGACCGGCGCCCCCCCCCCCCCCCCCGCTTTACCATGGTGCCCGTCGGGCAGCTTCACATTGTGTGTCCTGTCTACTGATCCGGAATGAGATGAACAGATTAAGGTGCGACGCAATAGGGCAACTTCACATAAAGCACTTTCCAGAGATTGGAGGTCTTTTGAGAGGGAGAAGTTACACAAGTAGACAGCAGTCAGGGACAGCAGATGCGGCACAGGAAGGAGACTCCAACTGAATCCAAGTGCCCTGAGACCATTGGTAAGAATTACTTGGTGGAGGACGCTGTGCTCCAGATACAGGGGGATGTATCGCAGTATGAAGATATGTCATGGCAATCCAGACTGCCAAAACAGTGAGGCCGATTATTCCGGAGAGCAGCCCTGAGTCTAATGAGGAGGATTTTAAATTCCTACAGAAGGACGGCATTTAGGGGCAGCACAGAACTCTGAGTATCCCTGTTCTGGTGTTCCGACTGAAGTGATGGATGCACTACTGATGCTGACTTCGCCTTCGGGATTGTGCATATCATGTCTCGTTCACCAGACGTTTTAGAGCTGACCTCGCCGAACTGAACCAGTAACCAAAACAACGACTTAGACTATTCCTAATTTGTAACTTATCAGCAAAAAAAAAAAAACCCACTAAAATTAAGTACGATTTTGATTATATTTTTCTACTTAACAGTTAAGGTTGCAGCGTAAAGCATGTTTATGTATTTCATTAGTTCAAATCCGGCAAGTGCTTTTATGATTTTTACCTTTCCCCTAAAACTTAAACCTTATGTTTGTATATTCATAGTGTATGCTGTAATATGTTTTTGATAAAACAGACACAGTATTTTGATTATGATATGTATACTTTTATCCATATTAATATTGACCTTAAATATATACCACCTTAAATCATTTCAGAACAAATCGTTAAAATGGGTTACAACAGGTTGTGAACAATGCCCTTATAGATGAATTATCTTACAGTAACTTTATCTCTTTACCGAATGTAAACATTCCCGTAAATATGATGATTTTTAAATATCTTGGGGATCTGTCGTTAGGCTTAAAGTGATTTTGCTCAATACCAAAACAACAAAAATCATTAAGATATAAAAAGTTTATCAACAGTTAAGGAAAAAAATATTTATGTACCTTATACATTGACCTTCTCAAGGCCCAGTATTGGCTCCAAATACCAATTGAAATTCCATTTTTTAAGCATTTCCTGATTTGTATAGTAAAAGCTTAGGAATAGAATTAGGAATAGTTTTGGCATGAGGTCTTTTCATCACATTTATAAATACTATGATGGGTCTAGTTTAATTACATGTTTTAATTTACATGTAATTTAATCTTATAATCTGGAATATATCTGAAAACTTTTTGACTCAACATTCGGCTGTATATATTACCGGCGCTCCGTATGACGGCGTACAGTGTATAGATTATCATAATCTATTCGAATTAAGTACCATGCGTATAGCTTCCCATAATAATTAATAGCATGACTGTGTACACTGTAGGCAAATCCCTGTGTGTTAATTACTTCTAAGACGTCTTGTTTTCCGTTAACAGTGGTTTAAATAATTAAAATAATTACTTTTAAAAATATCTATAATCGGGATTGCAAAGAACTTACTTCCTGCAATTCATAGAAATGAATAGTATATTTTCATTCTATATTTACATTTAATTTTGTTCAAATAATTAATTAATTTTCTATCATTTAAATTGTGTGCTTCATCAAATACTGATTCCGAATACTTTGAAGTCATGAATTTTCCATTGGCTATTGACAAAAAAAAAAGAGACGCGTGACCATCCAATGAAAACAAATACACAGAGTTTGATTGACATGTTCAGCCAGGTGCAGGTCTCATACGATGTCCGAGGTTGTGTGCTGCTTGTACAAAGCCTAATGGTCTCAGTAAGAGTTATCGGTGTAAATAAATAAAACAAAAATAAATGCTTATCAAAACATGATCGTGTAAGTTAAATTTGATATTGGTTTGTTTCATTAGAAATCATGTTTTGTTAACTGTATTAAATAGTTTCATGTATAGCGAATTTTAATACAATATTGTACCATTTCTGAAACATCGTATAAAAACGTCAAATGTACATGTACATGAACTCTGTAACTAGTCATCTTTTAATACATATACTTTTCTTTTGTTTGTTAAAAATTAATTCAATTCTGTAAAAAGTATATCATTTCTTCTAGAATTGTTTTCATGAAAATCCCTACAAAAGAGTTTTGGCAATCACAAACAGTTTAAAGAAATGTAAAACACGGGTGCCATTTTGAAAACAATTAAATTGTCAGAGAGTTCCGAATGAAATCTGATGAAAGTTTCACACGGTTCTTTCACGCTTTGCTCAAAACGATTTCCACGCTTTGCCAGAAACTATGCACGATTCTTACAAAACACTAAACGGTTTACACGAAACGCGTCTCGCACGGAAGCGGCACGCTCATTTGGTGTAGTAGTACGTTTCAGGGACTGTACATTTTGTCAGCACGCAAACAATTCTTAACTTGCACCTAGTCTTGAATAATTTAGAAATATTTAAACAAAGAAGTTATCTTAGAGAAAAGGTGTTATGTGTTTTGTAGGCGGGTTCGGTTTTTGTGATCGGCTTCGGCCGATCATTGTTGTGTCCATATAAGGCATCCGGCAAATGCTTCCACGTGCGCACACATTCCGCTTGCAAAAGTAGTTCTTATAAAAACTTGAAGCTTTGGTTTAGTATTTATATAACATTTTACTCAGTTTTTTTCAAATTATTTACCTTAAGAGATGCAAACATACATTAAATACAGTTCGACCTGTTAATTCAAGAATGCACATTTTGTCTCACGCGTAAGACTTTTGATCGAAAAATTCATTCAGTAATGCAGTTGATGAACTGACCTCGATCATAAGAAGATGCTCCATGAACTGACTCGATCTATTGATGTTGCATAATAGTAGCTAGCAAGACGGCTTGATTTATAAACAAGGTTACGTTATAATGCGATCTCAATCACCCCTGCGAATGTTATTGTCATTTAGATTTTAAATCACGTGGTTTTATTTGACCCTTTCAGATTCGCAGTAAAAATCGTGCCTCGTGTTTATAGTCTATTTTAGAGAATCTAGGTACTTGTAGTCAAATATAAATTTTAGAGGTTTATTGATTTTAAACTTTATCTTTATCAATTGGTGAATAAAATGTGTTGTAGAAATAAATGTGACAATACAAAAACAGTTTTTTTTCTGCTGTTGCGACAATTAACATGCGTAGTAGAATTAATTTTTGATCCGCGCCTGACCTAGTAATAACACTAATAGTGAAACAGACTGTACTATTTTATGCAGAATGTTCCTTGAAAATGGCTTGATATACTAAGTTTTTATGCAAAACATTCATCCATTATTTTTTTTTAAATCATGGTATTGCACACCACAAGCATCAAACATGGCCATGATTTTATTAAGCAACCCAATGTTTATATTATCAACCACTCTACACGTGGTTGAACACGAACGATTACTCTGTTTCGAGTATCATTGTTTAATTTAAAAAACCGCTAGATGGTGAAATAAGACATCAACTTAAAAGATGTTGATGTTTTAACATAAATCAGAGTAGGATATGATATGAAAATCGACCAGTACTTACGTATTTTGAGAATATTATTCGAACAATTATACTTCCGCTCGAAATTTCACAGGAACTGAACACATCTCGGTGAAGTCTCGTGAACTTTCATTCGAGCACCTCTGGATTTATTATATACTTAGCAACGATAAAGAAAACATTCCGAACACATTCGCAGGGGTGTCAATAGCAATTTATGATGGCATTCAATGTTTTTCAGTCGCATTAAATCATTTTAATACAACTCTTTCTTTGTATACTTGTTAATGCGCTTTGAAGAGCCCTACTCAGTGTTCTAAAGAAGAAAAAGAAGATACATTAACATTTAATAATAACGTTAAAAATATAAAACTAGACAAGGAGTTTACGAACGGCTTTCCCCAAAATTATTTCAAAATTAAATTTGTTGACGGCTTATAATGATGACATTATGGTGTACATATTCAAAATATTCTATATTCTGTAAAAATGCAGTACTTTTTAAATCATTTTACATCAAACTGATCATGTTGATTGCTGATCATGTTGATTGCCTCTAGCTATCTTAATTCGGTATTGCCGATCATTCCTTTAAAAGGAATACTTGTTATACTCTGTCCCGAGTTTTTGCCTCCACCACGTTTTGCTTGATATTTCGATAATCATAAATACCTTTGTGCTCAAACTACGTTCATCCACTAATATGAAAAATGTCCAGATTATCTGTTCTTAAACGCCCCCTCTACCTCTTCAGATTTCAATACACATCCCTAAATAGAAAGTCTACGGGGATTTTGCATTTCATCAGCCATTAATAAGCCCGGATGATAACGTTGAAAAATTACCCAAGGTGTTCCGAGTACTTTCGAATGGAGAAAAGATGTAAACATTTCCCATTATAAATCTCCGTAAGAAATTTGTTTTCGTTCTTGTAAACTTTTATGAGTGAAAAGAGATTTTTTTGTTAATGGAGATATCTTGGATATATTCCCTTTCATTGATTTCAACAGTACTTCTTTCCCAGGTATGTGTAGTTTTATTTAAGATCATCAAAAAGTGACAGAAGCAATAACTTGGGACAGGCTGTAAAAAAAATACAATTCCTGACATGAATCATGAGTTCATACTGTTTATAACAATGCTTTGAAAATTCAACTCGCCAATAAACATCTCATTTTTAAAGAATGTTTGAAACGATTACATAAACTGTGTTCGACAAATAGTTTTCCTAGAACATTTTCTTCCTTTCTTTTTCAAAACACGTTTTATATACAGGCTTTCAATCACAACACGTTTTTATAACAAAAGCAGAACTGGAAGTTTAGTCATTATAATCGTTTGACACCATATCAGAACACATATTTTTAACTCGCCGCAACAACGGAAAATCTACTCGTGGCTTTACCACCAGCTCTTCTCTAGTTTAATGTAAGTTGTGTTATCTTGATACACAATTTTATGTCGTCAAACGATAAAAAATACCCAAGTATTATAAGTACAATTTTGCTTTCTTTCCTATATTTCCATCAAATAAGCGACACTATGATTTATTAAATCAAGGAATAATTGGATACACCGTAGAATATTTTCATTTCTAGTCATATCCCCCTTTTTCGATCAAATCCACCGCCGCAATATGAAAAATCTTCCGACGCACCTGTGTACTGTTTGTTTTGTTTTGGACTTTTATAGAAAAGAACGTTGTATTTGTCATCTCTGTTGTGGTATAGAGTCTAACTTCTCTATTTAGTCATTTACACAGGTGTTGTCTATAGGGAAAGCTTCACCCTCCAGACCATTGAGAGGGCTTCACCCTCTATAAGTTTTAAACTTTGGTCGTAATAATAATTAATGATATTGATCATATAAAATCTCATGAATTGAAGTATATTAACATGAAAAATAGATGAACTGTTGAACTAGTGATCAATTAATATCGGGTTTTTAATGATTATCAAAATATATATGTCTGACCATTTTCTATTTCTGAACAAGAACATGTTATCTATGCTATCTCTTTTTGCTCTCTCTTTTATCTTAAAACTGCATTTAGGTTATGCATGCAATGTTCTGGAGTGTAAATTGATAAAGTCTCTTTATCGGGTTTTAGTGTGTTTAGATCACAACGATGTGGTGTATGAGGGGAAAACTTTGGAACCAGGTGATCTAATACTCCTGGGCTTTCCTGTTACCTCGGGGCAAACATTCTGGTAAGCCAACCCTACAGTCATGCTATTGCCTGACGTCTTGACATCAGGTATAAATAAGGTTATAGGAAATAGTGCAGATAATGAAAGCACGAAAGATCATTTTTTTCCCATAATAAGATAACCAAATACATGTTTCAGGGATAACCATTAATTTTTCAATCTGCAAGTGAACTTAAATTTTGCCTAGCCCTAATACAAAATTTGGTAGGCCGAAAATTAGTTAGATGTCATTATATTCATTATTTCTATTTGCGTAAGTTAATTCACAAATATGATGACCAATACATTCAAAACCTAGCAAGCAGGCACTCCCTCCCAACCCCTGTCTCCTCCACTTCACGCAGTCATGGTAGAGACATAACAGTGCCTCGTAGCAAGCAAAAGTACAGAAACCTGCGGTATGATGGCAAATCACGCTGGAAGGCATTTTTGCAAAAGTTTATGAGGCTTTCTCAAAGCAAGCAATGGACCAAGGTGGAATAATATGAGTTGCTCATTTCTGGAGGACCCTGTCCAGTGAATATTACACTCTTTCATTGGAACTTTATATCTTTTCACACTTTGTGACATCTTCAATTAACAAGTGTTTCAGCACTTCAACACCTTGCCCACAAGCTTAACGTCTAGTCAGCATCACAACACAGCGGTGATTCCTCGAGGGAGTGTGCGGATTGTTTACTTGTTTTAGTCATCAGTGCCTTTTCCCAGCTGCCAAATACTCACTTTCAAGTCATACCCTGCCTGTGCTATGGTGCATATGATGTTGACACTGGTCTGTACACCTTGATCAATGGAGGAGGCAGTGGACCGAATCCAGTATAATCAGAACCTGTGTTTCCAGTGTGGAGAGGTGGGGCACTTCTGCATGGAATGCCCTATGGATGCCAGCTGACGGAAATTAGGAGAAAGTGTAAGTAGGGCAAAAGAGCGTCCCCTGGCTAACAGAGGTGTCAATCGAGAAGAGGGAAATCACGGAGGATCCCGGTTCAGGAACAGATCACCCTGTGAGAGTCAGCCTCTTGGAGCGGTAGGCATGTTGACTCTGAATGAAATTGCTAGAACTGAAGCACTCCCATTGGATAGTGGTTCCATTGAGCAGACTAACCAAAAGTCAAGTTCTGACCTTCGGGATCGTAAAGGCGCGTTCCTGCATGAAGAGCCACGGGGAACGTAGAGAACTTAAGGTGCAGTTTGGGAGTTCCCTTTTGCCGGACCTGTTCCCCTGAAATAAACCTTAGATTCCAGGGAGCAGAGTGTCAACCCGTGCGGATTCGAGGCCGGAGTGCGAGATGATGCCTAGTGAGGAACTTGCTGTCGAGTGAGAAACCTGCAAAATCTGCTTCTTGCAATTTTACGCAAATATTTGTGTTTAATGAGGGAACTACAGTACTTTACTCGGTCCGGCGTTGGACCAAGATGACTTGTCTCCCTCGATGGCACTCTGGCTTAAGTGTTGGAAGACTGGGCATGTTCAGAGAGAATTTCCAACTAAAACCAGATGGAAGACAGATGGTTGTAGACCGGTAGCCCCTGCTTTACCATGGTGCCCATCGGGCAGCTTCAAACTGTGTGTCCTGTCTACTGGTCTGGAATGAGATGAACATATTAAGGTGCGACGCAAGAGGGCAACTTCACATAAAGCACTTTCCAGAGATTGGAGGTCTTTTGAGAGGGAGAAGTTACACAAGTAGACAGCAGTCAGGGACAGCAGATGCGGCACAGGAAGGAGACTCCAACTGAATCCAAGTGCCATGGGTAAGAATTACTTGGTGGAGGACGCTGTGCTCCAGATACAGGGGGGGGGGGTCTCGCAGTATGAAGATATGTCATGGCAATCCAGACTGCCAAAACAGTGAGGCCGATTATTCCGGAGAGCAGCCCTGAGTCTAATGAGGAGGATTTTAAATTCCTACAGAAGGACGGCATTTAGGGGCAGCACAGAACTCTGAGTATCCCTGTTCTGGTGTTCCGACTGAAGTGATGGATGCAGTAGTGATACTGACTTCGCCCTCGGGATTGTGCATATCATGTCTCGTTCACCAGACGTTTTAGAGCTGACCTCGCCGAACTGAACCAGTAACCAAAACAACGACTTAGACTATTCCTAATTTGTAACTTATCAGCAAAAAAACCCCCCAAAAAACCAAAAAAAAAAAACCCCAAAAAGATAAAATCAAATTAAGTACAGTTTTTATTATTTATTCTACTTAACAGTTAAAGTTGCAGCGTAAACCATGTTTATGTATTTCATAACTTCGAATCCGGCAAGTGCTTTTATGATTGTTACCTTTCCCCAAAACTTAAACCTTATGTTTTGGTCATAGTCTATGCTGTAATATGTTTTTGAAAATTTCAAAACGGAGAAAGTATTTTTGATTTGCAGCATAAGCTTGGGAATAGAATTAGGAACAGTTTTGGCATGAGGTCTTTTCATCACATTTATAAATACTATGTTGCGGTCGAGTTTTAAATTCATGTTGTACATTTTTACATGTATTTTAATTTCATGATCTGGAATATATCTGAAAACTAATCATGTGTTATTTTATTTTAGGCTACAGTCCAATACTCAGCCAGGGCAAGTGGGAAAGTCAGTCATAGGCCCAATCAAATACTTAGCCAGCGTAAGGGGGTTATTTTTCCAATTCCGTCAAATGGTTAGTCAAAATTTTCAAATAATAAAAAATCATAGGATTTCCATAGATAGGCTGGTGCGCTTTTTAAAGTTTACATGTAACAACAGTCTAATTTGAACTTATAAAGCAAACGATGAATTCATGTTTGTGACATACATATATTATTTTGCTTTTTAGGTGTTTCATCCTTATTCAAGGTAAAACTAACTGATCCAGTTTTGGAAAAAAAACATTAATAACTGTTGCATTGTATGAACATTGATTTTATTTCATAATTTATTCAGCTAATCTCTCATTATTCTATCAACATTGGTTTAAGTTGGGTAATATGATTTATACCGGTATACAATATGTTTAAAATTTGTTATAGATTAGAGTTAACCTTCTTGGACACTACTAAATAAGGTTAAGGTGAAAAACGCATCATCACATACTAGTTGACCTCTGGTCGAAAGACATTTGTTTTATTAAAAGAATTTTGTCGACAAAAACGAGTAACTAACTCCATGACGAGTGGATAAAGTGTCGGACATCCCTAGTTCGAATCCTGCAGGGCCTGGGCTTTTGTTGTTACTTATTGAATTGAAATTTTTAGATATTCATTTTTTGTCTTTATTTATCCCTAAACTGCAGATGTTTCGCTTATTTTACATATTTACAGTCTTTATCATTATATCATTCATAATCAAATAATGAAGTTTATTTGTGTGATTTCTTCCTTAAACACGGTAATATGGATCATTTAAATCACATTTTATTTAGCTGATACTCTCTCTTATTTCTAAATTAGTCTGAATTGATAAATTGATCATTGATAATCTCTAACAAACAAATCTGAAGGTTGATTGAGCTAAGTTTCTGGGACACTTTCACTTTAAATTAAACACAGTCTCACTAATCAAGAAGTGAACAGGAGGATATCTCAATTTTCCAATTTTTTAATAAATGCACTCTAACAATAAAACTTCTGTTCTTAAATCAGACTAGAAATACACAGAGTAATTAATAAAGTCGATTGTTAGAAAAAAGGTCAAAACACACAAGTTAGATTAAGATTAGTATGTTATTAATTTTCTCTCTCTCTCTCTCTCTCTCTCTCTCTCTCTCTCTCTCTCTCTCTCAACTATCTGTGTATACCAAACTAAATATCTTATTTATTGTTGTAGCTTAATATAAATGACTTAAACTACCGTACATTTGCGTGTATAACACACTTTTTTACAGCCAAATTTGGATCAAAAGTTGGGGGATGCGTGTTGTACAAAAGACCGATTTTACCCAACTTTTTGAGATCGTAATTGTGGATACCATAGGAGAAGTGACTACCAATTTCGCGTGTAATGTAAGTTATATGAGAGCATACTAAACTTACTGTCAGAATTACCTACTCTTAGTTTTTTTCAGGCACGTAGCATCGTTCTTACATGTAAAGTGGGGGGGGGGGGCAAGAAATCTTGAAACGCAAAAAAGAAAAAAAACCTTATTTTCCAAACTCTAAAAATCCTTATCCGGGGGGGGGGGGTATCTTTAACTTAAACAACGTTCTTTTTTCATTGTTAATCAGTTTTTGTATGTAAATTCAAGAACAATCTTTTCTGTGCAAAAATGTGGGGGGGGGGCATGCCCCCTGGCCCCCCTGATGCTACGTGCCTGTTTCTTTCAATGTATTGAATTTTTTTCTCTCTCTCACCTCTATTCCTTGCAATAAACAAGTTATCTCCAGTGTACGTAAGAAACCACCTGCTGACTTGGCGCGTGGTTAATGCTTGTTTAACAATTTTTGGTCTCAGAAGGATGCACCTGTCTGGTGTCGGACTTCACGGAGTGTTCTCAGGTGCATAAAGACTAGCAATTAATATGATTTTATTTAACTTGATTCCTTTGCTGTATTTCTTGCGATCGGTCGTCTGTCATTGTGCGTTATTCATAGACATCATAGTATACAGCTCTTAAATGGGTATGAGGGCAGTAGTCATTGTGTAAGCCCTGGGGTAGGAACTGTTGACCCGAGACCATAGGTCAAGGACAACATTAATCTCTTACCAAGGTATTGACAAAAGAACTATTGCTCTCATCCTTATTTAATGTTTGTTTTGTTAAACAAAAGAGAAATAGATTTTTGTGGTCAGGGCTGGGATATTGTCAAATTATCTTCCAAGGAGGCAGTCAAATACCCAGCCAGGGGAAGGGGGAAAGCCAGTCATAGGCTACAGTCCAATACTTAGCCAGGGTAAGGGGGAAAGCCAGTCTTATACCACAGTCAAATACTCAGCCAGGGTATGGGGGAAATCCACTCATAGGCTACAGTCGAATACTTAGCCAGGGTAAGTGGGAATCAAGTCATTGACCACAGTCCAATACTCAGCAAGGGTAAGGGGAAAGCCAGTCATAGGCTACAGTCCAATACTCAGCCAGGGCAAGTGGGAAAGTCAGTCATAGGCTACAGTCAAAAACTCAGCCAAGGTAAGGGGAAAGACAGTCATAGGCTACAGTCAAATACTCAGCCAGGGTAAGGGGGAAACCAGTCATAGACCAGAGTGAAATACTCAGATAGGGTAAGGGGGAACGCCAGTCATAGGCCACAGTCAAAAACTTAGCCAGAGCAAGTGGGAAAGCCAGTCATAGGCCACAGTCAAATGCTCAGACAGGGTAAAGGGTAAAGCCAGACATGGACCAATAGCCAATAGTAAAATGACCTCATATATCATTTGATGTGTTCCTACTTTGAACACATTTGATAATTCGGTGAGAACGAACGCGAGAGAGTTAGAGGAAGAACAGTACATGTATGAGAGAGTAAATATTGAGAGAGAGATTGACAGAAGGAAATAGAGGGAGAGCAAGCAGTAATACAAGTCAGAGAGGGAGGGAGAGAGAGAGAAAAGAAAGAGAGAAAGAGAACCAAGAGTATACATGTATGTATATGTTTGGCAGAAAAAGTCTTAGAGAGATAAAGAAATAGAGAAGTGTTACCCTCATTTTATCTCCCATAGTATTTCTGTTTAACATGCATGCTTAATGCTTAATTTGTCTTTCTCTCCCTCTCTCTCAGATTTTTTTCGGCAAGAGAGAGAGAGAGAGAGAGAGAGAGAGAGAGAGAGAGAGAGGACATGTTTAGAAAGTTTGAGTCCATGTTCAAAAGAAGCCCCTCTCCTTCTTAACATTTCTTTGCTAAACATGTGTTTCTCTCTTTCTCTGACACTCTCTATTTCTCTCAGACTCTCTTTTTCTCTCAGAAAGAGAACAGAGTGTATGTATAGCATAGAAAGTCAGGGAGAGAAAGAGAGAGTGAGTACATGAACGACCAAGTAGTCTATCTTCCTCTGATAATTTCTCAACTATAAATGCGTGTTCTTTCTCTTTTTTCTCTCTTTGTCTCTCTTTTGCAAGAGAGAGAGAGAGAGAGAGAGAGAGAGAGCGAGAGCAAGGTAACATGTAAACCAGAGAAACTATTAGAGAGAGAAAAAGAAAAGAAGATAAACTACATGTTAAGCATTAAATTTTGAGAAAGGGGATAAAGAGTAGTAAAAAAGAAAAAGCAAGAGTACATGTTGGCAGAAAATATTAGAGGGTGATAAAGAGAAAGAAAAAGAGCAAAAGGACACATTTAATAAAAAAGAGAGAGAACAAATAGAGAAAACAAGTGTAACCGAGCAGTAAGGAAATCCAAAAGACAGCCGTTTTGTTTAACAGATTTGATAAACGTTAAAAGCATTGACCAATAAACAAAGAAAAATACATTAGACAAAATACAATTTTACATGTACATTCAATATGTTTTAGTTTCGATAATTTGTTCATAAAAACGCAACCGTTACTTCAGTATTCATTTATATGGTCAAACATGTGTTGTAGCAATTTATTATTAGAACTTACAAACAAGTTTCAGAAATTACAATGGCAAGATTAACTGCAAAAATACGATAAAGTATAACCCTTGCAATTAAAATAATATGCCCTAATCACTATCATGGTAGTAAAGAAATATATAACTAAATATAATATTAACATACAACAAGATGCAGCTGATATACACTTGATTGTCCGACGTCGTTTAAAATGAAATACTGCCCAATTGGACTTAGGTTGAACGGTTACTTATACTAATAGAGAATCAAATTTATTGGATAATATTATGAACCAATGAAATTAAAGAACCATACGCGCGCAATAAAACTTTAGATGAATAATATTTAAGAATGTACTGCACAAAACGAAATTAGAAAATCCAAAAACAAATAAGTACATATGAAATAGATAGTAATAAATCTGTTCTACCACATAACCCCCGGCAAAATGTTAATTCGTCCTCGAATTAATATAATAAATACGTATAAAATATATAGATATACCATTTCAAATAACTATGCATCACAAATATTCGCAGTCGAATATATATTCGCATTTCACATATTGATTGGTTTTAATTCCAAACGATTCACAGTTTTCACAGATCCACTATTCACTGGCTTCACACTGTACACGGATTTATACGGTTTGTCTACGATAATATGAACCTCAGCTTTCCATTTGTCCTGAATTTTGTCTCTACCTTTTAATCCTCTGTTTCAAATATAGACTTTGTCACCAATCTGTAGTTCTTTTTCCGATCGTCCAGCTTCATGTCTCTGCTTTCTCGCTATTTCATTTCTGTTGAATTCTTCTCTTGCTCTGTTGTAAGCAAACGAAAGCTTTTCCGAATGTAGATCCACCCATCTGTCGATGTTGATTTCATCTGACGGTTTGGTACTTAAGCCTAGGAGAAAAACAATCGGAAGGTTTGGTTGTCGTCCATACATCAGGTAGTAGGGGGAATAACCAGTCGATGCGTTTGGTGTAACATTAAAAGAAAACACTAGCTCTTTAATGTACTCGGGCCACTTACGTTTCCTGGCTGGTGGTAAAGATCGAAGCAAGTCATGTAACGTTCTGATGAAGCGCTCGCATTGCCCGTTGCCCTGAGGATGATACGCTGTAGTTCTGGACTTCTTGATGTTGTAAAGGGAACAAAGGTGTTGGATTATTTCAGCTTCAAAGCACTTTTCTTGATCGGAGTGGATACGTTTACATACACCAAATGTACAAAAGAGTTGCCTTACTAACACTTTCGCTACAGTTTGTGCGGTTTGGTCTCTGGTAGGAACTGCAATAGTCCATTTGCTAAACACATCCGTCAACACAAGTACATTTTCGAATCCTTCGGATTTCTCAAGAACCGTAAAGTCAATTGCAATGCATTCCATAGGTTCTGATGCACTTAAATGTCCCGTACTAGTGTGAACAGTTGGTGGCGGTGTTTTTGAAATTGCACAACTCTCACATTTTTGACAATAGGTCTTAATAACCTTGTTCATATTAGGCCAGTAACATCTTTGTCGGATTATGTTGAACGTTCTCTCGATTCCCTGATGTCCATTCTCATCATGTAGACTTTGTAGAACTATTTCTTTGAGACACTCTGATCTAAGTCATGAAGCTTTGGGTCACTAATTCGTCTATGAATAACACTATCACGTAACTCCAAATGTTTAAGTTGTCGTAAAAGAATTGCACTTTCTTACTCTGCTTTCGAATAAAACTAGGTTTAGGAACAGTTTTAGATACAACGAATTCCTCACATTTTCCAATAACCGAATCTTTGGTTTGTAAATCCTGGAGATCATCATTTGAATAACTAGGAAACGTGTCACAATAAGAAACATCTGTTGACTCGATATATATGACAGAGGACTGAGCTGCCTTAATTTCCAGTGGAATGTTGGTTCCATCGATACACTGATTTAGAACATCACTGTCAGTTGCAAGTCTGGATAAAACATCAGCGTTGGTATTCTGTTTACCAGGACGATATTTAATTTCAAAATTAAAGTCCGCTAACTGCGATGACCACTTCTGTTCATACACTCCCAGGTTTGCTGATGACAAATACTTCAACGGGTTGTTGTCTCTGAACACGACAAACTTATTTCCAAGAAGATAGTCACGAAATTTTTCAGTCAAGAGCAAGAAGTTCCAGTTTCAGACTGCTCATGGTCTTTGACGACTTTTCATTTGGTCTCAACAATCGGCTAGCATAAGCGATGACGACAGTTCTTCCATTTTGCACTTTTGATAGTACAGCCCCCAGGCCTTGAGAACTAGCGTCCGTTTCTAAGATAAAAGGAGATGTAAAATCAGCGTATCATAATAACGGTGCTGATGACAATAAAGATTTCAGCTTCTGAAATGAATCTTGACATTCTGATGTCCACTTATCACCAAAAGTTGTCTTTGGATGCTTAGCATTCTTCTTGGCAATTTCTAGTAAAGGTTCCACAATCTGTGAAAAATGTCTAATGCATCGACGGTAGTATCCCGCAAAACCAAGGAATGACTTCACTTCTTTCACATTCTCTGGTATCTTCCAATTAACAATACACTTAATTTTGTCCTCGTCTGTACTTATCCCGTTTTCACTAACGACATGGCCAAGATATTTAACAGACGGCTTAAAAAATCGGCACTTTTTCATCTTCAATTTCAGTCCATGTTGACGAAGAATGGAAACACTTTGTCGAGACGCTTAATGTTTTGGAAAAAACGATGATATCGTCAAGAAAAACAAGTAAAGTGTTGAAAACTTCTTCACAGAAACAATGTTGCATCAAACGTTGAAACGTAGCTGGAGCGTTCGTAAGACCGAATGGCATGTGGGTATATTCATAAAGTCCGAAAGATGTAGTGAAAGCAGTTTTCTGTATATCCTCTTCTGAAATTTCAATCTGATTGTAACCGGAAGTGAGATCTAAAGTAGAAAATATGGAAGACCCATGCAACACGTCGAATGGTTCTTCAACTCTCGGTTGGAGATGCAAAGGGACTTGTACTCTCGCGAATTGCACCGTTGTCCAGCAGCTTACGAATATGTTGTTTTACCTCTTCAAACTGAGATGGAGGGATTCGACGATACTGTTGAGAAACTGGTGCATTATCAGTAAGACGAATACGATGTTGAACAGTATCTGTGCATCCGATATCGTCGTCGTTTTTGGAATAGACATCACTGTATTTCCGGAAAAGAGAAGTTATTAATGCTTTATCTTTTTCACTACAATCAAGCTGGTAAATATCCTCTGGTAACGTAAAATCATCATCACTGGAAGAAATCTCGTACACTTCACATTTCTGAATAAATACTTCTTCGACACTGCCGACACGATTAAATCCAGTGCTTGAATTTTTATTCTCCACATCACATTTCGACACAGTTCCAATCACCGTGCGCGGTTTTAGATATATATCTTCATCACCGATGTTTGCAACTCTGGCCCACAATTTTCCTTTGCTAACGGTAACGCAGGTAGGTACAGTCCAGAAATTACGGTGTAGGTGCCCGCCGTTGGTCAAGGGATCAACAATCACGTCACCATCAATATGCGGTCCGGTACACTCAACAACAATAGCGGTATTGGCTGGAATGCGTACAGAGAAAGTCCCTTTCACTCGAGCAAATCCATGAATAGATCTATTATCGAACACACTATTCTCTGCAAACACTTCATTTAAATCTCCATCGACAGGAATATCACATGTAGATAACATATCACGACATTCGCTTATTATGTTCATGCCGATTACACCGGGTACAGCTTCCTTACGTTTCCAGGTAGAATCATCAGTCCAGTCTTTCACTATCAATAAACCACGCTGTTTGAGAATATTTCTATGATAATGAACATCAACTTCAATATAACCGATATAGGGAATTTCTAGTCCATTGGCTGCTTTAAGTTGAATAAACCTGTTCTGAATCAGCGATGTACCAAGAGGCTCAATGAATTTGCGGTAGAAACTGTCCGTTACCGTTGAAACCATAGAACCCGTATCAACTAAGCACGGAAGATTTATTCCAGAAACACTTATGTTTATCACCGGACACTTTCCAATAACCCGGCTATGGAATTTCGAATCCTGTTTATAATCATCTATTACCGGATTCACTTTGATAGATGTGATTTGTTTTCCGACGATCCGGTGGTTGTTTCACGGGGTTTAGTAGAACGGCAATGTCTCTGAATGTGGCCAACTCTACCGCACTAATAACACAAAGGTGGGGAACGAGAATAGTTGCGATTTTCCCTTGTTTGCTGGCTGTTCCCGCAGTCTCTGATCAAGCCGGTTAGAGAGTCAATTTGCTTTTGTTGCGCTTCAATGATTTTCAATAGCTGGTCAGTTGTAGGTGAGTCGGTCGTCTGGGTATTTAAATTCTGTTGATCGCTGGTCGTGTTCGGTTAAGTTGAAGTGGCGATTGTATTGTCTGCTGTTTCCTCTTCTTCGCTGAATACGATGATTTCATCTCGAAAGGTGTGAAATTCTGTAGGTTTTATTCTTAGTAGTTTCTTAGCTTCTTTTCTTAAAGGAATCACGTAAGCCATTAGCGAATTTTTCACACAAAGTAGGGTGTTTGTTCGGAAAAACACTACTATCTTTTCTGACTACGTTTTGGTATAACTCCAGTAATGCGTACGAATAATGTCTAATTGTTTCTGAATCCTGTTGATTTCTTTCAAAGAATTCCTGTTGTAACGAGGTAACTGATTCCGGATTGCCAAATGCCGAACGGAGACAGTCCAATATTGCGTACGGATCCTGCCGAATATCTGGGCGGAATTTAACTTCTTCTTTCGCTTGGCCTTCTAAGTTTGAAAAGATAAGGTCCACTTTTTGCAAATCTGTATATTTTCGTGCTGAGAATACAATTTCAATTTCATCTATCCAATCATCAATAGAAACATCGGATTTTGACATAGGGCGGCCACAAAAAGTCTTTAATTTTCTTGTTTCAGGTATAAAAGTTTGTTTTTCAATAACTTGTTTGGATTATGATCTGTGTTTTGCTTCTAATAGTTTGATTTCTAACTCATGAACACGATGTTGCAATTCCGCTGTCTTCATGGTGACAAAATAATGGTAATAACAGTACTCACGAACACAATTCACTCCGCGGAAAGTATAAGGACTTTAACACAGGATATCATTCAGCGTGATATTTACTAACTGCCACAATAGAAAGTTCTTTCTGATAAATTCACTATTACAGATACTTAGCTGCATATTTGGAAAATAAATTCCTACGGTAGTCAATGCTTGAAGATGGTTTCTCGCAGCGCCATGTGGAACTGAGCAGTAAGGAAATCCAAAAACAAATAAATACATATGAAATAGATAGTAATAAATCTGTTCTACCACACAAGTTAGGCAATGAATGTGTGATAGAAAAAAACAGACTAAATGTCCTGTTAAGCAGAGGAGATGAGTTAGAGAGATGGGGAAGAGAAAGAATGAGAGAGCAAGGGTGCATGTTAAATAATGTCAAAGAGAGAGAAGGAGAGATTGACCATAAGTACATATTTAGCAGCGAAAGGCATACAGTGAGAGAGACAAAAAAATCTATAGAGAGAGAAAAAGAGAGAGCAAGAGAATATCTGAGTAAAATTTTGTTGAGAAAGAATTAGAGAAAGAGATTGGTTAGATGTTTGGCAGAGAATTTGATTCCCTCTTCCATAATTTTTCAGCTTAATATGTACTGGTATAATTGTTTTCTTTCTCTCCGTCTCTCTCTCACTTCTCTCTCTCTCTCTCTTCTTCTCTCTCTCTCTCTCTCTCTCTCTCTCTCTCTCTCTCTCTCTCTCTCTCTCTCTCTCTCTCTCTCATATTTTTCTACTTAAAATGTACTCTTGCTCTCCGCAGCAATGTTATGGTGTCCCAGAGAAAAATATGGCTGAAAAAACGATATTATTTAAATCAACAAAAATTTACTTCGACCGGGAGTATTTCTTAAAATCTGACTGACAACTTTTTACAACAATGTTAAAAATAATATTTAATGCATTAATTGCAGGTGATTAATGACATTAAAACATTATTTTAAAGAAAAAAACATATCCTCTGTTATGCCATGTACATACCGTATAACGGGTAATTTTTACTGCTGTGATTTTTTACGAATTTGTCTCAAAATAGGGTGAATTGAATTTTTACGCGTAATTTTTTTTCGAATTGGACATGTCCGTAAAAATTAAAATCATCTGTGTGGTACATGGGGGGAAATTTCACCGTGACTTCGTTACAGTTAACACACATACAAATCAGAAAATCGTTTTTCTGTTAACGAGTCCTTAATTATTATTACACTGTATTGTGTTTATTCATTTACCTTTATTTCATATGTGATATACAGTTTACTTATTCCTATTTATCTGGGTATCATCATTGATGTACACCATGTGCTCGCGGATCGTCTTAGTTCGATTTACCGGGATAAAAAGGAAGACAACTCCATTTCAACATTTCTCTCTCTCTCTCTCTCTCTCTCTCTCTCTCTCTCTCTCTCTCTCTCTTTTCTTTCTCTACCAACCAATAGAGACAACTCCATCTCAAAAATAAAAGTTTTTATTCGGTGTTTTGGTGAAGAATTAATTGTGGAAACCGATTTATTTAAAGCAGTTATAACCTCCTTTGGAATCATTTCACTAAGCGATCCATTTGGCATTGTAGACACTGGTTTAAAATAGCTTCGTATCCCCGCCATAGTTATTGACTGAGTGATTGAAATCTAGCTACTAACGTGGCATTATACGTAGTTTTAAAAAATATTCAAGACTGAATAGAAAGATCTGAACTTTTATCACCACGTGACCAAAAACACTCAAATATACCTACATGTACAGCCGTCAGGGACTGAGCTGAAGGTCTTGAACATTACTCTCAAACCGGTACGTGCGGTGTTTTTTTTACTTCTGTGAAAATTTACGCGTTTAATTTTTACGGATTTATAAAACTCGTAAAAATAAGTAAAAATAAGCAGCACGTAAAAAATACCCGTTATACGGTATATATTGAGGTTGTTGCATGGGTTTGGAATAGAAATTTCGTCTATAAAGATAATGTTAAAACATTTCATCAAATCATTAAAAGAAGGCACATTTTTACTAATTAAAAGCAATTTACATTAAATTGGGGAATATTTGCCGGTTTTCAATTGCAAGCTTGATTCACATTGGTACTTATATCCTCTACAAATTCTACGTAAAATATTTTAAAATTGTATTAATCTTTCACCTGTGCCAAGCTGTTTTTACATGGATTAGAATTTCTTCATTCAGTTGTTTACATATAGCATGGAAAGTCTCAAATCATTAATTCAAAAATAGTCTTTTTACTTTGTCGAAGTTTAAATCAGCCGATTTATTTGATATTGAATATAAATATGAATTAATTATAATCATGTAGTTATATAATGATAAAAAGCAAGTACATAACGAGGACGCCGCCTTTTAAAGTAGAACACCCCCCCCCCCAGAATTCACCACTGAATTACGTACATAAATAAATCACGTGATGGCAACGCTAGACCAGGACGAAAAAATACAGTACAACAAACGCCATGTTGTACAGTTAAATTTTGGGCCTAAGATTTGTACTCGTAGACTTTTTTCTTTAGAGAATTATTATTAAATAATGTTCATGAAGGAAATTTGAAAAAAAGGTCTTTATTATTATCCAAATGTGTTTTTCAAAAAATTGAAATCACCAACTATAATATGTTTTACGGTGCTACCGTTGAGGTGAGCGCAGCAAGATTTACACATATATCTTGCATCATTGTCAACTTTCAGTTTGTGAAATTTTGACAAATAACAACTAATATCAAAGAATTCGCGTGGGTGGGTGGGTGAGAGAGAGAGAGAGAGGGTGAGGGAGAGAGAGAGAAAGAGAGAGAGAGAGAAAATCGTACAAAACACATAACATAGACTTGCTTCCCCTAAAATCGCTCATTACTTCGGGAGAGAATTGACCAGTCTGTAAAATGTAATTTGTGTTTAATTTGATCAAATGTGTAAACGATAAATATGTTTTCTTTTGCATCTTGTTGTTATCTGACCTTTTTCCTTATTTATAAATTTTGGGTTTTTTATTTTTTTTTATGTTTGCATGCTAGATACATACGTTGTATCCATGTACCTGAACCCACTTTGTAGGTGTGTAATTTCCCATCTTTCAATTTAATGATTCGACAATATGCAAAATCTACATAGATTTTTTAACTGTGTATTTTTCTGTAATCTTTTTTATTTAGTTCACAATGAGGACGCTGTATCTTTGATAGCAAGTTTGCAAATATATTTTATTTTATTTTACTTCCTGTGACTGGTAGGGGGCAGTCAAAAGGTAGAAGGTGAAATGCTCCCGTCAGTGCCTCTTGTAGCGGGAGCTGTATGCAAAATGAGCTAAAAATTGGATTGACATGCCAGTAAAAAAAAGTTCTTGCTTGCAGATACATAATCTCTCTATCTTAGCCCACACCCCTAAAAAAATAATTAAAAACTAACAATCTAAGGCTGGTATAGCAGTTCATACTGCGAATACTGTTTATACTGAAAACACGAATAACAGATGTTTGATCCACCTGTAAATTTACCGAGGGAAATATAGCGCGAGATCACTGTAACGTCATACGTTTAATATTTATTTGCTTATGCGAACAAATGGAATTTATGTCAACAATCTCTTAGGTCTCACCAAAGTTTGTGCGATACCCAAAACGTGTCATCAAACCTCAAGGAACCGTAAAAAACGAGTTAATTGTCAGCCATTTTTTGCATAGCACTACTAGAGAAAGCATTAGAGAGCATTATGGGATGTTGCCAAAAAATTATCTTGATTAATCTGTAACGTTAAGCCTAGCTTGTTCTTTTTCCGGCGCACACTGCTTCTTGAAGCTTGCAATATTGAAACTGAAAAAATCGACAATTATTATTATTAAGGTTATTAACTGATAAAACACGCATGGAATATGGCAAATTTTATATTTAAGTTTGCTGGAGGGGGAAGCATATTAATTGTTATTTTACTCTTGTATGTTATTCGTGATATTTTATAAGTATAAGTATTCCAGAAGAAAGGGGGGGGGGGATTTACAGACCTACCGATCTCCCTCCAATTCCGCGTATGTTTTACATTTATGATACTGAATCCTCTGAGAAATAATTTTTCCAAACACGGATTTTATCATATCTATCATTATGGTCTTTTAGTCATTGACCTTTTTGTACATATACATCAAATTGCCTGACGATAGTTTGACAATACTGATTAGTACATCAACAATATCGACTGTCTACATTGCATATGCAACTTGTAATTATTGAGCCAGACCAAGTGTACGAACCCTGATCCATAATCAGGGTTTAAAAAACGGCATTATTATATTATTAAACATTCGAATCCAAGACGCAGGAGTTTGTCTTTACTACAAGAACACACTGCTACAAATGTTTAAAACCAGTTAACCACCCTATATTAATCACCCTGTATACTTCAAGTTTTAAGCATTCTTTTGGAAAGAAAAATCTTGTCGCTATTTTTTGGTCAACTTTGGGGGGGGGCATATTATACATGAGTGCGTATTATACACGATATCTTACAATATTTTCTGTATAATATTACTTAATTTCAGTTATACATGTACTGGTGTCTAGAATTGTGTCGTCTCTTTATAGGTTTTCAGTGTATGATACACACAGATAAATTGGATGAAGTTAAAAAACAAATGACATAAGGTATTTATGATTATTATATATATATATATATATATATATATATATATATATATATATATATATATATATATATATATATATATATATATATATATATATATATATATGAAATTTTATAAGGCAGCTAAATTAGCTGAGCTAATCTTTTTTGTTTCTTTGTCACTCAGGAGACCTATTGCCATTAGTCTTCTTCTGTCGTTGTGTGTCATACATAGACATCATAGTATACAGCACTTAAATAGGTATGAGGGCAGTAGTCATTGTGTTAGCCTTGTGGTAAGAACTGTTGCCCAAGAGCATAGGCCAAGGTCAACATCAGTTTTTTACCAAGGTAATGACAAAGTAAGTATATATTGCCCTCATCCTTATTTAAGATCTGTTTTGTGAAACAAAGGAATAATTTATTCTTGTGGTTAAGTCGGGGCTGGGATATTGTCAAATTATCTTCCCTGGGGACAGTCAAACACTCAGTCAGGGTAAGGGGGGAAGCCAGGTATAGGCCACAGTCAAATACTCAGCCAATGCAGGGGGAAAGCCAGTCATAGGCCACAGTCAAATACTCAGCCAGGGTTAAGTCAAAAACTCATCCAGGGTAACTGGGAAAGCCAGTCATAGACCACATTCTAATACTCATCCAGGGTAAAAGGGAAAGCCGGTCACAGGCCACAGTCAATCACTCAGCCTGAGTTAAGGGGAAAGCCAGTCATAGGCCAAAGTCAAATACTCAGCCAGGGTAAGGGGGGAACTCACCCACGGTAAGGGTTAAAGCCAGTCATAGGCCACAGTCAAATACTCCGCCATGGTACATTGTAAGGAGGAAAGCCAGTCATAGGCCACAGTCAAATACTCAGCCAGGGTAAGGGAAAATTCCAGTCATAGGCTACAGTCAAATACTCTGCAAAGATAAGGGGGAAAGCCAGTCACATACAACAGTCAAATACTCATCCAGGGCAAGGGGGAAAGCCAGTCATAGGCCAAAGCCAAATACTCAACCAGGGTAAGGGGGAAAGCCAGTCATAGACCAATAGCCAATAGTCAAACGACCTCATATATTTTTTGATGTGTTCCTATTCTTGAACACATCTGATAATTTGGTGAGAACAAAATTGATAGAGAAAAGAGAAGAACAGTACATGTATGAAAGAGTAATATTGAGAGAGAGAGAGAGAGAGAGAGAGAGAGAGAGAGAGAGAGAGAGAGAGAGAGAGAGAGAGAGAGAGACTACATGTCAGAAAAAGAAAGAAAATGTTTGTATAGCTGCAGGTCTGTAGACCCCGGTCTGAAAATTTTTTAGATGGACGACCTGTAAGCTACATTCCTCCCATAGGTACAAAAACTGCAATTAATGGCGAACAAAAATATGTCTGTAGAGAAAGTGTGAGAGAGAGGAAGAAAAGAGTGGTTAGATGTTAAGCAGAGAATGATCTCATTCCTTCTTTCATTCCTTCTTTCATAATTTCTCAGCTAAACATTTCTGCTTGCTATCTTTTATTGTCTGTCTGTCTGTCTCTTGCTCTCGCTCTTTCTCTCTCTAAGACTTCTCTACTTAACATGTTTTTTTACTCTCCTACTTTCTTTTTTTTCTCACTCAATCTTCTCCCTACTAACCATTTACTCTTTTGGACATTTCTTTGAGTCTGAAGGAGAAGAAGAGATAGGTAAAGCAATTATACACGTCAATCACAGAAATTTTGAAAGAGAGACAAAAAAAGAAGGAAAAAATTGGAGGGTAAGAGTACAAGTCTGGAGAAAGATGGAAAGAGAAAATTAAGAAGAAAATAAAGAAGAAGAGTATTTATCTCAATGAGACTGAGAGAAAGAGACAGAGATATAGAGGAGATAAAGAGACAGAGAGGAGATAAAGAGACAGAGGAGAAAAAGAGACAGAGAGGAGAGAGAGACCGAAGCGAAAGGGTGTAAATGTTTATATTGTTTAGTAGAAAAAGTCATACAGAGAGAAAGAGAGAGTTAAAGAGAGTGAGCAGAAAAAAGTCTTAAAGAGATAGATTAAAAAAGAAAAAAGAAAACAAGAGTACATGTTAAACAAAAAGTCTGAGAGAGAGAGAAAGAGACAGAGAGAGAAGGGGAGAGACAGAGAGTACATACATAGCAGAGAAACTATAAGAGACACTATGAGAGACAGAGAGAGTTAACTATCTCTCTTAGCAAAATGTACCATAAAAATATCATATTATTTATTTACAGAAACCAGTGAGTGTACTAAAGTACATTTTGCTGGGGAGAGAGAGAAAGAGAGAGAGAGAAAGAGAGAAAGAGAGAGAGAAAGAAAGAGAGAGAGAAAGAAAGAAAGAAAGAGAGAGAGAGAGAATACATGTTAAGCAGAGAAAGTCTCACCCACTCCCTCATCCATATATTCTGTGCTTGTTCTCTCTATCACACACACACACACACACACACACACACACACACACACACACACACACACACACACACACACACACACACACACACACACACACACACACACACACACACACACACACACACACACACACACACACACACACACACACACACACACACACACACACACACACACACACACACACACACACACACTTTAAATAAGCATTAATTTTAAATAAAAAAATATCATAAAAAAATTATATGAATATGAGGAAGGAATGTGGTTGATTTCATTTAAAACACGTCATTTTTGCATTGAACAGGTTGTGATTTTAAGACTTAAAACACTTTATTCTTTTATTAAACAGGTTTTGAGACCTAGTCCCTCCATACAATGGAAACAGCAATCACTCCATGTAAAGTTCATCGGTGTTCTAAGTGTTCGGGGGACACAGAGTACTATTGTGTTTCGTGTCCATGTGATCTGTGTCCCCGGTGTAAAGAAAACCATGTAAAAGATCTCCAAACAATAGACCATGATGTTGTGTCATACCGAGATAAAATCAACTACATCCTAACACAAGAGATATGTGTGAGACATCCTAGCCATGTTTATATGAATTACTGTGAACCGTGTCAAGTTCCTGTCTGTTACCATTGCACACAGCATAGAAATCACAGACAAAAAGATATTGAAACATCTTATAAAACAAAGCGACAACGACACAGCGGAAGTATTCACACCATCAGAAGTGAGGCTCTCTTTTACAGACCTGTTCTCCTGCCACGAATTAAAACTGATCTCAAAACCTGTCACACTGAATTCTCCCTCTATCAATCAGAGATGTTAACAAAGGCCCAGACACTGAAGCGTCTCGTTAACTATATACAAAACGATTTCATGTGTAATGTGTTCTGTGACTTCAATTTCAAGCACAGATGTTTAAAACAGAAAAAAGAAATGATCATACATATTGTCAGCCTACAGAGATATGTATACATATATGAACAGAGGAGAGAAATCAGACCGCTACAATTCCTCTCCTCCATAAAGACAACCCTCCCCCAGATACATCCTACACTCCACACCACCCAGTTCTTCATGACTGAGCCACTCAACAAGGAGGATGTGATGGAGTCACTGAGTGCAATCCAAATTACAGAGAGAGGAAAACGACGCATAGGAAACCAGTGTCTGCTGAAACTGACATTATGTGCTGAGTTCCATCAATCTCTCACAGTGACAGGTGTTGACCATTGTTTACACATTTCCTGTGTGACATCAGACCAGGTCTGGGTCAGTGATTATAGAAACAACCTCATCTTGACAAACACAAAAGGTGTCCCTCTACATCGTGTGGAGAATTCACATTATGGTGTATATAGAGGATTACACACGGTGAACAGTGAGAGTGAACTGATTTATATAGATAGAAATTGTAACATCAACAAACTGTCAAAGGATATGAAAACAACTACCACATTTATAGAGAGAACAGGCTCTACATGGAGACCATGGTGTGTGTACTGGTCCTCGTCCACTGGGAATCTACTGGTCGGGATGGTTCGTATACGTACAGTGACAGGCAAAGTAACCCGGTACAACCAGAGTGGACAACTGATACAAACCATACAGCACGACAACACAAGACGGCGACTGTTTATAAAACCTTCCTATATTACAGAGAACAACAATGAGGATGTCGTGGTGTCTGACCTTCATGCCATTGTGGTGACAGAGCGTGGAGGAAGACATCGTTTCTCCCACACAGGTCATCCATCAGAATCAGGACTATCACCAGGTGGAATCTGTACTGACGCGCTGTCACACATCCTGGTGTGTGATTATTCGACCAACACAGTACAGATGTTGGATAAGGACGGTCAGTTCCTGTCATATCTACTGACACAATCACAAGAGATGGGTGGACCACTGAGCCTGAGTTATGATGTCAACACTCATCGTGTCTGGGTCGTATCACAGTACAACAACAAGGTGTGTGTCTACAGGTATATCACCAGACAGGATGCTCTGACAGGTAAGTCTGGGTCATTATCATTGATGTAGTATATATGTGTTAGGTATCATACAGGTTTCAATGAGATCTAAGTATACCTTAGTTATTTTTATTATATCACAGAAGTCATATTAAATTGTGAATTCAGTTTATATCTATTTCATTGTAATTGAAATTCATATATTAGTTATATTTCCATGTAATTGTTATTCATTATTACATGTTTGTACATGTTACCTTAGGTAGTTTATTGCTAAAAAATTATGTAAATAAGACGATCCAAAAATTAACATGGTTTTGAAAATAAGTTATTAAAGAGGAATTAATTTTAAGTACTTTAATGAGTTTGATAATTACTTTAATCAGAGTATTTAATTAACTTAATCTACTCCTACTCCTTGTAACAATACAGGATTAGAACTCTATGTTTGATGTTTGTAGATCAAAGTCGTATGATGGAGTCACAGAGTGGAATCCCAACCCAAGGGACAGAAAAACCACAGCAAGGAAACCAGCGTCTGCTGAAACTGATGTCTCCCCCCGAGTTCCTTCACTCTAACACAGTGACAGGTGTTGGTTGTTGTTTACACATTTCCTGTGTGACATCAGACCGGGTCTGGGTCAGTGGGATAAACAATCTCATCTTGACAGACACAACAGGTGTCCCTTTACATCGTGTGGAGGATTCACCTAGTGGTTTATATAGCAGTTCATATAATTTTAGATATAATGGATTACACACAGTGAACAGTGAGAGTGAACTGATTTATATAGATAGGAAATATAACATCAGCAAACTGTCAAAGGATATGAAAACAACCACCACATTTATAGAGAGAACAGACTCTACATGGAGACCATGGTGTGTGTACTGGTCCCCGTCCACTGGGGATCTATTGGTCGGGATGTTTTATACTTGGGATCTACTGTCTGGAAAGAAACCAATGATAGGCAAGGTAACCCGGTACAACCAGAGCGGACAACTGACACAAACCATACAGAATGACATTACAGGACGGGGACTGTATCATGAACCTCACTATATAACAGAGAACAACAATGGGGATGTTGTGGTGTCTGACTATGGCTATGGGTCTGGTGCTGTAGTGGTGACAGAGCGTGGAGAAAGACATCGTTTCTCCTACACAGGACATCCATCAGGATCAGGACTACGGCCAAGAGGAATCTGTACTGACGCGCTGTCACACATCCTGGTGTGTGATGATAAAACCAGAACAGTACATATGTTAGATAAGGACGGTCACTTCCTGTCACATCTACTGACAAAATCACAAGAGATGGGTAAACCATGCAGCCTGAGTTATGATGTCAACACTCACCGTCTCTGGGTCGGATCAAGTTACAGCAACAGGGTGTGTGTCTACAGGTATATCACCAGACAGGACGCTCTGACAGGTAAGTCTGAGTCATTATCATTCACATTAATCATAGATAACTAAGACGCACAGTCCGTGTTAATATCAGTCAATAAGATACATGTAAGACATGTTTATCTGTGTGATTGATTGTCAATATGAACAACTCATTGTTACAAGGTTATAGCTGCATCTGCCAAGTCATTGGGAATTATTGTTTACCTAAAATAAATAAAATCTAAGTGCATTATTTCATTAATTAGAGGTACAGTCACTTGTAATTGTATTTAGTTAATTAAAATACAGGACATTAGTAATTAATTATTCATATATATTTATAGCGACACAGGTGTTTGTAATTTGTTGTTTTACAAGTTAACGTAAATTAAATCAATTTTATTAATTACATAACTTTTCAAGAATGTGTCAATGTAAATGTTTTAAATTTATTTGTAGATGTAGTTCTCTCTTGCATATTAATTAACAGCTAATTAATGCCTTGTTGTAGATATACACAGACCCCGTCCTGACGGAGATGTCATATTTAGCTCATCACAAGCCATAGAAAGGAGATAGTTTGGATACTGACAGGTTGTAAAAGTTTATGTACAAATCTAGTCTGCTCTCAAAAACAACTGTTGCTATAAGTAGAATTAAATGCAATGATACAAATTTTAAAAAAAACTAGACACGATCTCGTTGCGAGCAACGAGGAGGTCTTAGATTTTTAGAATAAGGAATGACCTTACTCTTGATCTTCGTCAACGAAACTTATCCGGAAAAGGAGGCGGAATCTATGAGTGTAATGGGTGAAATACTACCTATCCCTTTGGTGTCCCTTTTTTGAGGGATCAGCTTCTTTTCATTCATTTTAGTTAAAAGGTATTTTTGTGTACCGCTTATAAGTGTTTAGAAATTGGTTACCGTTTTTTGAGATATCTGGGAAAATCGTTTAAATATCCGGTCCTAAAACTCCTTTTAGGGTACAGATAACAAACATTATATGGTTGTACATTGTTAAGCACATTATTTTTAGCATCTTTTGTTAAATACAGCTTTCCAGAATTTTCCTCTATTTTGAGATATTGAAGATCAAAGTGTTGGACTTCTGGCCCCTAATTACATAACATAGGAGGAAATGATTACCTTGTATAGGTAAATAATCTTAGAATGAACATAATTGGCTCTATAACGTATCACAAAATATTTCACAGTAAAAAGTTATCATTAAAAGACTTTAGAGCCCCCTCAGCCCCTTATTTGAAGGGCCAGACCCTTTTTCATGATTTCAAATGAAAGCTCTAATCAATTCAAACATCTTTTTTTTCAACAAATGTTTACAAAATTTGTACCGTTCTCGAGATATCTTGAGAGGGTCGTTTTAGGGGCCGACCCTGTAACTCCTTTTATGGACCGCATAACAAAGAAATTATGGTTGCAGATTGTTAAGCTCAATATTTTGAGCATCTTTTGTTCAATATTGCTTTTCAAATTTTCCTCCAATTTGATTTATTGAGCATCAAATGTTTGGACTTCTGGCCCCTAAAAATCCCTAATTACGTAACATAGGAGTAAATGATTGCCATGTGTAGGTGAATAGCGTTAGAATGAACATAATTGCTTCTATAACGTATCACAAAATATTTTACAGTAAAACGTTATCATTAAAAGACTGTAGAGCCCCCTAAGCACCTTATTTAAAGGATCAGCCCCTTTTTCTTGATGCAATAAAAATGTTTTTGTCAATTCGAACACATTTTGTTCAGCAAATGTTTAGAAATTCTGTACCGTTCTCGAGATATCTTGAGAGGGTTGTTTTAGGGGCCGACCCTCTAACTCCTTTTAAGGGCCGCAAAACAAATAAATTATGGTTGCAGATTGTTAAGCCTAATGTTTTGAGCATCTTTTGTTCAACTTTGCTTATCAAAATTTTCCTCCATTTTGAGATATTGAGCATCAACTTTTCGGACATCTAGCCCCTTAAAAATTCCAAATTACGTAATATAGGAGTAAATGATTGCCATGAGTAGGTGAATAACCTTAGAATGAACATAATTGCTTCTATAACGTATCACAATATATTTTACAGTAAAAAGTTATCATTAAAAGACTTTAGAGCCCCCTCAGCCCCTTTTTTTGAAGGACCAGCCCCTTTTTCTTGGTTTCAAATGAAAGCTCTTGTCACTTCAAACACTTTTTGTTCAACAAGTACTTACAAATTTGTACCGTTCTCGAGGTATATTGAAAGGGTCGTTTTAGAGGCCGACCCTAAATCCCGTTAAAGACCGCATAACAAAGAAATTATGGTTGATTATTGTTAAGCTCAATATTTTGAGCATCGTCTGTTGGATATTGCTTATCAAAAGTTTCCTCCATTTTACGATATTGGGCATCGAAGTTTTGGACTTCTTGCCCCTTAAAATCCCTAATTACAAAACATAGGAGTAAATGGTTGTCATGTATAGGTAAATAACGTTAGAATGAACATAATTGCTTATATAATATAAAACAAAATATTTCACGGTAAAAAGTTATCAATAAAAGACTTTAGAGCCCCCTCAGCCCCTTATTTGAAGGGCCAGCCCCTTTTTCTTGATTTCAAATGAAAGCCCTTGTCAATTCAAACACTTTTTGTTCAACAAGTACTTACAAATTTTGTACCGTTCTCGAGATATTTGGAGAGGGCCGTTTTAGCGGCTGACCCTGTAACTTCTTTTAGGGACCGCATAACAAAGAAATTATGGATGCATATTGTTTAGCTCAATATTTTGAGCATCTTTTGTTCAATATTGCTTATCAAAATTTGCCTCCATTTTGAGATATTGAGCATAAAAGTTTTGGACTTCTGGCCCCTTAAAATTCCTATTTACGTGACAAAGGAGTAAATAATTGCCATGTGTAGGTGAATAACGTTAGAATGAACATAATTGCTTCTATAGCGTATCACAAAATATTTTACAGTAAAAAGTTATCATAAAAAGACTTTAGAGCCCCCTCAGCCCCTTATTTGAAGGGTCAGCCCCTTTTTCTTGATGCCATATGAAAGCTCTTGACTTTATAAAGATTTTTTGTTCTACATATTATAAAAAAATACAATCGAGGAAAGAGATATTAAAAGAAAACAATGAAAAATCACGACGCTTTTTCAACTGTAATTTTCGAGCTCGGGCGAGCTTCGGCGCTTTTGGTCACAAGAAAATATATATACCACATGTCAGATCTACAACCTTTTGTCTACAATCCCTGAAATTTTGAACCCAATATCTTAAATCGTTTAGGAGTTTACCCTTGTACAAGCCGACCCTCTGAAAATCGTTAAATTTTGAATAACTCAAAACCGGAAGTGACGTCATCGGTAAAAAAAAATTCCAATAAGGTTCAGATCACTATCTATCAAATCTGAAAGTTTCGTGTAAAACGGTCGAGTAGATTTTGAGAAATCCTGTACACAAAATTTGTAAGAAAAAAAAGAAAAATAATAACAAGAAGAATAGGGAAAAAGAAACCGAACGAAAACAATAAAGTCTTCCGTTGGAAACGGAAGACCTTAATAATAATAGGGAAAAAGAAACCGAACGAAAACAATAAGGTCTTCCGTTAGAAAACGGAAGACCTTAATTAATAATTAATAAATTAACAATACTTAGTGTTCAGATTTATCCTTGTTTTTTTCACCATTAGATATAAAGCATGCTATTGAATACAAACATTGTGTATTCCTGATTATGATTTTCTATTTAAGTATCCAACAGTTTATGGTGGAATCAGACGAAATATTTCTTAAAGAGACAGATACCGGCATCTTATTTCGTGATGTAATGGACCGTATTCAGTAAGATGTAACGGACCATGTGTTTATAGCTCTATGCAAAATTACAGACCGTGTGTTTATAGCTCTACGCAGACCTGTTCAGTTATGTAACGGACCATGTGTTTATATCTCTACACAAACTTTTTTAGTGCTGTAGCGGACCGTGTGTTTATAGATCTACGCAAACTTATTGAGTGATGTAACGGACCGTGTGTTTATAGGTCTACACAAACTTATTGAGTGATGTAACGGACCGTGTGTTTATAGGTCTACACAAACTTATTGAGTGATGTAACGGACCGTGTGTTTATAGCTCTACACAAATATATTGAGTGATGTAACGGACAATGTGTTTATAGCTCTACGCAAACTTATTCAGTGATGTAGCCGACCATGTGTTTATAGCTCTACGCAAACTTATTTAGTGCTGTAACGGACCGTGTGTTTATAGCTCTACACAAACTTATTCAGTGATGTAATGGACCTTGTGTTTATAGCTCTACACAAACTTATTAAGAGATGTAACGGAACGTGTGTTTATAGCTCTACGCAAACTTATTGAGTGATGTAACGGACTGTGTTTTTATAGTTCTGCGCAAACTTATTGAGTGATGTAACGGACCGTGTGTTTTTAGCTCTACACAAACTTATTCAGTGATGCAACGGACCCCGTGTTTATAGCTCTACGCAAACTTATTCAGTGACGTAACAGACCGTGTGTTTATAGTTCTGCGCTAACTTATTGATTGATGTTACGGACCGTGTGTTTAGAGCTCTACACAAACTTAATAAGACATGTAACGGAACGTGTGTTTATAGCTCTACGCAAACTTATTCAGTGAAGTAACAGACCGTGTGTCTATAGTTCTGCACAAACTTATTGATTGATGTTACGGACCGTGTGTTTATAGCTCTACGCAAACTTATTCAGTGATGTAACAGACCGTGTGTTTATTGTTCTGCGCAAACTTATTAAGTGATGTAACGGACCGTGTGTTTATAGCTCTACACAAACTTATTCAGTGCTGTAACGGACCGTGTGTTTATAGCTCTACGCAAACTTAATCAGTGATGTAACGGACCGTGTGTTTAAAGCTCTGCACAAACTTAATCAGTGGTGTAACGGACCGTGTGTTTATAGCTCTGCGCAAACTCAATCAGTGATGTCACGGACCATGTGTTTATAGCTCTGCGCAAACTTATTCAGTGATGTAACAGATTGTGTGTTTATAGCTGTTTTAGGTTATATTTTTCTCTTTATCTTTTTGTCTGTCCAATTGAAGTATTTGACAATATTTTCTTAGAAGTTTACAAATACATACACCCATTGAAAATGTAAGAATGTTTGATCAATGCCTTAATGATTTAAATTTGATAATTGTAGCTGATAGATATGATATTGGTCATTGAATTGAGTTAACATTAAATAAAGTGGTGACATATATATATATATATATATATATATATATATATATATATATATATATATATATATATAGATATATATATAGATATATATATAGATATATATATAGATATATATATATATATATATATATATATATATATATATATATATATATATATATATATCTATATATATCTATCTATATATATATATATATATATATATATGTGTGTGTGTGTGTGTGTGTGTGTGTGTGTGTGTGTGTGTGTGTGTGTGTGTGTGTGTGTGTGTGTGTGTGTGTGTGTGTGTGTGTGTGTGTGTGTGTGTGTGTGTGTGTGCGTTTGTATCATGCCGACACCTACGACATGTACTAGTTTACACACGTGCAACTTACTACATTTTCAAAACCTACGACACAAATCCGTGTAGTAAGTTTGCAGAACCCCGTAAATCGGGTTTTTCGACCATGACTTACCCAGAAAATACAAAATTATAAAAAGTGTGAGTTTCCGGTTTAGACATGAATTTTGTTACACACGATATCGAGTCTTAATGGGGATGTTACACACTTTGCCCCCTTGCCACATTTGCGCATGCGCAAATTCAACTTCCTATGGAAATAATGGAAACGCAAAAGAAGGTACGATCACTTATTTCTTTCATGAAAAATTAATCTTTTGTTGATTTTTACACCAATTTTCTTTCGAATATATAATTTTAGATCATTTGTTTAAATGCGACATCTGATTTTTCGTTATTCTGCAGCTAAATTGAGGAAAATTTACATGTCTTTGTGTGTGTCACCTCATAAAGTTGTAGATGGTTAAGATGGTTTTCTTTTACGTTTAACTGGGTTTAATTTCGGTAGTAGTCAAACACATGTAGTGTGTGCTTTTTTTAATTTGTGTTTTAAATAATCATTTATTTCATTACAATTTTAGTATACCATTGAAATTTTTGATAAACTCTCAAAAAGTTAGAATTTCCTCTAGACTTTAACAAGTTGCATGTAGCACAATCGAGAATTATGTGCCTCCTGCATGTTCTTCTAAACATTTTAGGGGTTTTAATTGTGAAAATGTGTTGTTATTAGTTCGGGTAATTAAAGAATAATGAAGAAAAAATTAACATTAAGTTGGAACTTTTCAAATTTAGACTCTCTACTGAATATACTTTTTATCAAGAGGAGAAAGATATGGATTTCCTCAAGGGGGTCAACAATTTTTCATAGGCCTTAACTGGGGAATCTTTTAATTATATTCTCTTTTGGAATTCACAACAAACAATTAATCATGAAGAAATAAACAATATGTTTCTTAACTTTCAAATTTACACCCAACACATTTTATCCAAAATAAAGAAATATTTTCTGTTCAACGGCTTTAATTGTGGAGTTTCTTAGTAAAGTTCTCTTCAATCAATCAAGAAAAATTAGCAAATTGTTGCTCTATATTAATCACATATTAATTCTTTCATTAAATTACACCCTCATGAGAAAACTCTAAGTTTCAATTTAATGCCCCCCAAAAAATCAGTACGGTAAATCACTTGTAAAAACCCTTTAATTTCATGAGCTTAATTTTTGCACCATAATTTACTCTTCCTTGCATTAAAACAAAGAAATGATTATTAGAATAATTATTAGGAAAAATCCTATTATTATTTACATAAACACCCATGGGGAAACGCAAACTTTTCATTTTAACGTTAAAAAATCAGTAATGTTAAACCCTAATTTATCCTTAATGACATTAAAACAAAGTAATAATCAGTATTAGTTTAAGGGAAAGGCTCATTTACAAATTGCACCCCAAAGGAAAAACCGTGTTTTTCATTTTAATGTTAAAAATCAGTATTAAATTGAAAACCCCTTTTTATCCTTTTTTTTGAAAATCCTATTATCATAAACTATGACCCATATGAGGAAACACATTATTTTCTTTTTATCGTTGAAAGATCTGACAGGTATAGTTAAACATTTAGGAAACCACATGCATCTTTCAGGACCAGAATGTACACCCTAATTCCCCCTAATGACATTATTACAAACAAATAATCAGCATTAGTTTGAGGAAAACCCTTTTATTAAGAAATTACACCCCCATAAGGAAACCAATAATTTTTAATTTAATGTTTAAAATTTAATACATGCAGTAAATCACTTAGAAAACTCTCTAAATCTTTTTTTTATTATTATTATTATTATCATTTGCACCCTTATTTATCTTTCATTACATTGATACAAAGAAATGGTTCTAATAAGTTTAAGGAAAGATCCTATATGTAGATATATATGAAGTTTGATCCCCATGAGGAAACTCATTTTTTTTTCATTTTAAAATTTAATAAATCATTATAAAAACAATATCCCCCCCCCCCCAAATCTTGCGGGATCAATTTTTACACCATATTCATCCTCATAATTAATGACATCAATGCAAACTTGTAAAACAAAAACAAAAAACCTACAAGAGAGCTAAATAAATACTGAATCTTGTAAACACTCTCCAAAAGTAAAAAAAATATTCTTTAACAAGGTAATTATTTAAACAATTTTACTCTGCTTCATTTTCAAATTCATTGAAGTTTACCTCTCTTTTTTTTAAATTGAAGTTTATTGATTTGAGTGCCTGTAATACATATGAGAACAATTCTTTGTATACGAGTTGACCTGTATACGAATTGGTCTGTGTACGACTTGACCTGACAGTGTTACGACGCGACATATCCGGTAAAAAAAATGTCACAAAACAAACCCCTCCATCCTGCATGCTTTATACGAATTACTACAGCCCCCCAAAAAGGAAAAGAAGCTACGTAAGAACTGTAAGTCGTTTGAATAATTAGTGACAATCTTGTAGGAGAAGTTGAACGTGTGAACAAGTGTAGAACCTCTCTGCGTTTCGTCAGCATGTGCATGTGTTTAACAGCTGCACTTGTAATGTAACGTGATCAAGTCCAGCACAATCTCCTAATTTAGCTACATAGCTTGGTCATAACACTTTTTTTTAAAAAAATTGACATTTTAAATAACACATGTCTTTTTTTCTTGTATTATTTTCATAAAATTATTTTGCTAAATAAATGAGAAATGTTTGGAACATATTAGTATGATTTTGATCAACGAAATCGATGCAATGCAATGATAAACAATAATTATTACCGTCGATTGACTAGATAGAATGGTCTTTTCTTAAAATGACACATGTCCAACTAACCCGGTTAAATGATAGAATTTGTGCCCTTTACTGTCATTCTTAGTAGCAAATGAAAAAAGAAATATCTCGGTTGTATCTTGCCTATATTTTCATTTGATTGGTCTCAAATACCTACAATGTTGCTCATTTATAATCCCATTTTACCACATTAACGGTTTTGGCAATGAAATCACTGGTCGCCATGTTAATGATAAAATCCGAGATATTTCGAGTGCAAATTGGCAGGCAAATTCAAACAGAGACACTTTTTGCCTCTGCTGGGGTTTGAACCAGGGTCCTCTGGCACGCCAGTCAAGCACTCTACTGAGCGAGATAAAGGGTTAACCCACTAGCCAGAGCTAGTAGGAATGCAATATACCTGACTCTACCACAGATATATTAACAAAATGCCTTTGTATGACCCATTATATTAATAATGAATATTTTGTGGACTTAATTACATATGCATTTTCTAAAAGGTTTGTAATATAATTGCTGTGTTTTACCCCTGCAGATTGTTTTTAACAGACTTAAAGTCGATGCGAAGCAGATCCGCTTTGCAGCTGCTACATTGCAAGTATATGGGACGAATTCTTACTGTGACCTGAGCGTAGCCTGGTCACGGTAAGATTATTCTTTCTATAGAATGACCAGTACTGAATAGGGTATAGATTTGGCGGTGCTTTAAATGTTCCTGGGTGTTGTTTTGAAATCTGTTTTTATTCTTTGGCTGATGTACGCTATATTATTGCTGATAGTAATGCAATATTGCTTTATTTAGAATTTTGTCCTAAAAACTTATATTGGAAGCCATTTTACCATTTACGAATAAATCAATAAGTTCTGAATAGCATAGCTGTTTCCATGGAAATCGAATGCAGATAAAAAGTTTTAGCCCTATTTAAACACCATCAATTGAACCTATTGAAAAAGAGGTTTGATGCATACCAACCAGCTATTGGCAATTCTTTTAACCTATACAGTTAAATTAATTTGCATGGATTTAACAAACAAGATCACTATAACAATACTTTAGACTACATGTAGTTTCTAAATTCTAATATCTTGTCGGCGTACAGTTGCCGCACCTCCATTTATCATTATTGTGGTTCAATATGATTTATTTAAGACTTAGTAAGAAAATTTAATGAATTCCAGAAGTAATTGTTTTAATCTATTTCTTCATATAATCCTGAAACATACAAAAACAAATTGAGTTTTTGGAATTTGTAAAATGGCAGCTTAATAAGATTTTTCATCCTTCTGCATTTTTTAAAATTTATATCCTGCATGCTTATATGGGTATGTAAGAATAATACCAAAACAACTTTTGATAGAAGAAATCTTGTTACATGTGAAAATATAAGGCGTCAACAGACTATTTTATGCACATAATAACGTTGCAATGACCTGGCAAAGCAAAAGTTTAATATTGGTTGACTAATGTAAGACTGTAGTATTGAATAAGTACATGTATATGACCGCAAAAAATGAAACTACTGCAAAATTTAAACAAGCATTATAAGTGTATTATATTAAAGGTAATGATTTTTTCTCCAACTTTTATTTCCATAACTATTTGCTATTCAACATATGAACTATTCGGAACTGGTCAACGACTGTATGAATAAAATTAAAGATTTACTATAAATTACAAAAGAGGTAGCCTAAGGGGACAATTACTTTTAAGTTGAAGTTTCTGACTAGCTTAATAATAATTCGGATGCTAAAAAGTTAAAGTCAAGTGAAGAAAAAGAGTAAAAATAGATATCAAAAACAGTTTCTGTGGTTAAGGAATAAGGTGCACCGTCCAGTCTTTAATCTATCTTTCTATAGACTATCAGATGATGAATCAAATTGCCTTAAAAATAAGCCCCTTTCTGAGTTTCACATCACTTTATAGCAAGATACAGGAATGCCTATTGGGGGCAGTCTGCAGAAATCCAACCCAGAATATTGGTAACAAAAAACACTAAATTCCTCTCTGACACAAACAAATAAAACTATTCAGGGGGAGGGGATTGTAGCAGCTCATCTCATGACTTGAGGGTGGTACATTTAAAGGAAAAATTCAAATTCTAGATGGGGAGGGGGTGGTATATCTGGATGGAACAATGCATATAAAAAATGGCAGGTGAATAAACAAGGATGTTTTGCAAATAGGGCACATGTTGAAACATTAGATTGAAGTCATCATGGTAATACATGTAATTCATGAATTGTTCATGTCTAGTTGTCTATTTCTTGAACACCCAGCTAGCTACATGTACATCATTTTGACTATGTCTGTGGTTATCTGAATCTAAGATCAAGCAAGAGGAGATTTGATATTAGTATTCACCCAAATTGTTGTTTTAAAAATTACAAGAGCCTTTTTTATTTATATTACAGAGATAAAACAAATACATACATGTATGGAGAACTCTCTCGGTAGTGTGCACATGATGTATGAGTTGTCTAATTGTATGGTCTAATTTCAATTTGGTTGGACTGACAATTTATGAATATGAGCATTTTTACTTTCTAATTTTCTGTCTAAAATTTTAATCAATTAAACCTTAAAATGAGTTGTTTAATCTGCGCAATTCTCATCTGGTTTAAGGTTGAGGCTGACTTTAGTTTGCATGGTTCATGTTTTTGTGCATTCTGATCGAGTAAAATACAGTGTATTTCAACCTTTTATGATTTTTATATAGATATAGACATTTATTAAATTGAACACAATAAACACATGATAAACAATTTTTTTTCAACAATTTTTCTGTGGTTTGGTAGGTGAGCATTGCCATTGATCTTGCTTTATATGTCGCCATTATGATAAAATGAAGCTTTGTAGGAGTATATAGGAAAAAAGAAAAAGTAAAAATCGTAACCCTTTGAAATTGTATACACTAAATGATGGTATCTCCAGGGTTATTTTGCTTCATTTTGAATGAATCCATCATAGCAATTAATCTACATTTGTAATACATGTACCCAAAATACATGTATATAGCAAAATTTATCACCTGTTCATATTTTGAGATGACCCTCACTTAAACTAGATGGTTGAATTTAGTATTTTTTACATATAAGGTTCAAAATGATATTGCTAATCGCGATATCACAATTGAAAGAAAATCTCTATTGTAGTATTTTTTTAAATCTGCTACGAAGTGCGGAAAATGAAAATTCTCTAAATATTCCTATAGAAAAATATACCTGTATTTTGAGATTGCCCCCAAAAAGAACCAGATGGTTGCTTTTTCTTTTTTTTAAAACTAGAGCTGATGTAAATTACATATGGTTAAAAATAAAGAGGTTTTCTAATGTTGTTTTTTTTTATGCACCCCCCCCCCCTTCCCAAATCGACCAGCTTAAATTATACTTGAGTTCAGGAAATCAGGGACATATACATGTATGTACACTCAGGTGCCAAAAGTAGGTCAATTTATTTTTTCTTTTCACCATATATTAATTGAAATTTTTTTTTTTTTAGAATTGTTAAAATGAAACCCTTTGACCATGTACATTGAAAAGACTTGGATTGATACATTAAGAATTTTTCTAGCTCTTTGAATATTTTTCCAACCTTCTATTACTGAAATTTAATATAAACAGTTCAAAGTAAGATTTTTCGGCTCATACATTGCAAAAAATATATAGTAGAGCTCTTAAAAACTATCTCAGTGTTGTGTTTGAAATATTCAAATTTTACAAATGAGTTGTCAAAAACTAATGTACGACAACAAGTGGAAATTGAATCTACTATGCTGGAAATCAATATCAACTTCTTCAAAATCTGACCAATAATCTGACCTGAAAACCTTTTAAAAAAAAGTCTTGTTTTCGATGAAATATATAGGGAAAAACAAAAAATTGACATACTTTTGGCGCATTAGTGGACAATCATGTAATAATGCCTGATATTCATGGTCTGTGTGTTGCCTCTTTACAAATCTTGTGCAGTAAGTTTCAATTGAATAACATATACATTATTTTATACATGTGAATCAACCCACCTTGTGTAATGAGTTTTCTTGCAACCAACATTTACCATGGTTGGTTGCATTGCCAACAATTTTATGTATTTCATATGCACATGTAGTGTCAATTTTCTTGCCAATATAATATATATTTCCTAGACACATATAGCAAGTTTCCCAATTACACCAGTATAAATTCACCTCACAGATGTAGTGAGTTTCATTGCCAATTAATGTACATTCCTACACACATGTACACTGTAGTGAGTTTCTTGTCCATATTCATTTAAATTACCACACACATGTAGTGAGTTTCCTTGTCCATATTCATTTAAATTACCACACACATGTAGTGAGTTTCCTTGTCTATATTCATTTAAATTACCACACACATGTAGTGAGTTTCCTTGTCCATATTCATTTAAATTACCACACACATGTAGTGAGTTTCATTGCCAATATACAGGTAACTCTCAATGGCTCGAACTTTGATTGGATCGAAGTTCTTGATCGCTGGAAGTGAGTCTAGGGTCCCGATTTTTTTCCCCTATATAACTAAGCAAATTTACTATTGATCTCTCAAACTCTTGATCTCTCGAAAACCCTAGCTTGATCTCTCTAAGTCAAACTGCAGTCCCGTTCATAATCTATAGTTTCTTACTCTCGATACCTCAAAGTCTCCGTGTATCTCCAAGCGCTATACCTAAATAACACCTTAGACGCGGGACTTGTGTCACGAGTTGTTTGTTCAGGCGGCACTTGTCCTGCAAGGTGATAATTGTTTGATGACTGACTATACCAATACCTAATCTATAATTATCACAACCGTTTTACGATAATTTGGAGACGCAATGAAAATGAGAAATTAATTGAGATGAAACGATGATATTGAGCCATGGTCAAATTTTAGAATTATAAAACTGTTAAAAGTATGCTTATCAGCATCATTGTCATTGTAATGATTATATTGCTGAACAAGTTCTTAAAGCTGGTGAAGGACCCTTACGGTGGGAACAATGGGTGATACTTAGTTATCACATTTATGACATGTTAATCGTCTCGCACCCCAGTAGTACTGAGCAATTTGGTCTTAATATGATGCATAAAATAAATAATTATATTATGAATTTATTCAATTATAGTTGTTTGAATTTAGTTTTAAAAACATCCAGTTCTGTATATTTTACTGAAAAGAAAACGTTGTTTAAGCATGAGCGTAAGGTTAGCACTAATTAAATGGCTTAATCATAACATCCGGTAAGACTAATTTTAAAACCCATTGGTCAACCCAGAAAATTCCGAACTCTTGAAAACTCGAACTCTTGAAACTTCAAAGTTTTTCCTTGGACCCATGGACTTCCAGCTATCGAGAGTTACCTGTACAATCCTACACACATGTAGTGAGTCTCCTTGTCCATATTCATTTAAATTACCACACACATGTAGTGAGTTTCATTGCAAATATACCTTTCCACACACATGTAGTGAGTCTCCTTGTCCATATTCATTTAAATTACCACACACATGTAGTGAGTTTCCTTGTCCATATACATTTCCACACACATCATGTACATGTATAGTGATTTTCACTGAATTGGATTCATGTGATAAATCAATAGTCATCATGAGGTGATAATGATAATAATAATTAAGGTGAAAAGTTAATAATTATCCACCTTATATACATTTAGTATAATATCTCATAACTCACATTAATGAAGTATGGCATCTGATGATCTCATATAACTCACATTTTAATTTGTATTGGCATTCATGTACAACTTCTTCTTCTTCTTTTTTCTAGCTTATGTAAGTTATAAAGCAGTCAACTAAAAAGATGGCAGCTTATTCAAGGGGGAAAATTGCAGTAAGTGAAATTTTTAACATTGTACATACAGTTGAACTTTTAAGGTATATTTCAAACAACAGTACATGTGTATCGAATACCATTGATATGTTAAAGTTATTTGGGTGTGCATATCTCTCATTCTTTAAGTAAACATTTTACCGGTGATATCTCAAATTCTCATATTTAGATGTTTATTCTTGTTTTTGCTTAGTGTGACATATTGAAGTTTTCTATAATTGTCATACAGTCACAATATATGCTCAAATTGTTTTATCAGCAATTTGAACAAAATCAGTTGCTCGGTCTGTTTTGTTTGTAAGTGAAATTATCACAACAGAAAAGTGAATTAATCAATGGTTTTATCAAATTTATGATAATAAAAAAAACAATGCGACAGTATTAAGTATTACAGTCCCTTAAACCATCTACTTTCCCATTTTTTCGTGCATTCATCATGCGCTCACCGTGCATTCACCGTGCGCTCACCGTGCACTCACAGTGCGTTCACATTGCACTCTTCACTCCGCTCCTTTTGTGCACACCGTTCAGAAAGCGCTCATTGTGCGTTCACCTTTGTTCACTTATCGTTCACCGTTCACTTATTGTTCGAATTCAGTCCGTTTTCATTCATTTTCATTCGGAACTTCAAAAATGAAAGAATCGATCTCAGCAAAATGAGGAAAAAAAACCTTGCGTTAAGGTGAAAGGAAACTAATATTACACATAAAGCATCATTTTAATTAGAATTTAATCCGTGGAATTTAAGTACACATTCTTGAGCAGGTCTGTTTTTTGCTGTTGCTGTTTTTTATCACTCTCCTAAACAGGCATTTTTTTTGTTGATCCCAAAATGGCTTAAGTATGCAGTTACTGTGAAAATTTTATGTTACACAATACAGCAATAAATTGATACACAAATAATATTTAATGATTCATTTTAAGATAGTCAGTCCAGTCGTTTAAAAACAGAAGAATTCAATCAACTAACGATTCGACACATATATATATATATAAATATAAGAAACAGACATTGTATTTGTGTATTTTTCTCACGATTCAAATAATATTCCTTCGATTCCAAATCACAAACATATCCATGTTCGACAATAAACTGTCTTACTGAACAGATCACTTAAGATAGTAAACATAAATGTGTGTTAATTTATAGATTAACAATGGTTTTATGTATTATTTAGACATTTTTATCATTACATTACTCGATTATCTGTTGATAAAAATTAATATTATGGTCTTAAATTTGGTTTTATTTAACTGTTATTCCTAAACATGCATAAATGGTATGGTATAACTTTAAAGATAATACAGGATAGATATTATTTGCAGGATAGTCGATAGGATAGGACTGTTTTGTCAACTTTCAAGATAGCAGCACTGTACGTGTAGTTTATTAGCATGTTTTTCCTGATTTCCGTCAAAATACAATGTAAGGATAACCATCGAGACACTCCGAATAAATCGTTCATCTTGCGTTCACATATCGTTCATCGTTCAGCGCTTTATGTGCACTCTGCCTTCGCTCATCGTTCACCTTTCATTAGCGTTCACCAGATTCCGTTCAGCGTGTGCTTACGTAGAATGTTTCAGGGACTGTTTGTGTAAAATTAGCATTCTAATTTATGTATGTAATATATCTTTTTTATGTATGCACGGTGTCAGGGCTCTACATTAACTTTTTTTCCTTCTTGTCCATTCGGACAAGTGATTATGACCGTGTGCATTATATAAGTAATATTAATAAAGTTTTTATTTTGATCTTGAAATAGTTGAAAAGGAGTTTGCAAACCAAAATGGAAGGCCTTAAGATAATTTGATTTTAAAATCAATGTGATAGTTTAAAAGACAAATTTTGCATATTTTGAAATAAAACTTTTTTCTAATGAGTAATTTATTTATGTGCTAGAAACAACGAATAAGCCCTAAAAGAGAGGCAGAATTTATGTGTCGTTCTGGACTGGACTGTGATGCATTAAAAGTTGAATTGATCAACAGAAGAATTGGTGAGTTGATACACATCTATTACTACTATACATTAAAATAAAAGACTCGAACTTTTGGGCTTTATATCGAGAAATCAGAAGAGAACTGTCTTTTGTTCTTTATTTTTTAAACATCATTGGTATTTGAAGATTACCAGTTTGTTTTTATTTTTTCTCAATCAAGCTTCGCTTATTAATAATCAATGAAAATTCCTTATAAAAATCCGGAATCATCTGGATTTTTTTTATTCTACAATCTTGCGCATGTGCAGCCTCAAAATGGTTTGTTATGAATAATTTGACTGTTAATCACAATGCAGCTTCAATAATTTTCTCCAAAACCGTTTCGAAGCGATTATGCAATTTTTTGCTACATTACGGGTATATGAGAGGCATTTCAACTGTGGTGAAGGCCTGTCCCGAGACACATTTAGATTATTCTAACTAAGCAGAGTGTAGTGAAATTAATAGCATTATTGTAGGCTTAAAGCTTGGTTATGTAAATATGGTGTGTCGATGTATCTATTTCGTGAATGTCCGATATCATATGCAATATGTCAAACCGTGCATGCACGGGTCAGAGTCTAGTGTAATAGAAAATATATAGTATCATTTCTTTGTTTTTATGTACCAATCTACTCAGTTTCACACATTTGTTTCCCTTGATTATGCAGATCCTTAAATGAAAAATGTCATTAGTTTCTGGAACAATTTTAGCCCCTTGCATTTGATAATCACAATTATACAAATAATTCCATAATAAAAGGCATTTATAAATAAATTAGGTTTTGTACATGATTTGTGAACACACTGTACAATCATGTAATGCAAAATATTCACCAATATTTTTTTCTTATTTTAAGGATATGGGGTTTTTGCAACTCAAAATTTTCCAAAAGGAAGCTTTTTGGTAGAATATGTTGGAGAGAGAATTGTGCCCAAGGAAGCAGAAGAAAGAGAAAAGAAGCGCAAAATAAAACATACTAGTTATATGTTTTACTTTAAGTGGAATGGTCTGAAGTGGTAAGCAAATATAATATATTTATTGTGATTGTTATGAGAGAGAGAGAGAGAGAGAGAGAGAGAGAGAGAGAGAGAGAGAGAGAGAGAGAGAGAGAGATACAATTGTTTTATTTACCTATTTTAGATTTTTTGTAATACAACTTTTTCTGGTTCTTATGAGAATGTGAAATTGATATCGATATACAGTTTACTAGATGCTGGGAATTGTACAATTTAGGTCAGATTTTGATGACAGAAAATTAATTAGAATTTAATAAAAAAAAATTGTGTTTGAATATTCTCACCACCCTGGCAATTTGTTTTTAGAAATTGCAGTGTTTGCGGCAGGTTATGAGTTCTGAGAATTGGCAAAAAACCATTGTTACGTACATTTCAACTAAATATGGAGATGAAAATGATATCCTGTATAACTATTTGCACTTTATAAAGGAAAGTAAAGTGAGCATGAGATAAAAAGTTTTATACAATGATTAGGTATTTTCTATTACCATGATTACACTATAATTCAGTGAATAAATCATTCTGACATCTTTGCTTGATGACTAAAATAACACCATGCATACGTAACAGGATTGGAAATATAATGACGGCCAAACAGAGATTTGAACCAGGGCATCCAGAATCACTAGATATGTACTCTACCAACTGAGCTATATATAACCACCGATGATCAAACCAGTCCCACTTTCACACATATATGTGTAAATTCATTTTCATTAAATACCGGGTGCAACCCTGCAAAAATCTATAAAATTGCTTTTTTTGTTTGTAGCATTGATGCAACTAACACTGAAAGAAAGGGGAAGTATATAAAGGACGAGGAAGTCGGAAGTCCGTTGAATAACTGTGTTATGCGCCTTTTGGTTACCGAGAATTATCCAAGGCTCTGCCTCTTTGCAAATAGAGATATTAAAGCTGGAGAAGAGTTAAGATATGATTATGGGGAAGCCAACCTACCTTGGCGACAAGTATGTGACAATTTTAATAATTGTTGATGTGTTAATGTGATTTAAATGTCAAAAGGATTTCAATAAAAAATGCACATGGTTTAACATTTCATATTGTTTTTTACAACAAGAATTAGTATAATCAGTGAATCAATTAATTTTTAACCTGTATAATATTGAGTTTACTGCGCGAGAGTACATGTAGTTCAGAACTGCACAGTAATAAATACTATATAATTTAATAATAAATTGTTACAACTATTGTTCTCTTTAAGATTCACCTGATGATAATCCATTTGATGATAACCCATTTGATGTCAACCAGGACAGTGAGGAGAACAATGAAGGTTACTTTTACTTAATGTTTCTAGTGTTCATTTTGATTTGATACATGTACATGTATTAAAATGTATTTAATATTTATGTGTAACATATGTCATAACAAATACTGGTACACATTTCCTGCACATGTGGTGAATTTCCTTTCCATTTGAATGCATTTCCCACACATATGAGTGAATTTCTTCGCCAGTGTACATTTACTACACATGTAGTGAGTTTCATTGTCCATATTCATTTAAATTACCACACACATGTAGTGAGTTTCCTTGTCCATATTCATTTAAATTACACACACATGTAGTGAGTTTCCTTGTCCATATTCATTTAAATTACCACACACATGTAGTGAGTTTCCTTGCCAATATACATTTCCACCACATGTAGTAAATTTCCTTGTCCATATTCATTTAAATTAACTTTTTCAGTGTTTTTGCTTGTGATAACATATGATAACACAGTTGATTTTGTACTATACAGTCCATTAAATTCAAATAACGTATGATTTGGGCGCAAGCAGGGTTTGCTTATTTATATTCAAATATTTAATTGTACAACTGCTGGAAATTGTCAAATCCATCATAAAGCCCTCGAGCTTCATTGGATTTGATCATGCCCCGACCAAAATTATCACCCCATAATACATGTACTGAAAGAATGATTCCTTATTCCTTAATAACTACCACACACATGTAGTGAGTTTCCTTGCCAATATACATTATCTTCACACACGTAGTGAGTCTTCTTTTCAATATACATTAATCATGCACATTTAAAAAGCAGACTTTGATGAAATTGATTTCGCTGACAAAGGTGTGTTTATAAATCATGTTTTATTTTCTGTCTATTCCCCAAGAATTTTCAAGGCTGTTTATTGATGTGTCTTTTCTTCAATATAGAAACTATTGATACTGAAACAGAGAGTGAAAAAGAAGTTGATGATGATTCCAACACTGCATCCCCCTATGGAAGGTACTTTTCATTCAGTTGATTAGATCCAGATCTTTTTTAATATTCCAGAGTTAGGTAGCCTATTAAAGTAGAAGGTATTGCAACAAATGTTTCAAATATAAGTAGGGTGTGCACTGTTCAACTGCCAACTGTGCAATCCGGTACACTGGACATTCTGACCTCATACTTGTATTTTATTCCCAATTTTTTTTTATAATGTATCTAGGATAAAACACTACACTGTAAGTTTCATAACTGAGGTTTATTTGGTCAAAGTACTTTAAGTAATTCAACACATTACATAATGTACATGCACAGTAATTGCTTGGTGGTATAATCAAGCACTTAGAAATTTAGAATGCGGTAATATCTACTAATTTTAGATTATAATCAATGATTAGAACATCACTACTTCAACATATGTTTTTAAACAAGTTCTATATTACCGTATTTTCCCGACGACTCGTCGATGCGGACGACTCGTCGAATTGCTCATTTTTAGCCAAAAATTTAAACAAAATCCACGATACGTCGATTCAGACGACACGTCGAACTTATCGCTTCAAAATGGTGTTTAAAACTGCAGTAACATTATCAGTGTGTGATGCCACGATGTCACCGATATTGCTGCCAATTATTATTAATGATTAACATTTAAACAATTACGCTTAATACTTATGCTATATATTTTCTAAAATACCGGCAACATCTACAAAGTTGCTTGCATTTTAAACAATTCCCGATATCGCGTGTATGCAAAACTAAACTTACTTTGTCAGAAATATTTTATTCCCAAGCATTAAAATATTATCCACTTCTGACTATCGCCAGTGTATTCCCATTACGTAACCAGCCCCTGTTGACTCGGCGCGTGGTCAGGAGGAAAAGGGAGAGGAGTAGAGAGGGGAAGGGGAAAAGGGGAAAAAGGAGGAGGA